>CM070042.1:36298615-36314770 GCA_036250615.1 Ptychadena robeensis | reverse complement strand
GGGGTTTTTTGTGTAGCAGTTTTCCAGCATCTGAACTGCTGACAGGTGAGTATTGTGTTTTTTTAATTTGTGTTTAAAACCACAAAAAAAAATATTAATAAATAAATAGCATGTATAAAGAATTTCTTTATTTAGGGCAGTGGTTCCCAAACTGGGGGGGGCGGGGGGTGGTTGGTTTCTTTGCAAGGAAAGTTTGGGAACCACTGATTTAGGGAAACCTTATTTTGTTATAATAGGAGTGCTCGGAGTATATATTTTGTATTCCTAGCAGAAACTAAATCTGTTAAATCATCAGTCAGATCAGGTTTCAGTTTGATTTGACTTTTAAATATTGATTCTATTTTAAATAGCTAATTTTGATTAAATAAAAATTGAATATCAATTGATGGTACCATGTTTCACTGATAATAAGTCTTCCCTATCAAATTAGACACCCCCCTTTTTGAAAAAAAGTGTGGAATAAGTCAACCCCTGCAAATAAGACAACCCCGCAAAGCAGACACTAACCTCAAAAGGTCTCCCATCACTGCAAATACCGTAAGACACCCACGATGCGTGCCCAAATCTCCCATTTATGTGTGCCTCCGTCGGGGCTGGCTGCAGTGCACGTTGGAGCAGGAAGTCACAGCAAAGGCTCGCCTCCGCGCCAGGAAGGAGAAGCTGCTGTCTATTGCTGCTGCAAAGACGGAGTCTGAAACGGAAAAACGGTCGGTAGAACCCACAATAAAGTGAATATGTGCCATCCATTGTCCCCTTCAGATTAGGGCATCCCCTGATAATAAAACCAGTCTCATATTTTTGGCTTCTAAAAATTTTAATCAAACAAAATCAATATATAAAATTACAGGGCTTTTAAGGCATCACAAAAATTAAGAATTAATCCATATAATAAGGTCTTTATTAAAACGCTTGATCTGGTCATAAAACCATTGAAATAAACGAGTCCATATGAATGAAATGCCTCCTTCCCTCCCTTTTACAGGGGGTATCCATTAATGGACCGACATGTTCCACCCTGTGGGGCTTCTTTATGGTATGCAAATAACAGTATGACTATAAGAAAGAACAAAACAAAGGAAAATACCAAATGCAATAACAATCCTATTCCCCTGCATTGACATAACATAGCCTGGTGTGATCTCAAATCCTATAACTCACATACCTAAACTCCAATGTAACCCAAATGGTAACCCATACCTGGAATCACGGATGAGCACCTGTAGTGTGATGTGGACGGAAATCCCAGTCACTGGGAGAGTCAAGGCCCACCGAGCAGCCAGATAGAAATCCTTTTGGGGTATGAAGCCACAGATTGTGGCCCCAAGGAGCCCAGAATGTTATCCCGTTGGGGGGAGCGGTTTAATAACTCTATATAGGGAGAAGGGAAGATGTCGAAACAAGTTTGCTGCAATCCTAAATTACATTCAATTCCACCTCTAGGCTTGGTGGTCAACAAATCAACAAAACAAACTAACTTTCGTTTTGAGGACTTTGTAACACAGAGACTTTGCTACGGAACCAACCCAGCTGTCACTACGGTGGTTTCCGTCTTTGCAATAAAGAGTTGAACATACCTTATTTACTTTTGATTTTCTGTGCCTTAAAAGCCCAATAACATTGTGTAAAAAATTTTTGGTAACTTAAAACAAACTAACTGGTAATCACAAATGCGTCCCATATAGTGTGTTCAGTGTCCACATGGCTGTTCTCGCTCCCACAATGTTTCAACTAGCTAGTTATTGTAAAGCTAGCTAGTATCTGGTGATGCCTTAAAAGCCCTGAGATTTTCTATATATTTTTTGTGCTCAATTTTTTATTTTTATATTAATTTTTATTTCAATATTTTAATTCAGAGAGTTTGGAGTTCAATTGATACCATTTATTGGCTAACTAAAGTCATTAGAGAAGCAAGCTTTCAGGATGTCGCAGATCACTTCTTTAGGCTAATACAATTCTGGTTTTAGAAGCTCACATTTATACACAAAAAGTTAAAAGGACATAAATATTGTAAAAAAACAAATGTTTTCTGTAGACACACTCTACTGATTGAGGCGAGAGTGAAGGATTATGCCTGGCATACACACGTGATTAGCGGCCAATTTTTCCGCTGACTCTGCCAATTGGCGTGTGCCCACATGGGGCGACAGATCCCTATTGCCCCACAGCTCGGCTGGCCAGAAAACGGACATGTCCGATGTTCTCTGGCCGATGCCATTAACTTCAATGGAGACCGGCGTCTTCATTGAAGCTAATGGCCGGCACACAAAGGGTGCCCAGCCGATTAAAGCAGCCCCAGAATGCAATGTGATGACATCATCACATTGCATTTCAGAGCTCATCGTAGCTCGTCTGTCTGCACCTATCTGTGGGTGTATGGCAGGCATTAGTTAGTGGAGATAGTGATCAGATTTAGGAAGAGTTATTGGTGGTAATAAAAAAGAGGTAGAGGCATAATATTCACCTCCCGAATTATGGTACTGAGGGGGAATTTAAAACCACAGAGAGAGGCTGAAATGGAAATGTAAATTTATACAGAAATTCACAAGATTGTAAGCCCGTCTGGGCAGGGTCCTCTACTCCTCCTATGCCATACCTGTACCTGTGTGTTATTGTGTGTCTGTATCTCCACTCTAATGTATTGTACATCTCTGCGTAATATGTTGGCGCTATATAAATAAATGATGATGATGATGATAATAATAACTCTGGAGTATGGCCTGAACAGGTACAACAATTTTATGTGCCACTATGACTTCAACTAGTATGTCTGGACTTATTATCTTTCAACTTTGATAATTAACTATGCACATTGGCATCTAGGTTTCTTAAAAACAGCTGTATTAGTATTTTTAATGGCATCTTTGCTCTATGTTATTACATTTTAATTGTTAAGGGAGGTGAATATTATCCCTCTACCTCTTATCTTTATTACCACCAATAACTCTTCCTAACGCTGATCACTATCTCCACTAACTAATCCTTCACTCACTAGAGAAAACATTTGCTTTTGTTACAATAATTTATGTCCTTGTAACTTTTGTGCGTGTGAGCTTCTAAAACCAGAATTGTATTAAGCCTGAAGAAGGGACCTGTGACATCCCCAAAGCTTGCTACTCTTATGACTTCAGTTAGCCAATAAACAGAATCTCTTGACCTCCAAACCCTTTATATTTATCGATGCAAATATTTTAATAATATATATAATAATATTATATTTCTGAAAGGTTCACTTAAAGAAAGTGCACACACTGTTGCATTCAGCAGTTGAACACTTGATATATGCCACTATGCTGCAGAAAGACACTAATTCTAAAGAAAAAAATTACCACTTGTCCATAGTGGCGACATAAGCACTAAATTGACTAAACCGAGATATAATTGATTGACAACGTAGTGATCGCTATAGTACCAACACATTAGTCTCCTGAACACTGTTTAACCCCCAGAGACCCAGTGTTGTAATTTTACAACATCACATTTAAGTCTACAAAAATAAACCTCCCCCATTTTCTTCTTTTCTAAAACCTCATGTACATTACTAATAGGCCCTATTGTTCAGTTCGGCAATACTATTGGATGGTTGAATGTGTAAATTGGCCTTTTTGTCTGGCCATGAAGTCATAAAAAAAGTCATACAAGAAGGTTTTATTTCTATATTTGGGTCTCTGGGTGATAATATTCTGTCATACTTAAAACTAATCCCCAGAGGCGCCATTAGTTAGGGCTGTGACACAACCAGAACTATAACATAATTATGTTTCTAGAGATCCATAAATAGCTGTACCTACATACCAGAATTAATTAAACCTTTACAATAAAGACTTAAATAGTAGTAAAAGGGTCCTTGTGAGCTTTACATATGTGGAAAACGCCCTGCAGTCTGCATTCCTCATGGGAGGAGCAAGTGCAGCACACAGCAAAATGCGTTGTTTTTTTTTTGTTGTTGCTGGCAACAGAGTTGCGTGTTCGTTATGGGCACAAACCTCAACTGCAAGCACAGCGCAGCTAGTGTGAAAGGGCCCTTATGCAGGATAATCAATCAGCAATAGATACTTTAAAAGAAAACCTAATACTGTTTCCTCTAACTGTAAATAAAGGCATGCCAACATCCCAATATTTGTATACGAAAAAAAGGGAGAGCGATTTTGGAAAAGCGAAAAAGGGGGGGGTGGCCTACTAAAAAAAAAAAAAAAAACATTTTGCCTACCAGTAGGGGACTAAAAGCTCCAAGGGACTTTAAGGGCACATATTTGGTTCACTAATATCACGAAAATTGATCCTTTATTAGATGAGGTAAACATTGCGTTCACAGTACATAGTACACAAGTATAGTAAAAATTTAAATTAAAACAAAAAGCATTCCATACAGCCATTGCAATTCCATTGGGTGACAGGCATTTGCAATATACATAGAAAACAATAAAACGACAATATTGAAGAACACCTTCTCGACGCGTTTCGCTAAAGTAGCTTCATCAGGAGATAAGTAGGTGCATCAAGTTTGTATCATTTAAAAAGATACAAATCATTATCACATAGTAGGATTGCAACGTTAACACCGGTTTCCAATATCTGTATAAAATGTACTCCCTGCCCACAGATATGGTGAGGGGCAGGTGGATTTCGTCAGGATGCCCCCACAGGTCCGGAGAGGTTTAAATCTTGATCCAAAAAAGAGTGCACACATATTTCACAATATTAAAGAATAATATCTATTAAAAAAGCACAATTATGCACTTTGATCAACTTTGTTAAACATACCACGAACATGTTGCTGTTTGTTCATTTTAACTCCAGGGGTCTGTCATGGTGACCTAGCTACATGTGTAACGCCTGTTGATTAACACGTTATAAACAAGCCTATTGGATATAATATTTTGCTCCTTAGCATGTCATAATGTTTGGCTTAACATGCCTAAAAGTGGATAGGTGTGAGCAAGGCCTAAAGAAAAGAATTCTCAGACATGAAGTAACCTGTCTTAATGAAAACTCTGACGCAATGAATTATATTGCCACTTCCATATCTTGTCCACAAGGTGGTGCCATTGATCCATAGGTTAGGGCATACTTGTAAATACTGTATGATCTGTATGTATACAGGTATAAAATCTTTGCTATATCACAGTTTATAAGCCAAAATCTGCAAAATTTGTATTTGCCACAGAAACTTAGTTTTAATCTTAAAAGCATGTGTGTCTGTATCAAATGAAAATGGTTTTTTTTTAAAACCTGTTGATTTAGTCTTAATATACTAATTTCCCAATCTGTTTCTTGCATTTGGCCCAATAGTTCTTCATAAGAGTACTTGAGCACAGCATGGGGATTTTCTGTGGATTCTGCTGGTATCTTTCATCATCTATGATATACTATGATAGTAATTAAAAAAACATTTAAAGAATAAAAGGTAAATTTTTATTTAAAAAAGGGAAGTAACAAGGGAAAGGAATACATTTCAACTTCAAATCCAAACCACAAATCAAGGCATGAGCAATGCTGATACCAGGCCTATTAACATTTTATGATCATTCTGTAAGAATCTATGCTCTTTGTTCTTTCTTGTTCTGGCATGCGTATCTATGTTGATGCTGTTCTTTTGCTGCCAGCTATTTTGAAATTGCTGTTAGTGATCATAGCTGAATAACATTTCAAGTTCAATAAAACCTCAGAAAATTAAACTTAAATATTCATCTTTAGCATACTCGTTCAGGGCGTCTGACAATCCTCGGGCTCCCTGAAATCCACACACTGCAAAAATTGTCAAAGCTCCCATGTTATCTTTTATGGGTGAATGCCCAGAAAGTAATTGGGGAACACCTTATGTTGTGTTCCCTGGACTACTGCACTTTTCCAGGGTTTAGACTCTGGAAGCTCGTTGTTTCTAGTGTGAAAGAGCCATAACTCTTCTTGGAGATTTAAGGCAAGCGCACACCATATTAATATTTGAATTATGTTTAATTTAGTAAGTTTAATTTAGTCAGCATAATGGTGAGGGATGGCACTACCACAATAGATTTAAAACCAATAATCCGTGTTTGACAATCTGACTTTAGCAGTCATGTTTTTTCTTTCTTTTAATAATTTAATGCTGAAAAATCAAAATCGGTATGCCCAGCTTTAGAGCTCAGACTCATTACAGGGGATGGCACCCTCAGCTATGCAGCTATGTGTGTGATAGGGTCTACTGCTGTTTCTTGGCAGGAAATTTCCCTGAGGTTACCTGCAACATAGAGCACAGTAGCGTACGCTATTTTATTAAGTTCACTCCACAGCAGAACATGGTGCATTTCTTTGCATCTTTAGATTGCATTGGGGTGGCATTTACTTATAGTAAGCACCCCAGAGCGAGCACACATTTTCTGTGCAGAAACAAGTGCTTCATGCAGTGTCTGACACATGCAAGGCTTGACTGTCTAACCCTGGCATTATCGACAGCTCTGAAGTTGTGGTTTGGGCCTTTTTTTATTTATTTTTTCTTCAACCCATATTGAACGTGCAGAAAGCAGTGCCCAAATAGCTGTCTATAATTCCCCCCTGCTGGGTAGGGTAGACCTAACCAGACTCCAACAGTGTTCTCCCCAGAATTTTTTTTCAGCCGGGCGGCGCGATGACGTCATCGCGCCGCCTGCACCGGTCCGGCGGCCTCTCTGATAGGCTGCCGGCCAGCGGCAGCACACAAGTCCTCTGACAGGCGGCGCCTCCCCATTCTTCAGGAGCGCGCCGCAGCCACTGAAAGACTCCGGCCCGCGGCTCCGGTAGTGTGCCGCGGGCCGGTGTCTTTCAGTGGCTGTGGCGCGCTCCTGAAGAATGGGAGGCGCCGCCTGTCAGGCTGCTCGCCGCGGAGGACTTGTGTGCCGGGCGGGGCCTAAAATCTCCCGGACGGGCCGCCCGGCCAATCTGCTCTGGGGAGAACACTGTCCAATACTTGGGACTAGCATCTTCATGGATGTTGAAGATGGTTTCTTGAGGGCCCCCCCCCCTCCCCAGATGCGCAGAAAACTTGGCTGTACTTTGTTTATAAAAGAAATATCATAAGGTTTCCTGGTAACATGTGTTCCTCCGCATGTAAGAAGACTCCTGAAACTTCCCTGCCAAAGGGAGTGATTACTACCTCAATCTTTTTATTCATTTGGCTGATCTGGGTGGTGGTTGTCAAAGACCTTTCCTCCCTTGAGGGCCTGTACTGGGAAGCGTTTCTAACAAAATATATAATTACTGTTAGATAAGGATAAAAGGGGAATATAATAAAAGACATTGTTTTGATGCTTTATGAATAGACCCTCTTATAATTGAAGCTGCGATGCCAGATTTCTTGTGCTGCCGGGATGGTCATGTTTTGTTCTTGTTATTCTTGTAAGAAGTGTGATGCATAAATCTGATCATTTACATTGTTGTGAATCAGAACTGATACAACAGTGGCTTTTTACCATTTAGTGCATTTCTATCTGGTATTTAATGTATGTTTATTGCACATTTAATTTTGCAGTGTCCGTGAACAGCATCTAATAGTTTATTAAAGCAAAACTAAATGTATTGTGATGTACTGGTTTTCTTGTCCTCCCTCTTCCCCTTTACACATCCACAATGTGGCCCGGGGAAACCAAAGCCAGCTTTTTAACATAGAGGTCTATGGGCTGCTTTTTCTGTGTGTATTGGGTTATTGTCCATCTGTAATATGAAAATGCCTCCCAATCCATGTGACTGCATGTAGCTGGATGTGAGTAGACAATATGTCTCTGAACACTTAAGAACTCATTCGGCTGCTTCTGTCCTGTGTCACATCATTGATTAACACAAGTGTTTCAGTGCCACTGGCAGCCATGCACCCCCAAGTCATCACATTGCCTGATACTGATACAGTGCTAAGCTTTGGATCATGGCCTGCTCCACGTCTCCTCCATACATTTTATTTTTTTGCTTATTAGCTTATTGATACACCTACCTCCTGGTGGGTGTTGTTCACTTGGTTGGCTGATGTGAAAGGTTTCCCTCTTCCCATGGAAATTATTCTGCAATCATCCACCACTGTTGTCTTCTATGTATTGTATGTCCAGGTCTTTTTGTCCGTTCACATCACAATTTTACACATTGCCCACACACCTTTTAGTTCCTCACATTTTTATGTAGAACTGCCTCCAAATTGTTTACTACAATGAATTTGAGATAGTAAATGTACAGAACCAAATCAAAATTTTATAATAGTAATATTTAATGATAATAATATAATAACTATAGTTTTATTGGCAGGCAATCCTGCATTTGTGCTGTCCAGTGGTGACAGTGTGCATTATTAGTAGATGATATTTAACCTCCTGGGCGGTGCGCACGTTCTTTATAAAAGCGGCATTTTATGTGATCCACCGCGGTTCCCTGCCCTCCGGGAGGTGCTGGTCAAGTCACTGTTGAGGCCAGAAGTGTGCTTTAAAAAAAATAAAAAGCCACGCCCCTCCAGTGTCATACCTGGGCGGGCACGGAAGCATTGGCGGGTATGCCCAAGCTCGGAATCGCAGGGGGAATTCGGTGGACATGTGTGTTTTTAAGTAGTTCTCTCAAGGTGAGTTTTTTTTTTCAACTGAGATATCCGCAAAACACCCAGCAGGTGGTGGATGCAGAAACTGTGGACACCTAGCCTTAAGCGTGTCGCTGGGTAGATCAGCAGATAAAGATAAGATAATTTTTATAAAATAATGCCTATACTATATTATTCATATTTCATGTCTATTTAATAAAAATAATTTTTGTTTTTAAGATTCTAAAGATAGCATACCTGGTTTCAAGTGACATCAATCGTCATCAATTCCATCAAAGTTTCCATCATTAAAAAACGTATGTTCGATTGTAATTGAAACGAAGTCACACCACATTGAGTATGTCAATCAAAGCCCCACTTCGATTGAATTTAAAATTAATCGTTTTAAACGTAGAGTAATCAAAAAGCGATTGTCACGAGTGATTCAAAAAGGACCAATGATGGTCACAGAGGGATCACAAACCAAAACCCATTGGTCAAATCTTTGCATTTTAATCCAGTACACATTTAATCGTGGCAAAAGGACACTGGGACACCCATTATTAGGAGATGTATTCACAGAATCGCCATTTGCATGCTTGTGTGCGTGAACAAACACAAAATCCATACAATGCAATGCTTGCATGGTTTAAATGACTGTAATTGCATTTCCCCTCCTCCCAGAAGTTACAGTATTCTAATTGATTGAATCGAATCTCATTTGACAGGTCAAACAACAGTACAAAAAATGAACAAACGATTTGGGGACATCATTCAAAATTTTCCAACTGTCCGATCACAATTTCGAGCCAAAATGACAATTAAAAAAAATCAGAATTTCAATGCTCGTAACCATGTGGATCCATTTCCTTCAATTTTCCATCGACCGACTAAAAAAATTGACCGAATTACATTGATTGTACAGTCAATTGAACCATGTGTGGCTAGCTTTACTGTAAGAATAGGAGAAAATAGAAAATATATGCAAAAAAAACACTATACATTACTTTTGAAAAAGAATCATGAAAGTGCATGTGTGTAAATGACACATGTTCATATCTAATGGTGAAATTCATATTTTTATATATATTTTTAATACTGTATTGTGAGAAGGTTGTACTATAACTACAGAAGAATAAAGTACACAGAACTTCTCACCTAGCTGTAAAGTTCCATGCTGAGGACCCAGCCCTTCCGCTATACTCGCCTCTAAGATTACTCACCCCAGCAATCATTAACTTGCGGGCGCTGATTCCAGCTCTGATTAAATGTTCTGCCCTAGGAGACTCCCCACACCCAGCACTGTCCCTTCCTGTAGCACCTGTCACATATAGAGTGATGTGATGCATGGCAAATACAGTAACCTAGAGAGCCTGGAGAGCCCTCAAGATCCTTGTTTCAGATAGTCATAAGATTGATTATGTGCAATACCCAGCAAGAGGTGTATGTCTGTGTAAAAATATTTTCAAGCATTCATCATTATCATATGTAAACATCAAGTATAACATCTATCCTTTGCAGGATTTTTCGTATAGTAATGTGACTGTTGGCAGTGAAAGAGTAAAGAGGTGAGCCATACCTGGCAGTGTTGGGTTGCCCGGCAGGCGTGTGCATGCTTTTACATTCCTTCCCTGCAGCGCCGAATACCTGCCATTGCTCATACAGGCGTGCCTCTGCCACTGCATGAAGACAGCGGGCCGGAAACCTGTCTATTCTTCATCCAACTACATGATAATAGCCAAAGCTTACTAATACAATGAAGTGAGCTTCTCCGAATCATGTCTTTTATACTTTCTATTTTATATTGAGCAATATGGAAGTGTAACGCATATACCTCTTATTGATCTTATGGTACTCCTCACTGACCATTGTAAAGGTTTAATCTGCATTCATCTCTTATTCGCTTAGTTCGTAGTAGTAGTAGTTTTGATAGTATGGTCATTCTACAAAACCATTTTTTTGACTTCTTGCAGTTATGACATTTATTTAACTAATAGTTCACATTCTCAAATGTGTTTTGTGTCTCTGGCCCCTCCCATCCTTTAACTCAGATTACCTTGGGCTACCATTACCATTGTGTGCCAACTAGCCTCTGCCCTTACATTGCTGGCTGCTGGCCTTCGCTGACAGGATATAAGCAGGAAGCCTGCAGGTTGTAGATCACTATTCCCTGGTGCTTTGGCTGTGTGAATATGAACTATCCCAGGCAGTTGACTTAACAGAAGGGATACAGCTCAGGCCCTGTCTGTGTCTGGCTTGTTTACAATGGAAAGTGACAATGCTCCAGAGTAACCATAACTTTTATGTATATGGGTTATTGTTGTAGAGATCAAAACAATTGTATGTTTAGTTACTGTATAATATGCTCAAGCAGGAGAGTAAGGGAAAGAAAATATATAGGTATGCAAATAAAAGTGTAAAGTAAATGAGGGGTGTAGCATGTGAAACTTGTTTAAAATAGAACAGAATTCACAAATGTGTGAAAAGGTTGAGAAATCGGTCATTTCTTGCTGTTATAAAAAGTATTTTATCCTGGATATAAACTGAAGCTGTATAAATCAAATGATTAGAATGGATTCAGCAATGTTCATGTTCTTATTCAAGTGCCTTATTGAAGTCTTTGAGACATGATTATTCTGTTTCAGCCAGCATATGGGTCCGTAAGCTCCATAGATTGGTGCAGCCTTATAGAGTAAGAAATAATGGTGTTGGAGTTCTTAAATAGATTGAGGAGTCGTATTGTTTTCTGGGAATATATACTTAAAGGTACAGGATATACATTTTTAAGCTAGCTTCCAAATATTCCTCTGACCCCTTCTGTGACCAAAGCAGTTTTGACCTTCCAAGACCTTTGAATGTGTCTGAGGTATCTGACACCAAAATGTTAACAGAAAAACGATGTCCTCTACTGTATTTTTAAATTGCAAGGTTCTCCCACTCTGAATTGCACAAGTGCTTCCAGAAAATCTCCAGAATGCAAATACATCCAGGTATCTTTGCAATCTACAAGAAATCAAGATTCATCAGACAAGACAATGTCCTTACACCTTTCTTTCTTGCATACCTCTTTCATGGCTAGGAAATTGTTTTATACTATATCTTTGGGTGAATGGACCAGATGTGCTAAGACCCCTTTACACTCCTAGCTTCAATCAGTCAAAAGGTCCCCACATGCGTATCAAGTGGGGACCAACAGATGAGCTGTGGAGAGCAGCGTAATGATGTCATCACCCTTTGTGTGCCGGGCGTTAGTTTGAATGGGGACGGTCCCATTGAAACTGATGGCATCGGCCAGAGATTTACGGACATGTCCGTTCTCTGATCGACCAAGCTTTGCCTGTCGCTTCATGTGGGCCGTGAGCACGTATGCACATCGGTCGCCCGCATAATTGTCCGCCACTCGTTGCGTGTGTGTGTGGGGGGGGGGGGCCCTGAGGCCCACTTACAGCTTCCAATCTTACCATACAATTTCACCTTTTCTTCTACCAAAATCATGTAATATGAGGACCTTTCTAACCCTTCCAATCACTATGTAGTCTATCAGGGAAGACTCGGCACTACATAGTTGTTAGTAGATCTTAAGGAAATTGTGTGGAGTGATCTAAAGGTGTATGAGGGGCTTTAGTTCATTAATCCTGTGTTCATTTCTGATTTTTTTCTTTTTAAATTGGTTGAATTTTTTTTTTTAATTGGTACTAGTCACTGTTTACTGGGATTACATAAAGGCTGGATATAAATACACAAATTGTGCTCAGCGAAAAAATGATTGGGGTAAACACATTCAGTTCTCTGTAGAACTTCATACCAGTCATAGTCCAGAATGTGAGGTAGCTAACGGGAACAATGTTGACCAGGAGACGACGCTGGCCATACACAATTCGGTATCCGTGCGATCAAACGTGGTGTGGTATTGCAAGGAACACTGAACGATTGCTCGGCGAATCAATGCGCACCACTTTACATGATTAAGCCCTGCCTGATACTTTGGATGGGGGCCTTTGTAATGGTGATCGAACCGGCATTTATCAACATGTCGGATCCCTGTCCGACCAACATTTTCTTGGAGCAGGTGGGCAGCGTTCGGTTCATGAACAATAGATTGCAATGAACAGGCACTGTGATCGTTCGCCAATCAAATGAAAAATCAATCTGTGCACGGCCACCTTAAGTCACCTTTGTGATACTACACTCATTTACCTGTATGTTGTACGTTGTGTGTCTTGGAGCCCTCATCCTTGCTATTCCAGAAATTATGTATGTGTATACTTACAATACAGAACATGGTTCCCCAATTTCAAAGTGTTAGAAGTGGTTAGCAGTGGAGTCAAATAACTGAATGCTTTGTATTTATTGCAAATTAAATATTTTTACAACTATAATGGTTTCTGGTCCCAAGAAGTTTGGCAGTATATTCTAGGATCATATTGTTTATCGAATACGTTTTGCAGTAGTGTTTAATGGATTTTCATACATTTTGAGACTATGATTACCTGAAACATGATGATGATGAATGGAAGAGTTAGAAAACACTGCTTTAAGCAGATGGTGTTGTAAAGATTGGAGCAGTACAGAAGTGATGTGAAAATAAGCTATCGGTCTCTTTAAATCTTTTTTGTTCACAAATACCCAGAGTGTGGGGTTGTTATGCTGGAACACTGGGAAATACCAGAACACATTCCTTTACTAGCATTTTGTTCAAGAAACGTGGACATCCTTCCTTGTCCAGTCTGTGGCAGTGCGGTCCTCCTCCCTATGGCAAGGTAGCCAGGCAACCCTGAAATATATTGTGTGTCCTGAATAGCCCCAGTGTCTGAGGAGAAATCTCACAACCTTCACCCTCCCTTCTTATTTCACTGCCGCTAGTCACACTGCTGACAATTATCTGCAGAGACTGTCTGTGGCTACTAAGAATCTCTCACTTATGACACTGTCCTGGTCCCGACCCATGTGTAGATTGCTTAGGGTTTTCTATCCCTAGAGAATACAATATTGCACCTTAATTATTCAAAATCTGTCCATACATATTTTTACCTTCCATTAAAAATGCCAAAGAGAGAAACTCTTATGGTTTTTTTTTTTGTTTTTTTTTGTGGATAAGAGTTTTCTTCCTTTTTGTAGTAGAGTTTCCACTGGCTGGTTTTTGAGCTTTCGCCCCATAAACCTGTCACGGCGGCGTTCTCTCAACTGGAAACGCATGGTCGGTCCACAGAATCCCGGTAAAATATTTGGGCCTTTTAGCAGTTGATTTAAAGTGCTGACTACTCCAATTTCCAATATCCTTGTGTGAGGCTATGTTTCACTGCATCAAACCCCCTCCATTTGACCTCCATGTTGATGAATTAAATTACAATCCATGTTTCCACATGGGTTGATGTCATGCGTTGAGCTCCCTTGCACTAAAATCAACCAAGTTTGTTATGCCAACATTAACGAAACGGAGCCCAACACAATTATGGGTGCGCTGACGACAATGAATTGAATCCCTTTGTAATGTATGGGTATTCTCTGGTAATGGACTGTTTTCCTTTTAAAAACAAAACTTGTGCAACACCACTTCCGGTCCTTCACAATTATCACTTCCAGGATTGCGAAGGAGCAGAAGAATAGGTAGAAAGGTCCCTCCCTCTGTAATGTATGCCTTTCAGGATGTGCATGGATGTCTGAACGCAAAATAGATGCATTCGACGGAGGGGCCTTTGGCGGACTCACGGATGCTGTGGAAACATAGCCTTAATTGCTCAAAAAAGTCCAGCTTAATTTGGTTTTAAAGGCTTTAGAAATGGTTGCAACCTCTTGGTAAATTATTTATTAAAAGGTTGCTGTATAGTCTGCACTCTACAGCACTTTCATGATCTGAAGCATTTTTTCATGATCTTTATACTTTGCAGAAAATGTACAAACTCCACCAATAACTCAAATTTTTTATATATGTAGGTTTACTTATTTTCTAAAATATCTGCCTTTGTTTTTACAGGAACAGTCAGAGCTGGAGAGGAAAGACCCCCAGGAATTAGTAGGTAAGCTTTCATTTTTCACATGGCATGGTGTGGATTTAACATTTTATTATCGCTCATTATGGCATTTTTAAGTTGATTAAAGCTAACATCTAGATTGGTATTATCTAGATATAGGAGCCATTTCTATGTAGTATGCATCTGTGCAAAATCCAGGCATAAAATAAGATTGCGTTGTGCATGAGCACCCTGTATTGAAGACCCGCCACTGCTACTCTTTTTACTTGTATATATTGGGAAGTTAGAAGAGAGAGTAATGCCCCATCTCTAAGTTTAAAGAGAGGTTGCGTTACTCTCTCTCCTAGCTTCCCACAGCGCTTGTGGGCATCGGTGCTGCTGCTTGTTAGCATGAGCTCTGATGCTTTCAGGGAATGTGGTGACCCCTTTAAAATGGTTGTTCAACACCCAAGTCGCAGGTTCAAAACCGCTGCTTTAAATGATCTCTTGTCCAGTCATTGCAAACAATACCACAATAAAATGACACACAAGACATCACCTCAGCGGATATGACCGTACCTAGGTGTGTGCAGGAGCTGACACACCCTGCACAGCTTCAAGCCGTAGGGCACATTAACTTAGTATGTGTACATGAACATTATAGCTAGTATAATCCATCCTGTTCCTATGGGGAAAAATGAGTGTTTGTATGACGTGCACATGCATTGCTAGAACTCTAGACCTAAAAGAAAGATTATTTAACTCTACAGATAATAAAGTGGCCTCCAATGCATAGGACAATTGGTTAGGTATGAATCTATACATTGGGAGTGTGTACTTAGAAAGTGGCAGTACAAGAAGATGCCATCAATGACTGAGGAAGCAGGTCACTAGATATATTATTTATTTACTCATAGCTCTAAAACAATAACCTGCAATGTGGGTTAGGTAACATTTGTACTGAACCCCTTGTTTTGTTTAATGTATGTGTGCTGTAGGCATTGATGCAACTCTCTTCTTGGACACCCATCCAATTGTGTAGTTTTGTGTAGCCTGGCTTTATGGGACTTGTATGAGCCTTTGTTGTAGGCTTGATGTGTTCTCTGAACAGGCCAGTCTTCCCGTGTGCCCTATGCCCTTTTAGATGCCCATGAATCAATGACTTTCCCAAACTGGCAACTTTCTTGTCCTTTGTCTATCAAGTAGACAAACTGAACTATTGCTTGTAGATGGAAAACTTTCTTAGACTAAACCTATAACGAATATTATTTTGATTATGAATACAATCTCTTATTGCACTTGTAAATCTCTACCTTGGAAGGAAAATGTATTGGCAGCAGAGAGGTGCATTGGTTTGGCAGGAGCTGGCTCATAATCAAATTTATTTATTGCACTTTTGAAGTCATTTGTAGTGTCCCATGCATTTCATCAGCGCAGTTAAAGTAGTTAAATTTGTGCTTGTATTACTACATTTTGGTCACATGTTTGTCTAAAGGAATCAGGATTAGATTGATGGATTCGGCAGGGCTGTGGAGTCTGAGTCGGAGACATTTTTGGGTCCCTGGAGTCGGCAAAAAATGGACCAACTCCGACTCCTACTAAATTTAAATGGGAATTAAATTATTATTATTTTTTATTAAAAAATTACTTCAAGTGTCGCAATTAACAAACAGTCATAATTAACATAATGATTTCTCT
>CM070042.1:36243499-36280821 GCA_036250615.1 Ptychadena robeensis | reverse complement strand
CCCCCCCCCCCCCGGGCACATCCATTAATATGGTAAATCACCAAATGAAATACTTGAAATGCAGAAGCGTCGTGGGAAAAATGGAGAGCACCCTAGGAGTTATAAGGTAATTTGAGACGCTTATTTATGGTAGTTTGAGATGCTAAAACTTAGTTCAAACTGGGTCATGCAACAACAAAGGGATTCAAGGTGCAAGCGCAAATCCACAACAGTATAATGTTTAGGGGGCTTACACTAATAAAACTATGATCAAGTCCAGTTATATTGACTTTCTACTGCAGGTATTTTCTGTCAGTCAGAATGATTGGGAATTGCTGTTTAACAATGGAAGCACCCTTCAGTGACTAGCCTTCAAAGCACTCCCCACCATTTACTAAAAATTAAACAAGAAGAATGTATAATACCCTAAACCTAGGTGTATATATACCCAGGGAGAAACTAATGATCTGGCATTATAGGCACAAAAGGGTCAACAATCCGTTAGTTTAGATATAAAAAGGTCTTTATTAAACAATGGACCAATAATAAAGATACATTAGTACATGAATTTCCTAAAAATAACCGTGTGGGTGGTTCTGATGTGTGACTTTGGTCTCCATACAGGGAGGGCCGCACCTCAACATTAGTCCACCGGTAATCAATATAAAAAGCACATCAGAAAAAAGGATCCATACACCATATCAATTATGTACAGATTTACAGTGTCATAAAACATCCGACGACGCGTTTCGCCATTTGGTGTCATATATGGTATGTGAGGGGGGTTGGATCACTGCCCCGTGGCTATTAACCCCTTCCTTTGTTTCCCAGCTATCCACCTTTTGCCCCAATTGGCCCTCAAGGTGAGCGCGCCCCCCACCATCAGGGGGCATCCAACTGGTGCCT
The DNA here is from genome assembly GCA_036250615.1 of Ptychadena robeensis. Lineage (NCBI taxonomy): Eukaryota > Metazoa > Chordata > Amphibia > Anura > Ptychadenidae > Ptychadena > Ptychadena robeensis. The sequence continues at coordinate 36,279,936 of CM070042.1, read as the reverse complement.
CTAGTGGATGACTTATGCTGCTTGGTGTCCTGCCTTTTCTTCCCTCTGAGCTCGACCTGCACTTCCAGGCACCTTCCCACCATACCTGGATGTACTGAGATTTAAAAGTGTCCATCTGCCTCAATGTAGGTAATGATGTAACAACATGTGTAATGATATGACTATGTTCCTGTTCCAATATATATTGTTATGTATATTAAATTTGTGATTTTTTAACATAGAAATACCACTCCTTGTACCTCCCTGAGGAAGCCAAAATGGTGAAACGCGTTGGAGGAGAGTGGGGGGCTACTGATGTTTTATGACGCTGTAAATCTGTACATAATTGATATGGTGTATGGATCCTTTTTTCTGATGTGCTTTTTATATTGATTACCGGTGGACTAATGTTGAGGTGCGGCCCTCCCTGTATGGAGACCAAGGTCACACATCAGAACCACCCACATGGTTATGTTTAGGAAATTCATAATGTACTAATGTATCTTTATTTTTGGTCCAATGTTTAATAAAGACCTTTTTATATTTAAGCTAATGGATTGTTGACCCTTTTGTGCCTATAATGCCAGATCATTAGTTTCTCCCTGGGTATATATACACCTAGGTTTAGGGTATTATACATTCTTCTCATTTACGCCTACTGGCTAGGGCACAACCCCATACTCTTGGACTATCCCCCACCTCTCATAACTATCTATTAAAAATGAAACAACTTTGCATTAATGATTCTTAAGTAGTGCTTGTTTGTTTATGTCCCGATCAATGGATGCACTATGGAGTCCAGATAAACAATCAATCAAGGTAATACCTTGGGTTTGCCTTGGTTGAGCACCCATTAACAAATGTTCATGTGATCCTGAACTGTTCTCAGTTAAGGATGGACAGAAATGGCTTTATTGGACAACTCATCATATGGATCTCCCTATGTTTTATGCTTCATAGCGTGGCTGATAAACTCAGTTTACTTTGGGCAACAGAACAATTTTTCCTTTGTTTACATTTCCATAACCCAGCCACAGTCTGTTGTGCTGTTGTAGTAGGATTTCCTATCCTGTTTCATACCATGTTGTCACAAATATTACACAACATGCATAGATCGTGATTATGGCATGATAGTTTGTATGTACAAAACCCTTTATTTCCTTATTTTCATTTATTTCTGTGCATAAATGCTTTTGATCGTAGCACAAAATAAAAAGATATTTTGTTGCAAAAACATGATTTTAGCACCTCATTAAAAGGGACAATTGGGGTTACCCTCATTAATTTGTAGTTTTAAATTTAATTCCATCCTCATTAATAAAGTGGCAACATTCTCCTGCATCAATTTGACCAGGGTGGTAGGGGAAATTTTGACTTCTTGGGTTTACAGGTAGATGGTTGAATGACCATAGACATCCGGTGTGGGAGAAGATCCCTCAGGAGACCATCCACCACCTCATCAGGAGCATGCCCAGGTGTTGTAGGGAGGTCATATAGGCACGTGGAGTCCACACACACTACTGAGCCTCATTTTGACTTGGTTTAAGGACATTACATCAAAGTAGTGTTTTTTCCACTTTCATTTTGAGTGCGACTCCAAATCCAGACTTCCATGGGATGATAAATTTGATTTCCATTGATAATGTTTGAGTAATTTTGTTGTCAGCATATTTAACTATGAAAAGAACAAAGCATTTAATAACAATACTTTATCCATCCAGATCTAGGATGTCTTTATTTGTGTTTGCTTTACTTTTTGAGCTGTAGTGTGTGTGTGTGTATATATTGGGTCCTGACAATCCCTATCTCCATCAGAGATAGGAGATAGCCATAGACGAGGTGATTCTCCCTTGATAGATAAGGGATCGACTGCAGCGTGCAGCCGGCCCCTCAGCTGATTGCTGGGCACCCTTTGTGTGACGGCCATTACTTTGGACGGGAATTTACAGACATGTTGGATCACATGTGATCTGTCCAGGTGGGCCCACCCAACTTGCGGCCGGTGGGAATGTGCCCAACTTGCAGCCGGCGGGAATGTGCACGGCGGTCGATCGCATGATCAATCTGGTGAAAATCCCAGCCAATTAAATTGCAGGAGAGGACACACCCTCTCCCCCTCTCCAGCTGAGCTGTAGAAACAAAACCAAAAAAAGCTGTGTGACAATGTAATTTTGAACATTCATAGCACAAAAACCATAAATCTTATAATCATGAAACTTACACAATGAGTTTCACCCTTCTAGCTACAATTTTTTTTTAATTTAAGTTAAATTTCAGCTAAAAGTCCAGCAGATAATGCTTCTTCTTTGCCAGAGTGATATACTCCTATATGCAACATTTCACATACTCCTATGTGCAAAACTTCAATTAATTGACACCTGAGGAAGCCCCCTTGTTATGGGCGAAACGTGTTGAGAACATTTTGGGAACCACCCATTGTTTTGGGAGGGGGGGGGGGTCTCTGCATTTTTTATTGCAATTTGAGTCTTTGATATTTTTTTATTTAATGGGGGGTTTTTATATATTAATTTTGTGTATATATTGTGCATTTGTTTTTATACTTCTTAACATTTCTACAAATATTTAAACTTTTAGTCAATACCATTGGGACCATGACTTTTTTGTGCCTTATAATATTCCTTAAAGCTATCCACCTTATTCCTTTTAGCAATATTGCTTTTACAAATATTCTTGATAGTATAATTTTGGGATGTTGGTGCTGGAGATAATTTATATAGAGTAATTGTATGCCCACCAATTATTTAGAATCCTGGTTTAACCATTCAGCTCTGGTCCTGCTGAGCCTTTAAATCCCATAGCAGAAGTATGGTCTGCTATGGACATAGAACACCCTTCATCAGTTCAGAAATAAGTCTGTTGTCATTGATTTCTCTAGCAATTTTTTCTAATGGCACTGTAGAAACACATGCTGAAAAGTATACGGCTTAAAATTAGGTTTTCGAAGGGGAAATTATGGCCAAGTAAAAATCTTTCTCCTTTTACCTTTGGCATAACTGATAAGCAAAACAGGATAATGATAAGGAGTATATCCTGGGAAGATCACAGGCATGAAGAAAGAAGAGTTTTAAATTGGCTGTAATTTTCAGCTTTGGGGCAGACAGAGGTCTATAGCGTGCTCATCCCCTATACGTCTCTGGCCTATGTACATCAAAATCCAAAACCTTCCTCATCATCAACCATCACCAACTCCACCCAGAGCTTTCAAGAAGTCTATCCTACTAAATATACAACAATCAGCTGTACAAAGAGGTACCAGGGAAATAAATATAATAGAGTTCAAAATATGTTTTTTTTCTTAATATTTTATATTGCATTCCCAAAAATATGTATGGAATAATGGTTTAAGCCTATGGGAAATTAATTCTTTTTTACTTAATTGACTGATTGTACAAATATCTGATGGGGTTTTTTTTAGGCGTTTTGATGTGTCCAATCATATTTTGAAGCATGCGCACAGGCCTACATTTGCATTGGTAGTACCAAGAGTTAAGAGTTCATATTTAAATTGTAATTAATTAAATAAAAGTTAATGCATGTATGGCTTGTTTTAAGCTGGATTCACATGATTGGTTACAGTAGAAGCAGCTGTAAATTGCCTTCCAACCAACCCCATTTTGGGTTAATGGGCAACCACCGGGTGGATAAAGCATGCTGTGATTGCTGGGCAGTCGGTGTTCACGGTCAGTTAATAGTGGCAAATGGGAGGCTCCAAACAGACTGTGAATTAAACCTTAGGAGATCTAACTCCTGACACAATATTTTTGATTGGTACAAGTGAGTTTGTCAGGTTTTGATTTCTGTGTTACTTCACTGAGATGATTACTTCTTAGGCTATGTTTCCACGGCGCTTGGCAGACTGCCAAGGTCCCTCCGTCAATGCATCTATGATGCTTGGGGCATGTGCGGGGAAGTCCTTTTTTTTTCTGTGGAAATAGTTTATTAACAACGCATACCCATGCACTGTTAATGCATTCTCTATGGGTCCGTCAGTGCTCCAGGGCTCTGCATTGACATTAACACAACACAGCCCAAGGTATCACATCAATGTGCACAAAAAAATAATCAGTGAGGTGGCTAGCCTCTAGCGACTTTAGTGGCGAGGTAAAAGTGTACACTCCAAACACATACAGTTATAATAAATAAAGACTTTTTTTACATATCATAGGTCAAGGCATGTAGATATAGAAACTTAGTGCACCAATAGGTGCATGTACCAAATAGAAATACCAGTACAACAATCTCCAGGGTGAAAAAAAGGGGGATGGGCTTGACACGGCCTCATCAGGAGGGATCACCACATGTTACACATTGTATTCATATAACTGACCGATGAAAAGAGTTTGGTATATATTTATATACGTTCAGGTTTTATATGTCAGTTATATGAATACTAATACTTACTAAACCCAAAAGTGAATTACCAACATATTGTTAATGTAGACTGTCACATGCTTATAAAACTAGCTGCCCATTCAGTTTGGGCAACAACTCTGAGCAAAGTCTCTGCTGCCATGTAGGTCCAGACAAATCTACCAACTGGTGTTCACAAAGTTTGCAAGTCTTTTTTGTGGCCTTTAAAATTACATCCGTGTAACCAAATCCTTCTTCACTGCTTTATTGTAGTCTGGTTACTTCTCTGATCTGTAATGTATTAAGCTTCCTTCTGCCCCACTTAGGAATTTGTAGATTAGTTCTGATGTGTGCAATAATACATCATCATTATTTAATCACATTTTTAAATGTCAATTTGACTTTGCAGCAGAGTTTAGTCTGGAAAACAGCACAAACCATGAAAATGTTGTGTTACAGTGCTAACGATGAACATACTTTTATCTAAACATCAAGTGAATAATAATGACCATCCCCTCCAGCTGAGTTCTGAACAAGCAACCTACCTCATGGCCACTGTTTCATATGGGGGGATGCAGTTGAGTGATGCTCATCAAACCTCCTTCTTTATATTGCAATAGAATAGCTGTTGATCATTCTCTTGCATTTGTACGCTACCTTAGACCAACCCTTGATGACAGATCTTATAAGCATTGATGACTATCATGGGCCAACAGATTGGATATAGCTGAGTGTCAGGAATAGCTGCAGTTACTTCTTACCACTCAATGCAATGTTAGATTCAGGGTGTGAAGTGTTGACATGAAATCAAAACATTCTTTCTCCTTTTTTTTTTTTTTTACTAATTTTGGACAAAGTCCTGTCTTCAAAACTAAACTACACAAAGATACATGGTTAGACACTGTTTTCTTCTTCAAGCTATGCTTTCACAGCCTCTAAGATCAGAAAAAGTACCACTCATCAGTGTTGTGTTTGTGCTGAAAAAAAATGGCGCTGCCTTCATAGCATGAAGGTCATGGCGCCTGCCACCTGCATCTCTACTGTTGATGACATGGCCTCCCTCCTGACGGGTAAGTATGCCCGCCGTTATTTCACAGTAAGTATTATATTATATTGTAAGTATAGTATTAGTAAACAAATTCACCCGAAAATAACTCAGACTAACCTTCCAGGAGGTTAAATTCTTCCTCCCAGATCTCAGTGTGTTTTGTATTTTTCTGCCTATGAAGAATGTGAGTGCAAACGCTTAAATCCAGAATCAGGTCATCATAGGTCAATTCACCTTCTAATGCAGGGGTGTTAAACTCAGGCCCGTGGGCCAAATCTGCCCTGCAGTGTAATTATATTTGCCCCCCAGAAAGTAAAATAAAAATATTAAATGAATGCCATAGATGTGTCTTTTATCTTTGTTATTTTTTTATTTCACATGTGTTATAGTATTATGCTTTGCTTAGACGAAATGTTAAAGCAGCCCTTTTTTCTAAATAAAAAGTTATATTATATTTAATGAGAAGGAGCTAGAAGTATCAAGGTTGGCCTTTGACTTTGCCTAAGTTGTTCTATTTTGCCTACTTTGTTCTTGAGTTCTTGAGTTTGAGGGAGCCAAACAAAACTGCCTAAAAAAGGTAAAAACAGCAGAAGTTATATATAGCAGAACATATATACTACACAGAAAATGTACCTGAATCCATCTTAATACAAACCAATGGACATCCTATGCACAAGTGGGAAGGAGCCAAGAATGTCTGCCATATGTTGACAGGAGGAGAGAGGAGTGTGTCGGCTTGAATATTCTTATGTTAATGGTACCACTTAATGTTTGCCATGAGACTTAGCGCAAAAGGATAGAATCATAAATAAAAGACTTAAAACCTTTTGTACTGTATCTGGTCTTCCCTGCTTTGCTTTTTTTTCTATTGTTTATTATTTGAATTTGAAAAAGTATTTGAATAAAGGTAAAAGGTTAAGCATTTTTTTAACCTAGACAGAGTTTCAGAGGCACAATAGCACAGTCTTGCAGCCAACTGATAACAAGTGGCATGGGGTTCTGTGTCAGCTCTGCCCAGTGCTGCCTTTTAGCTGATCCGTATTCTAGGCAGAGGGAGGGTGGTTTCATTCAGTGTTTTCCCTTTTGTTCTCTCTCTGCTCCCCCTTCAAGCCCCCCCCCCCAACAATCCTTTTTTTCAGTAACACTGAACTCAAAGTCTCAGTACTCAGTGACTGAAATTTGTCTCAAGTCCAACTTTATCCAACACAGGAAAAAATGTGAGAGGGAGCAGAAAGGGGGAGTCGTGGTAAGGGAAAGGATTGTTCCAGCCTTGTACCTGCCCTCCAGGTGTGCTCACAATCCTGTGGAATGTCAGAGACAGAAGTGCAAGGTCTGAGTCACGCACAGCAGTCCATAAAACTTCCTTTCTTCCTCCCTCTTCTGCATTCTCACAGGCAGGGAAGAAAAGACCTGACTCTCCTGCCACACAACCAACTCCAAAACTTCCCTTTTGGAACTTGCATCCAGCAGGATACTATCAACTGTGAAGAACTACAAGAGAACAAACCAAGATTTGGCGTCTATTTCACAAACCGTTCTGTTCTGGATTTGGGTAGGATCATTGGAATTATTCACAACTTGGTGTTAGGGACTAAAGAAATCTTCTATCTGGTAAGTCAATAATGACTTTATACAAATCTTTGCTTTTTTGGTTCCTAATCTCTGCCTGCGTTGAGAGCTAGATAGTTATGAATTACACTTAAGTAACACAAAGACCTTCTTAAGTATTCCAATGACTTAATAAGGGTCCATCTGTTTAGGTCGCCACACACCTTTCAATCTCATTGTACATATTCCTGTAGATCTTTTGACAACTATGGAATGCAGGAGCCTCCTGAATTGTATATAGATCTATTGGTTAGTTTGGAAAGCCCTCATTTAACATTATTGTACAACAATTGTCCTTAGAAAACTGGCAATGCATTAAAAAGGTGTTCACAATTTTAGGTAGACAGGAAAGGTAACAGTTGAGGAATTATCCCATCAGTTGCCTATACTGGACTATAAAAGCATTGCTACCAAATCTCTTTGGGCAATCAGCTCATTATATTGTATAGTAAATTTGTACTGTCACTCTTCAGAAACATGTTTTTAATTACAGAAGAGTTTTGCAATGAATAGGTGATTCTTTGGTGGAAGACTTGGTGTGCAGGTCATTAAGGGATGGTCAATGTCTCATTTTTCATTGTTCTCATAGTCCCCTCTTCTCATCTGTGGTCTCCCATCCACATAGCCTATTGATCAAGTCCAGCTATACAATACATGTTTCTCTGTTAGGTGGTAACTGGGAAGTTGCACTTCACTTACATTTGGCTACGGCAAAGCAAAAACAGTTTTTCTCTTGCCCCCCCCCCCCCCCCAGGTTTCTCTAGTTTAAACCTTGATCAGCTGACTGCGACTGACCGCTTTGCAAAGTGTTTGCTATCATGTCATTTTAATGTATCCCTGAGCATGTCGGGACACTGCAAATAGTTGTGTGATGGGCCACATAAATTATACAATGGATGTTTTGTTAGAACTCCTCTCCTATTGTTACTTGATACTCTAGGTCATGATTGTGGGTGTGAGCAGGTACAATCCAGCAGAAAACATCCCTCCAGGGAAATGCTATGAGTATTCAGTACGTTGCATCAGTATAGTATATTCTGATGGCATTTTCAAAGTGAAGTCCAATTGCCTGATGTTGTCCAAAGTGGTCAGCTAGATGCAATCAATGTTCAAAACGTGTAGGTTCAATAACATGCTCAGTTGCCATTAGAAGAGGATAAGGTGTTTCCCAGTAAATCGTGTCATGAAAAAGAATATAGATGGTAAAGGTACATTTCAGCCATAATAAACTACTTTTACTATTAATGGATTGATTTGTAGTGTTTGGCTCCCAAACCAAAGGTAATCATTCCTTCTCTTGTATGAATAATAAAGAAGTTCTATAGTACAGGAGATGACCCTGGACATTACACCCAAGGAGATATTGATACCTTCCCCTTTTACAGGCATATTAACTTACTTGCTTGTAGTCTATTAGCCTAATGTGGTAAAGAATTGTCATTCATTGGTTCTGTTTGTGTATATGTCTATTTCTTTATTTCAAACTAGATTAGCCCATGCCTCCACATTGGCCGAAAGAGACAGTCAACCAAATGCATAAGTAGATTTCAATGTTCCAAGTGAAACTTGTCTGGTCTCTCTGCTTCTTTTGTCCAAGCCTCTGTATTGCTCTTCCTAGTGAAGGCATGTATGGGGGCCAAATGCAGCCTTTGCTCAATTTTCCACAAGCCCCCACGAGTGCAGTTTTTTGGGGGGGGGGGTGGGTTGTATATACTTGTCTAAAGGACTTGCTTCAAGTCCAGCAACAGGACTCCCATATTCCTTGAGATTGTCTGCTACAATGCACAAAGCGTGAAAGCCACAGCACAGTCTTTGGCTTGCCTCTCCTGCTGTGAAAGTTTAGTTTTGTGTTTAAAAGGAGCTCAGCCTGCTACCCCTGTACAGTTCCTGTCTGTGCTGGTTGCTTCAACATGCAGATTATCCTTGTTTATCCGTTATATCAGGATGTAGGAATAAGGTGAGCAGTGCTGAGGAATCTTCTCACTCCTTTGCCATAGCTAGGAAAATAGTCAGGACTTCTGGGGTTAGGGGGAAATGTGGCTGGACAGCCGGGGGACTGCAAGCCTCCGCATTTATAGGGGGCAGCCTTTATCGGTGTTGTTGCAGGAAATCTGTATTAAAACGTTGTTTTTTTATCTACCATATTGACCATATTTTTTATATTTTATTGTTACCAAAATGCAAGTTTATTACAGGTTTATCCCAAAATGTTATGTGTTGCTTGTGTCTGTGAAACATGGTCAAATCACTGAGGAACTAATATCTGTTTGTAACATCTGCTTTTCAGAAAGACCTCCACATTTTCTTTACTATTTACTATTCATTTACTATTAAATGCCTGTGTACATTGAGATGTAAAAGTAAGATGTTTAACCAAGAAAACACGATGTGGCTAGTCTTTGGGAATATTGTAAGGTGTATATACAGGATAGGTTATACAGGTGCTTATACAAGATCATTTAGTATAAAAAAAGCTGTTCAGGACCCCTGCTTCTCTACACACAGATATGATAGTGGATTCAAAAACAATACATTCAATAAAATAAACGTGTGTTAGTAGCCATCTAAACAGTTTAAATTACAGCTTGGATACTTTTGCACATTGACTTCTCTCATATATTTAGATGGTCTTCAGGATAGTTTCTTCCCTCAAGGGGTCTTCTTCAGGATGTGTGAGGCAGTATCTCTACAATACAAACTAATATCCTTTAGAATCAGCATTAATCACATATTTGGAAAGAATCAGAGTTCTTTTATCCATTAATTATACTTACTGCTGCAATATGGTGAATACCACCTGTATTTTTTTGTACTAAAGGTGGCCATTCACGTCTCAATCCACTGGCGATCGCTGTGCTATCGATTGCAACGTGATGATGCAGGGAAGTTGATGCACACCACCTTGGGGAATTGATCCCTGGCCAATACTCCAAAGTAATGGCATTCAAACGGGGAATTACCAACATGTTGGTTCCCTGTTCGATTGATATTTTGTAATGCGATCAGCCAAAGAAATACGTACATGTCTGTTCTCTGACCGAGATTTTGTCGGCACATGTGATCCACGGCCACAGTGTATGGGGGGCCTTAAGTCAGACACTTTCTGTTTTTAAGTGATAACTGTATCCCATTTGTTCCCTGCCATTATCAGTTTGTCACATGGGCTTCTGAAGGAGAGCACAGAGAGCTTCTGCATTTTCAAAATGTGCATATTGCATCCATTGGGCATGATCAGTTGAAAACAAGATCCGCTCCCCTAGAGATAGGCAGGAGATGGCAATAGGCGTCTACCCTAGTCATAGGTGGCTCTGTCAATAGCGGGTGGTATGTCCTTATCCATATATCCGCCAGGATACTGGCTATTGTCATGTGTTTTCGTCTGTGATGAACTGAACTAGGTGTGAACTAGGCCTGATATGTTTGGTGAAGACAGAATATGGTGTGAAACGACTGCAGAAGGTCAGTAGTACCGAGTTGAACAATAATGGAAAAAGGTTAAAAAACATTGACATTAACTAAAATCTACTTATCTGCACACAAATAAAGTACCGAATAAGTACCAAAAGCATGGGCAGAAAATGCTCCCCTCGGCTTATACTCGAGTCAGCCAGGGTCTACTCACCTCAGCTGAATTTCCATGCTGAATTTCAGGCAGGGACAGCTTGCTTGTTCAGCTGCATATCTTCACTCAGCTCCCTGATTCCCGACTCACAGCTGATCGATGTAAACAAACTCCACACTGCCACCTGGTGGACGGTTACTAGTTCAAATACAATTCAATTCAAATAATAATAATAATAATCCCGTGTTCTCTTAAATTTATTGAGGTTGGGGCACTGAGATTAATCCTGTTTGAAAACTCCACTATCTGACTTGGCATTTCCCACTGTTGGCTTATACTCGAGTCAATAAGTTTTTCCAGTTTTTGTAGATAAAATTAGGTACCTCGGCTTATACTCGGGTTGGCTTATACTCAAGTAAATACGGTAAACTGTCAAAAGAATTGTTTTAAAGTAGAGATGGCTGGGAAAAGTGCGCAGTCACAAGTGTGATCACTCCTCAATCGATTTTGTTTTGTTTGCACAGTCCAACAAAGACATAACAACCGCCATGACCGTTTTGTAGGATTTAAGAGGCTATCGGGAGAAAGGCCGAAAAGGCTGCTCTTATAGAGCATTTAACGGGTAGTTGACAACCACCCCTGTGAATGAGCCATTAGAGAGAACAGATGAGGTGAGAACAAACTAAAGCCCAATCCACAAACTTTAGGATGCTAAAAACAGTTTTGACACCTGGACAAACCACTTTTATAGCTGTATTAGTATGTCAATATACAATAGTGGTTTAACTTTGGGTTGAGTCAAGGATGCCCAACAGATAAGATACCTATAAAACACATCCTATGGCAAAGAGTTATGTTTTCTCAGAGGTTGACCTTTGCAGGGGAGAGCAAATGGTAGAGGAGTAGGGATTTGCCTCCTCATGTCAGAGCTGCTGACCTGATAGTGATCTGAAGACCAGAAGCAGCAGGTTCAGAAATCTCAGATCAATAAATAAACAAAGTAAAAGCAGGGGAATACTTACACTACAGCTCTCCTTTTTGGCAAGGTTTTCCTTTCGGTAAGCAACAGGGTAACAATTTTCCTTAGCTCAGACATGGGCAAACTATTGTGATTTATATAGATTCAAACAGAATCGAGCAACATACGCATTCACGGTGCTCAATTGTGCTTGAATATATTAATAAATCGAGCTGTGTATGCCTTTCTTCATGGTTTTAATCTATCTTGCCCCAAAAAGGTTGGTCAAACCGGTAACTGACATGTCTGTAAATCCTGGTCAATCTGACAAGCAGCAGTTATGCAAGGTTTTAAAATGTGAGCCAGCAGAACATTTTAGGTTTAAATGGATTTGCATACATTTAGTTCAGTTTTCACATAAATTCATTGCGGTGCTATCACATTCCTAAAGATTGTGGTACATTGAGCCTGTCCACCATGGTAACATTTAAAGCACCTATGCCATAAGGCATGTTACCAAATTATTGAAATGCATAGGTTTGCACAAAGTACACAATATAAATGCTGGTATTGTCCCGTGCACTTTATGTGGAATGGTACACTAATCCACTCTAGTCATTCGAATGCAATTGCACTGCAGATCAGCACAAAAATGCTGCATATCATAATTAGTCTATTATTATGTCTTGCAATGCAATAAACCAGTATGTTTGCTCAACTCTCCCAAGCAGATCAGGCTGGTGTACAGGGTCTCTAAAGGATTCCAGAAGCCAGACCGGATGCTGAGATCCTCTTTCTGGTGAAACAGGCGCGCCTGGCCAGACAATAGATACTTTGGTGTCAGCATAGGTGTGGAAAGTGAGAAAAGCTGAAAAAACATTACAGATAATTTGATCCATCTTTGGCAAGCCCAACTTTCTGTATGCTTTGTTTTGTTGCTTGGAAATAAAGAGAATTCTTTATTCCTCGTAGTTGCATTCCTTTATTCCTTCACATTTGATTTTTACACTGCATGCTTACTGTACAAACTGTTCAGCCTATTTGCCTGTTATATGCTCAGTATAAGTTGCCTATGCACGGATTGGTGTTTATGAGATTAGACGCGTGGTTCAGGGGCACAATGCATGTCAACTTCATATCGTAGTTCTCCCATTAGCCTGTTTTTATTTTTCTTGTGCAAAAAGTTTACCTTATATCCAATGAAAAAGCATCTGCATGGCAGATGTATGAACAAGGCCTTCTGAATGTACACAATTTGCATATTTGTGCCTAATGTATGGTAAAATGGAGAGATATGAATCAGGAATTGGGGTCTTTTAACATGTGTTTTGGGCAATGTATGACATATGAATATCCTAAAAAAGCATGTTATATCCAATGGGCCTGACGGCATGAAAATGTATTGGAACAGGTCAATGAACTTCAGTGCCAGTGCATGTTGAGCATGTCCAAAATGTTTACATTACATGCAAAGGGCCTGTCCTTATGAAAATTAAATGTCAATTGGGAAGGTTGTGAACCTGTTTTTTGTTTTTTTGTTTTTTCTATTAGAAAGCACATTCAAATGAATGTTGCTCTACTATACTGCAGAGAAATGCACAGCACAATGTGTGTTACCATGCCTGCACTGCCATACCACAGTAGTCTTTCAGAAATGTAAATCAGCCCTCAAACATCTATCATCTATTATTCTATCCCAAAAAAAGCATACAGTATTACACACCTATCTGCTCCATCTCCATTGATGTCATTTTACAACAAGCCTATGGAATATAATGTGAACTTTTTGGACATGCTCAATATTCCCTGTAAAACACACGTTAAAGTTGGGACCCAGACATCAAAAAAAGTTTGTCTTTACATAAAAGAGAACCTTAAGCTATTATGAGGCCTATTTTCAGGCCTTATTAACAACTTTTCATTTTAAAATGTGTTGAGCAAAATGTTGACTTATGCTATCAAGTACACAATATATGTCATGGATCTGTTTGGTTTGCTTAATGTATGTAAAAATAGAGAGCATTTTCATGTAAACAGGCCTGTTGGATGTGATTTAGACCTATTTGTAAATGCTTAACATGCATTGCCCAGAGCAGTAAAAATATAGGATAGGTTTTTAAACGTTGACCAATGCATGTAACCACATTACATTTGATAGTTTGTTGGATATAATGTGTAATTGTTTGCATGTGATAACATTTTGCTCAATGTGTGTTACCACAGATAGTGTGAACAAGGCCTAAGGGTTGTTTTGTGCATTGTGTGACCATAAATTTATGGGGGACTGTTTGCATTTTGTATAATAGCTTAAAAGGTCAGTCACGTGCCAGCTGCTCCCAGGACTCAAGTAGTTTTGTATTTTCACAAGCATTTCTAGTTTTCCCAACTTTTAGTACTCCTGAGATCAAATTAATAGTATGACAACCTCTCTACATGTTATTTATTTTGTAGTATAAATATATAACTGGAGATTCCAAGTCTAATAGAATCACACCATCATTATGGTCTAGGGACAGATAGACAAACAATGGCAGGGAAAACGCTCTGTTGGAGTCTTCTCATCTCACAAAAAGCCAATGGTTGATTCAACTCAGTTGTGTACACTTAAAACTAAATTACTATTTTTGAAAGGAGTCGGCCTAAAAGTAAAGCTGTCATAAAACAAACATAGGAACAGTCTTTGTTGACCTCTGAAATATTAGAATGAATTAGACAGAATGGGGCCCTAGGCAAGGTAGCAGTTTTGCTCAACACTGTCCCTTTAACTGATATTGCTAATAATTGCAGTAGACAGACATAAGACACCCTATATGCACTCTTTCATGAACCAATCTGACACCAAATCCTTTAAAGCGCATAACGTAACCCCTGTAAAATGAAAGCTGTATTATCCTAACATTTAATGCCAGAGTATTAAGATTAAAGCTATGCTCCTGCACATTCAGTATACCCTATCTTAAAGCTCAGTTTAATCTCAAGGCACCCTAGGAAGCTAAACGTATGAAAATATTAGCTGCTTGGTTGTCGTCCTCATTCTCTTGCTATAATAATGTATTTCACTGACCCAGGAGCAAATAGGAATAAAAATAACTGAAAATTAAAGAGAATAAGGACTAGTTTCCACAGGGCCAACGCATTAATGCCATGTAGAGTAGTTACCGATAGATGATTTACTGAAACCAAGACCTATCCCAAAACACATGAAGAGGCCAGACGCCCAGGGATCAGGTGATTTATTGAGGGTAAATACCTGGTACCGACAACATGCAAAATATTAGTGTTCAACTAATAAGAATTGGTACTATATATTATTACTGCCCATTAAAGCTTGACACACCACATACATCATTGATGAGACTCAAAGCAGGTTCATCAATTCAAATTGCTTTATGGCCAACCTAAACATAGAAAAGATGATTAGATCTGATTGATTATCATTAAGCAGAGTGGCGATGTAAGTTGAAATAACAGTCCGAAACTGTATATACAGGTAACTATGGTATTAAGTTTGGTAAGTTGGTATACCTTAACTGGCCCAGGGTGATGTTCTGTGCAATAGAATATAAGAAACATGTTCATGCGACATTAAAACCCACATGTGGAAGGAACCCTATTAACTGAGCACCATTTAACGGGTCAAGCATAATTCTGGCTATCATTATGTCATATGGTAGCCATAATTTGCCCTCAGGCACTGTTCACTGCTACTCATTATATATTCATGTCTACATTGAAGAGACGTGGAAGAATGAACAATGCCACAAACTCACAAACATGCTCACAAACCTTTTCACTTCTATCCTAAAAGGCATCTGACAACCACCCTATTTACAGATTGATATCCACACTCCAAGGTTTTTAAAAAACATATCACTTGCTTTATTACATCCAAAACAATAGCACAACAGAGAGTGTGTCACCCCCTTTTCAAAGGGTTACCCCTCTGATGTGTTTCACTCTTATCTGAGCTTATTCATGTAGATGGGGTCTATTTACAGATTATTGGGTGATGGAAGATCATACATTCCAGCAGAATGTGTTTGAGAAAATCAAAGTAAGGCTTCTGCTTCCAACTATATGGTTACCAAATTCTATAGTGGTTCTTCCTGTATTATAAAGCCAGCATTTTACCTTTTTTCAAAACAAAACTTCTGAAACTTTGCCAAATTACTAAAGAGGCAATAGTACATAACATTTTTGATTTGCTAAAGATTATAATGCTTGAAGTGTGTTACAGACCACATATGTGTCAGTGGCTTATTTATACAGACCGGTATTGATATCAAACAAGAAGACCTAGTTTGCACCTATTTGGTGACATTGATTAACGCGCATTTTTTGCCGTGAACAGGCCCATTGGATGATTTTACATGTACACTTTTTCGACATGCATTGGCAGTGCAACACAAATTAAAAAAGAAAGGAGTGAGTCAAGCTGAAGGGAGAATGAAGATGTGAACATTGCATGCATTTTGTTCTTGATCCATGCACCTAATGTGTGTTGGGCAATGCATGTTGCACATTTATAACATAATATTCAGTATATATGTTAACATGTAAATGCACGTCACTAAATATTTTACTTTACCTATTCTTAGAAAAGTGTTAGCTTATTTTTGGTTCCTTAGTAAGCACTGACACAGAAAATTGTCTTGTATTTCATAACTTTATTTTCCGCAATTATCTAAAATTGGATTAGGCAGACTAGATGCATGTGATTTTATTAGATTTTGTCCTTTAAATTATTTGAGCAACAGAAAGTACCTCTGGGGGAAAAAGAAAGCCAGAACGGAAATCAGGAAATATACCTTGCTTCAAAGTCTCTCCTCAATGTTCTTAGACAATGGCAGTTATTCACAAAGATCATAAAAAATCAGACCCGCCCTGAATCTGTGTAGCCAATCAGTCAGTGAGCTAGGGACTGGAAAATGTCATCTTATCAAGAATTTGCAACACATAGCAATTGTGCCAGTTTTGGCTTAATGTTTGCTTATAACTCTATGCAAAGAGAGAAGGCTTAATGTACAAAAAGTTAAATGTATGCAACCGTAACAAGGATGTTGTGTTTTATAGAGCTAACAGTGTTTCCTTCTATATATCTGTATCTTTCTCAATATAATATATATAGATGAATATCAATATAAATGAAATACCTACTGTTCCTTTCAGATACCAGTAAGCTCAAAACTTCTTGTGTACTCTGTTACATTTTATCAAGTAGTATTATCAAGCTTGCTCAGGTGACTTCAAAGTAGGGGAGATGTTCTGTAGTAATAATACCTCCTAGATTGTAGGCCTAATTAGGCATGGCCCTGTTCTCCTCCCGTATCATAGTCTGTACCTGTGCATTAGCTTGTGTTGCATCTCAACTCTTAACATACTGTTGTAATTCATAGCTCCGCATTATATGTTGGCACTAAAAAGAAGTGTTGCCTAGTTCCTCTGCCAACCTGTACCCTTAGATTTGTATAGAGGTGTCATAGGTTAGAGCAGTGGTGTGCAACTGAGTTGATATGGAGGGCCACAAGCGTGGCCCTCAGCATGACTATAGGGCCGCACATAACATTTTCAATCTACACTGACATGTATAAGAATTTTCTAATGAAGAAGCAGGCAGAGCTAGAAGACATAATTTTTAAATTACAAAACTTGTTTTCATTGATCAAGCATTAGGGAACGCTGTAGTGTGGTAATGCACATCTTGTGTCATATACATCGTCATAGGTTATGTGCCCCAAAGATATCATCAAAGGCTTTGTGCTCAGCCAGAGCGAGTCCGTCTCCTCCTCTTCCCTCCAGAAGGAGATCCTGGGCGAGGACAGGTGAGTTCCTATGCTTCCTGTTTCGGGGGCCACAAGTGGAAGACCAGGTGGGCTGCCAAGGAACGGTTGGGCACCTGGGGGTTAGAGCCTCTATTTCTATAGCTGCCACACTCACTCATTCTCTTATTGACTACTTATGTCTCCAGGAATGAAAGTGAGGGTAAATCAAAATTTTTTAGTTGCCACCAAACTAAAGCTGGACATAGACGGGACGATTTCCCGTTGACTGACGAGCGGACCTAGCGGGCATGATTATTTCATCATGCATGGCCGCTAGTGCCAATAATCGGCCGGGCACCCTTTGTGTGCCAGCCATTACTTCGGCTGAGGACAGCCGTCCCCATCTGAACTAATGGGATTGGATCTGAATTTGAAGTTGGAGGACCTCATTCCTTGCCGACCCAACCGCCAATCGGATGCCGGAACGCACACGGCATCTGATCGACTGTCGAATTGGGCAGGAATCGGACCGTCTATGCCCAGCTTTAGATATAAGTGAAATCATCCAATTCAGATCCCTGTTCCTGTGTTACATTTGTCCAATTAAGTAATTTTTGTTGGAAACATAACTTCAAGTCTTTGCCCCACTAGGTTTTACTCCATTGAATGTAAAATACTAAACAGGGTTGAGCATTGAAACAAGGCTCAAATTCCTGTTCAATTGGAAACACAGTGAATAAAATACACTGAACACGCATCCACTGCGTTAAGAACATGCTAAATGCATTCTTAATGGATGCCGCACAATGCCTTCACACAGGACAACTCAGCGAGCCATGTTGAAAATGAAGCAAAGCTCCAGTGTTTACTGCCACATTGATTGACATTAAAACATCATTGAACCATATCAATATTAGCAAAAAGAAAAAATAGTCTGGTTTGCAAATATTTGCATATTAGTCAGCTTATGATAAAGAGGAGTATAAAACAATATACTAAATGTTTTGTTTATTGCTGAATCTGCATATCAATAATAGAGTATTGATTCATACCCATCATATATTCTATTTACTTTCTGTATTGTCAGAAATAAGGGTCTATAAATTAATTGTTTTTTTTATTACCTTGTAGGTGGGGAGATGTCCACCCCTCAGATTCTGGGGGCTCTGCTGCTGCTTTTAAGTATACTGACTGTTAACTGCAACAAAGGTGGGTGGCTTGCCTTTATTATTTATTAATTATTATATTGCTGACCTTGCATTTTAAAATGTACTGATGACCGCTGTTTTAGAAAGGCTTCTTTTTTGCAGACATACATCAGTACTGTTCTCTGTAACTTGGGAAAGGGCAGCGTGAAAGGATGTGAATGTACATTGCTTATGTCACTAAGAAATGATGTTTGTGTGAAAAACTTCACACAAACTGTAGACATTTATGTAACTCAAAAAAAGCTCTCAGTCCACCTCCAGAATTTACAGGATTAATGTGGTGTGTTATTTATGGAGCTCTGCTGCATTTGGCTTCTAACCACACGGCCGTCGTACCCAAAACCAATTGGATTTATTAAGGAGAAAAGATACATTAATATTCTTCTAGATTGGGTTTCCAATAGTCCTAGCAGTGTTTTTGTGCCAATTTGTGGCCCTTATGCCAAAAACTTGATTACACCTGACTTGCAATGGAGGTTCCAGTTCTTCTAAAACCTATTCAATATCTGAATAGGGGACAGTTGGCCAGATCCATCCACCTTCTGGTAAATAGCTGATGCTACGATACAATATGCGTGTTGGGTTTGGCTTCCGGTATGGTTATCTTGGCATAATATTTGGACAATCTTTCTAACTTGACCAATTCCTTGTATTGTTCTGGGGGGAGGAGCATTGATTAAATAAATGGGTGCTTTTTCCAACTGCTGTTATGGACTGAGATACAATGTGTCACTTCTTGCACTTTGTCCTACTTCATTTGTGTTAACAGTAACATTTTGCTGAGCCAATGGAAATCTTACTAAAATAATTATATTTAGGACCACCCTTTATGTTTATGGGCACTTTAAAGGCTGAAAACCAAGCTCTAATGAAATTATGCCATCTCCTTAAGACCACATTTTATTTCATTCTTTTTTGCCGATTTAGTGCTTTTGGAGACATTTCCCTTTTCTCAAAAAAAAATGAATCTCACCTCCTGATTTAGTGACATTAATAAACTATTGGATTTCAAGAAAAGATACAGACAGGAATTTAATGTTTTCCTTACTTCATCCAAAGATAAAAGAAACATGTTTTTAAGTGTGTAGATATAACAGGAAATGAGAGGAAATGTCTCCAAAATGTAGGGAAATTTCTCTTTTCCCAGTTATGACAGGAATGTGAATCCCCAGTAGATTTTTTTCATCTATTCCTGGTTGTTTTAAGGGATACTTTTCTATTTCCCTTGCTTTTAATCCCAATACCAGTGACCACTAGGCCAAGTATTTTTCTTTAATTGTATTTAACAAGGTTGGTGCTGGCACCCAGAAGGGGTATAAAAGAAATTAGAAAGATAGCAAGATGCAAAGGTTCTGGACTCTTTGGTCTGCTCTGGATCCTGCTTGCTGCAGCTGTTTCAGCTCCATCTAGTGATTAAGAGGAGTCCATGTGGGAGACAGGCCTGACCAATGGCCTGCATGACAAAAAGAATAACCATTAGCATGTTAGTAATAAAGAACACCCCCACCTGGGCTTGCTTTTGAGTGCAAAGGGGTTTCCCTGGTAGACAGCAATTGACACTAGGTGAAAAGGTCACAGAGTTGAGACCAAGGAGCATCCCTCAAAGGGTTTCCACCTCTTAAATCAACAAGCCTTGCCCAGTAGTCAAGACAGGCTGCTTGCTACAGAACAGAGCCGAAACTGTACTTTTTGGTAATTTTTCACCAATGAGATGGCTTTTATTTTCTGTCATTAGAATTACTTTTAACTAGCATTGCAGTGCTAATAAGCAACAAACCTCAATAGGAGGGGATGAATGGAAACATATCACCAATGATAATGGTTTCTCAGTTTAGCAGACTGTGTAATTAGATACATGATCTGTTTAATGCTGAGCAATCCAAATCTCATGGAAACATGCTACAACAGATCGCTGGATTGTGTTCTTGCAAGATTTGGACTACTCTGCAATCACAGGTGATCTGGAGGATAAGGATTATTATGTTTTCTAAATTTTATGTTTTGTAAGGCAATGGCAATGCATGTGTTGTGTGATGCTTGCCATTACCATTTACACTGATGCAGTATGCAGTTTTGCTGCTCTTGCATTTGCTTTAATTGGAAATACAGGTGTAAAATGAACAATCACAGTGCATATTTATGGTGGTTGTGCTGAAATCAATACAAAAATCGAACAGGAACCAGTTTCTTTCAGTAGGATCAATTGAACAGGGAGACTCAATAAAACAGGGAATCAACATGTTTGGTACGCCCTGTTCAATTTACGTTATTTTTGATGGGGACCGAGGGTCATCCTTCAAAGTATTGAATGAGCTCAAGGATTCAGAAGTTCTGCCCCTTGATTGCACGAGCATTGACCCATGTATGGACAGCTTATGTCCCACCACAAGCTTTCTTTTGTACTTTTATTGTACTTTTATCTAGCAATTTAGGGCGTAGGAGATGGCAACATGGGTAAGATGACCTTGTCACTGAAGCAGAAGGTCTGCTTTAATGTTGTGTAAAGTTAATTATCAGCGGTTTGCTCTGGCCTGTTTAAGTGTTTACACTTTTGTATGAAAGTTGCCAGGGAAACTATTTAAGACGAGACAGGCATAAAACACTGGCATGACTCATTTCCGAGCATGCAAAAGTAGTAAGAATAAGATAACCTGACTAAAGATTTTGTAAGAAATTAAGTAGGTTTTCAGTGAAGATTTAAGGAGAGGTGATAAGTTAGATTGAATATCTATAATCAGCATAAAAAGAACTCAAGTATATGGGCCACCAGATAATGCTGAAGAATGATTATATAAAATGTGTTAATTTATAAATAGTATAAGTATAATAGTATAAAAAGTTAAGCCTAGCTAAGGTACCCATACATGTTGCGATTCGGTCGGGTAGGTCGATCGTTTGGTATTCATAACATGCAAATGTAATCGGCTGAAAATTCGGTCGGGTCCCGAATGATGATGCCTGTAATTTTCATTCGGTCGGCCACATTTAAGAGACTTTTAAAGGATTCCTGATCCAACCGGCTGATCGTTTCAGTTTTAAAAATAGCAGTAAAGCAAAAATCGGGAGTCGAAATCAAATATCGAATCGGTCCATGAAAAATTGCAACATGTATGGGTACCTTTAGTCATTTCGTGGTAACATGTTGAAGCGTGTTCAATCTCTGTGTCATTCCAAGTATATTGTTATAAGGAATTAGATTGTAAGTTCCCCTGAGAGACAGTTAGTGATATGACTATTCTCTGTGAATCGCTGCGTAATATGTTGACGCTATATACATACGGGATAATAAAGGAATACATAAAGCTCACACTCCATAAGAAGGATACAAGGTGACATGTCCGATATCCCTGTTTTTGAGCAGGATCAGTACCGCTCACAAAAAGGTATGGCCGCATATGATATGGGCCAGGTAGATGGCCATGAGCGCACACTGCGCTCAAAACAGCCATCAATCTAGCCCATATCTACATGTGTGTTCCTTGCTAGAAGTTATGACAGGAAATAGAACCTTAGACCTAGAGCAGGGAAGTAATAGGAAGAAGGAAGGATAGGTAGGGTGGATTAAATGACTACTCCGCCTCATTGATTTTCCAGGGCCTTGAGTTTTGTATATAGTTTTCCTCAGCAAAGTAGCTAAGTTTAGCCAGGCAAATATGTGAAACAGAGAATAAAATTTGATTTGATTTGCAGTTGATTTCGAGGCAGATTGACCGCACGTGATGACATCATGCATATACTTTGAATGGTCTTTGGCTGATCGACTTATGGCCATTAGATTTGCAGCCAATATGCATTCAATCTTCCGCAAAATCAGCCACAAATCTAACCATCTATGCTCAGCTTTAGTTAACAAGTATTCATATGCAATATGTCATACTTTCCTGACTAAAGTAATTTTAAAAACAGTTTTGTTGCTTAACAAATTCTTTTCCTTCAAGGTAGTGTGCAGTGGTCAAGCAGAGATCAAGACAAATATTTATATGTGAAAAGCGAAGTCTTAGACCTGGTTCACACTTATCCATTTTAACAGGCTAAGTAAAATGTTAACACGTGTTAACAAGTCCTCATTATATTGAATGGGCATGTTTAGACATGTTAACATGTGTTGCCTAACATGCGTAAAAACAAGTGTGCACCAGGCCTGGGGTTAAGACTCCACTAATACGGACAGAAAAACACATAGAGTAAGCATGTGTTTTCTGGGCAGATTAGTCACTGTTTTCCCATGGTTTGATTGCGGATTCGCTGCATTATATTTTGGGCCAAAAAACGCACCAAAACCACATCCATTGAAATCAAAGGATGCTGACGGGCGGTTTGGTCGTGGTGCTGCTCGAAAACCACGCATAAAAAGCACTTTACAGTGCATTGTTAAGTTTTGGGTGATGCTGTCCATTGTATAGTATAGTACACTGTAACCCTAATTATCTTTGTAATTGCAGTAAATCGATGTGTGGCTTCCAGAGCAGAGACCTGCTCGCAATGTATCCGTGTGGATAAAGACTGTTCCTTTTGTACAGATGAGGTAAGGCATTTGTACATCACCTTTATTGTTTAGTTTTTAAAAGGGTTGACAATTATGTTTCAATCATTTCTGGTGTTAAATTGTACCTAAATAAAAAAATATATTGGAGCCTACTAGTTCATAAATGAGATGGCTGCATTAGTTTTCTTTTGAGACTGTATTTGTAAACTATTCAGATTTATTAAGGGAAATACATTTCCATGTATTAGCAAATACATTTTAATATAATTAGAAGTCCTCTAACTACAGTTAAATAATGCTTGTAGACTGGCCTGGATATTTCCCCTATATCACATATGGATATATGTAAAAAGTGCAAGAAAGAAGTGCTGCTACCTACAGAAATCAGATTGCAGCATACCGCTGTAAAAATACTTCAGATTTCAAATCGATTGGTATGGGTTACTGTGATTTGCACATGTGTACACTGTTTGTGCCTCATGACAGAACGTTTGCTTGTCACTGAACTACATTTGACTTCAGCATAGTGAGAGCACAGTGCTGTAGTCTGTGGAAAAATGTCATAGCTTCAACATGTTCTTCTGTTCAAGTGTTGTCTTTTTGGAAGATACATCATTGTTTTTATTCTTACATGCTTCAGTAGAGATAAGATGCTATCATTTTGACATTCAAGTTTATTCAACACTGATTTTTGACTTTTTCTTTATTCTTATAGAAATTTCAAAATGTTCGCTGTGACCTGAGGAGTAATCTTATTCAGTATGGATGCAGTGCAGCAGGAATCGTTTACATAGAGAGTGAAGTTAAGACACTTATGGTGAGATAACAGATCCCAGTAGCCTTTCTGTGGGTTTCTTTCTGTATCATTGACCTGCTGGTATTTTGGCCTGGAACACAAACACTATATAAGTGACTTTAATCAAACTTCTATTTCCTGCATGCTTCTTTCAGTTCTGGGGCTTTTATTACTTTTATTGTATGCTCCTTGCTCTGTATTGCTCTATTAGTGCTAACTGAAATTGCGTAGTTTGGGAAATGTGCTTACCAGTCTAGACAAGAGCTCCTTCCCTGGGGGTATGCCCCAAGAGCACTTGAACAAGAGACATCACTGGGACACATTCCTTGATTGTCAATGGACATGTGCCCTGTCATACATGCCATGCGGTACGTTGCCGGAAAAACTTGGTAAACCATGTTTGTTTTTAGATGGCACAAGTTAGGCTGCAGCTGTGGAGACAGGTACGTCATAGCCCATAGGTACATATTAACAACATCTTCCATGCACAGTGGAGTCTAGGCCCAGGAGTATTAATCCCATAGATAGCTAAGCATCTAGCATCTTTACAGGGAGGCTAGTGAATACAAACCCCATTTTATCAATCATAGGTTAGGTATGCATTCTTGGACTCATAAGAACATAAGGGTTTAAAGAACATAAGGGTTTAAAAGCTTGATTATTTAGTTAAGTATACAATGTACCCTTCACTTCAGTTTAAATTAGATGTTATCTCATTTAATAAAATCTAAAATGTGTAAACGTACACATTTTCAGCCTTTCTAATCTTTAGGCTTTTGTTTAAAAAATGGATCACCGGTATGGTGTTAAGTATTTTAATCGTTGTTTATCAAAGCATGCTATGGAGCATGCGCACAGGCCTATGGAATAGAATGAATCTGTTTGGAAATATTATGTGGTGGTAAAAACAATCCAAATGTATTAATATGATCGTATTTTAAGTCAATTGAGCAAAAATCAAACCGTGTGCAAACAGTTGGGACAGGGGAGTAGAGATTGTGGGGTACTAGTTTGCCCAGACAGTCATCTTCAAAACCCAACCAATTTGAAACCTTATCTTTTTAAATTTTTCTCAGGGTGGGAACAGGGTACAACCTCTTCCAGGGTTTTGTCCTCTATGTCCCCATTAGAGATATTTTCTCTCTTTTTATATTCAATGATATGGAGTGGTGAGTATGTCTTCATTCAGGACACAGAATGAAACAAAACAATGACAGCTGTGCACATTGAGCATATCTAAAAGGTTTACATTATATCCAATGGCCCACATCAATATGCATGAACACCACTTACTATTACTGTCTTTGGCTTTCTGTTCCAGTTACCCATGTGCACAAGGTTTACATCTCTTGTATTTGTATATTATGCCAATTACACACTTACACAAGTGTAACGTCTTATCTGTCTATAGGAAGAACAGATCAATACAAAATTAAGTAGAGCACAAGTCTATCCTCAACGAATGGTCATGCGACTGCGTGCTGGAGAGGAACACAGTTTTGAATACCGTGTCTTTGAGCCTCTGGATACTCCTGTGGACCTTTATATCTTGATGGACTTTTCCTATTCTATGTCCGATGACTTGGAAAATCTCAAGAAAATGGGAGATAATTTGGGTAAGGACAAAAAAAGAACTCCCTTCAAAGTCAAGTATATAAATTCTACATTGTCTTTAAATTTAAAGACAAATATCAGGCCTGCAGGTTGCATCTGAAGCCATTTTGTACTACCTATGTCATCCTCAGACCCCAGAACTACCAGAGTAGTGGGAGCAAGGGCACTCATTTCTAATGGAGTTATACAGAGAATTACATTTCATCCGTCTCTATGTTTTGTTTTTTGAGAAATAGATAGTAAAACATTTGACAACATTACAAATTGACAACGAATTCTACTCAAAAGAAGAGCTATAGACAATATGAAGGTATCAATGAGCTCTGAATGCAAGCCTTCACATGTCCGCTTTTATTTAAATTTATCTAAGGGTGGTATTGTAGTTTGGAAATGCAATGGTGAACCATAGTTTGTGGGTCTGATGAAGAAAAATAAACATTTCATTTTAAGTACAGGCTTTTCCTCAGCTTACTGTAAAGTAAGCAACGTTAACATATATTTTTATGCTGAACAAAATGTTGAAAAGATGACACTACCTCAATAGTCCCATTTACATATGTTAACATATGTTGCCCAATGCATGTAAAAATGGATTGGTGTTATCCAGGTCTAAGGCCTAGTTTACAGTTATTAATGTTTACATGTTGTGGGCCAAGCATGTAAACATATGTAAACAGGTCAATTTGCTATTATGACGACTTATCATGTGAAAAACCTTTGCTCAACAAGCCTTAAAACATATACAATACTGTAGGTGTGAACCAGACCTGAAAGTACTAGTTGAAGCTGGCCATAGCCATCATTGTTGCAGAAGCCTTACTATACTCTGAATTTTTGAAGATGGCTGTACGTATATATATGTATATATATATGGGAACAATTTAAAAAAAATTTCTTCACTTTCACAGCCGAGGTTGTGTCAAGTCTATCCAGTAACTATACTATTGGCTTTGGAAAGTTTGTGGATAAAGTTTCTGTTCCTCAGACAGATATGAGACCAGAAAAGTAAGTCAGCCAACCCTTCTTTTTCTCCTATGGTACTGTACGTATGTTAACAATGAATCAAGTGAATGAAGAACTTTAATAAGAAGATTTTTGCGACAGACAATATAAATCATTAAAGGCAAAATAGAGTCTTTTAAATCTATTTTAAAACACCTTTGATTTGACGTCTGTTCTCAGGAAATCACTGTAAATACTCCAGATGGTGCATGTATTTTACATTTATTTATCTAATACAAAGCACAGTGTGGAGCTGGCATTGTGATGGGGTAAACATTTGCTGATAGAGGAGAGGAAGAAAGATAGAGCCCTGTTACATGACATGTTTCTTACTTTATTAGAGCAGTTCTACCTTTCCAGCATCAGTCAAAAGGCAATTCATCTGCAAATTACATATATATATATATATTTACCTTTGTCACAATATTTTTTTTATACATTTTTTTTCAATCTGCTTTACCCAGTTGGAAGCGACAGGTATTCCGCTTCCAAGAAATGGTGGCAGTTATGCAACCACTGCTGTCTAACAATAGACTTTTTTAGATTACCCATGTCAATCACCCTCACTGCCCCCATTATATACATATGAACAACCACAGGGCAAACGCAAAGTGGTTGTGGTTCAAGACTCACAACAGCTTCTAAGGGCTCATTTACGCTTGTGACAGGTCGTTTCCCGCGCGGCTGTGGGATCGTCCAGTCGGTTCCCGGGCTGCTGCGGACTGAAAGCATACCGTGAAATGACCGTGTAAATTTAGACTCTGTGAACTTAGCCTTGCATACAAGAGACACAAAGAACGAAAGAGAAAGAGTTCTGAACATATTACTTTTACTTGGTAAAATCTCTTGGCTTATTATCAGTAAGCCAATGATATGGAAAGTTTAACTGCATGCAAATCACAGGCAAGTTACTAGCCTCTGCCTGTATTTGGGAACATTTTACAGAGTTCAGTTCCCATACATATAATATTTTGGGGCCAGTTTTGCTACAATGTATAATTTTTTGTCTGTATCTTGGAACTTAGGCTGTCCATACACGGGTCAATTTATTGTTCAATTTCCGAAAGATTGATTGCCGTGCGCATTTGTGTCGATTGTTTGATGAAGGATTGTTCAGGAATCAAACACTGCCCACCTGGAGCGATTAATCCCGCTCCAATAAATTGTTGAACGAACAGGGATCTGACATGTTGGAATCGACTCGTGTATGGCCAGCTTTATTAAAGTTCTAAATCTTTCTGTGTGCAGCTTAAATTAAGTGGCACATGTACATATCTGGAGGACATGTGATCTCCAGGACATAATTGTTGCACTGCTTTATCTTAATATCTAATTTACGATACATTTTCAATCGGTACCTAAGACATTAAGTGACCTAGGACAAGAGGTGGCCTAAAGACAACCTCAAAATCTTTTGCTAATGGAACTGAAAGCTGGGGGGGGGGGGGGGGATCTCAGGGTGGGGTTTCACTCATTCGTAGGCCACTGGTCTAAATAGGAATAGCAAAATAGGGTAATAGGAATAAAGCAGAATAAAAGGGTTTTCATACACTGTTCAAATTACGGTAAGTAAAATAATGTTGAGTTACACTTTAAGTGATGCCATCCTATGATCTCACCATTAGGTTAAAGCAGCCCTGGCCAGACAGCACTCCTCCTTTCTCCTTCAAGAATGTTATCCGTCTTACTGACGACCTCACAGATTTCCGAAATAAGTTGAAAAATGAAAGGATATCGGGAAATCTCGATGCTCCAGAGGGGGGTTTTGATGCCATTCTACAGACTGCAGTGTGCAATGTGAGTATTTTTATTACCGGATGTGTCCAGTAAACAAAAGAAAGAAAACAAAAAATAAAGGCATGATTAGTTATTTGTCCATTCAGGCCAAAATAATAGTTACAAACAAAAAACGAAGAAAAGGGAGATTCCACTCCGGGACTTTTAAGGCATGACTTTCAACAGATGTATATGTTAAAAGATGTTTTTATTAAAGTAACAGAGCATAGTTGTATAATACATAATCTTTACAGTCGATATTTGTTGCCAGATAGTATCTCTTGACTGATGAGAGAGTGCCTTACCTAGCGTGTTCCGCATGTAAAGTGTTTGGAATACCAGGTCTCCTGACATCCAGCTGCCGAGATCCGGCCATAGCGTGTCCGCCCCTCTTATCCCCCGCCGTCGCCATGGGCGTGGGTAACCACGCCCACCCCATTGGAGCGACGCGGTCCCCCACCCCCATGGCGGCGTGTGGACGTGGTAACAATCGCGCAGAATCCCCGGGCAGAGGAGACACAATGTTTCTCCATCTGCCCGGTGGATAATCACCCTGGTGACATCTGGTCCCGGAGGCGCGCCCCCCCACTATCTGCGGGGAGAAGGCGCCACCCCCGGGAACCCCAGGTGAATCGGCACAGTTGTAGTCTGGTCAAAAGGACCGACCCCACGTCCGCGAATCCCACACTCCCACACCCGGCAACCCCCCGGCCGCATCGCCCCACAGGAAGCTGCAGCCAGACCACAACAATGGCATTATCAAAAGTGTAACAATAGTTTATCCGATAGTACTTAAACAATCATTCCTTTGCAATCCGTTGTAATAGATGATTATCATATGAATCCGTGAAGCCGGTTTATCCAGCTATCATTTATATATAATATGTAATCCTTTATGGTAAATATCAGCCAAGGTTAAGCCTGCCAATTATATTCTAATAATGCTCAAAAATCTATTGATAATCATAGTTATGATCATATTTTTACCAAGTTATTCTGAGGCTTTGTTTCCATTGCGTTGGGACCCCTCCACTAAGCGTACACGCTTAGTCGGAGGTCCCAACGTAACAGATAGACTTACCTGCTCGGCGGAGGGTCTGTCTTCATTGCGCTGAGCCGATCCGCCGGTGTAAGGCTGAACGTAGTCGAGTACATTCAGCCTTTACACCGGCGGATGTGTAAACAAACCAACCGCCGGCAGGCAAAGTCTGTGGGATACGTCGGGACCCCTACGCTAAGCGTATACGCTTAGCATGGAAACAAGCCCTAATTGTCAAGTTCACATTCATGAAAATATATCTGTTCAATAGAGATAGTATCCATAAATAAGTATACTAAATAAATATAATAGATACATTTGTTTGTAAATGCAATAACAAAAGTTGTATCCATGATAAATCAAATAATAGTCATAATATTTAATGTTTGTCTTTTCTAAGATCCTTGTCCAGGTTTCAAATGAAATTTTAAACGAGTATCATGCATCATCCAATAATATCATAAATCTTTAACAATATAATCAAGCATAAAGCAGTTTTAAACATAGTAATACATCTTATATTTATATTGTATTTATATATTTTATTAATACAGGGTCTTAAATCCTATCTTATTATCTATCTCAAAAGGGGAAATGATAAAATGGAGAAAAAGGTGTCTTCCACCTGTCAATATATTATATTAAAAAAAATTAGATATCATTTCCCCTAGGTTTTTTTCGTAGTTGTCATGTGCCAACATCCCAAATATTATCAGATACAAAACGGGACTTTTAAGGCACAAGTTTCAACAGATGTATATGTTAGAAGATGTTTTTATTAAAGTAACAGAGCATAGTTGTATAATACATAATCTTTGTCACCCAACCACATCCTTTTAGTACATAGATTACAGTCAATATTTGTTGCCAGATAGTATCTCATTCAAAATAATAGTTACTTTTTATAGCAATCTACAACTTTGGAAATGCCCAATTCCTTTGAGTGTAAGGGAACATGTTACCCAAATTTTTACGAAGACACAGTACTTGTGGTCCTGGTGTTTTCAGGCCTAAACATTTTAACATGTTGGAAAATGCAAGCACTAGGTTTGCTTTTACCTTGTGCCAGAACCCCATGTGTCACCCCATAAATATATATATATATATTATACAAAAACAGCATGGGCAGATGGCAGGAAGATTTCTCATATTACAAACATCATAATGCACAAGAAAATAGGATAATTAGGAGAGTTTTACATCCGATTAATACAGAGAGTTTGGAGTTCAATTGATGCCCATTATTTACTGACTGAAGCAATTGAAGTGATTTTACTTCAAAATCAATGGTCAAAATACCTCCACAATACCACTAGAACAATTTTATTTTAAAATAACACAAAAAGTTTGGTGCTTTGGTTTCGCCCCTCTACTAAGGGTAAACAGTACCACCCAATGCAATCCAGACTTTCTGGACCCCCTTGTGTTGCCACTGGTCAAACCTGTGTAAACGCTGACATTGTCTGACCCAAAACGTACACAGGGATTAGACACAGAGCACTAGGGGGTCACAATCAGAAAAGTTGTCCCTTTCCTTTAAGGTAACTTATATTATCCAATTATCAAACGTGTGCAATAATACATTAATATATCTACTGTAATGTGTATTTCTACAGAATGAAATTGGTTGGAGAGATGGTAGCACCCATATCTTGGTCTTTTCCACGGAATCAGCATTTCACTATGAAGCGGATGGAGTGAATGTTCTTGATGGTATCCTTGCTAGGAATGATGAACGCTGTCATCTGGATAGAACAGGCCTTTATACATATGACACTCTTCAGGACTATCCATCTATTCCCACTCTTGTTCGACTTCTTGGACAAAATAACATCATTCCAATTTTTGCTGTCACCAACCATTCCTACAGCTACTATGTGGTAAGTCATTAAACATATTCCCCACTTTCACTGTGCTTTGCTCATTCACTTTCCCTTGATGCAAATGTACAAGAACCCCTTTTAATTGTTGATGTCCATCTACATACACCTGAGTAATAATGTTTTGCTCCCCTTGTTTATTAAAAAAACTATTTGACGTGGCATAGAATCCACAGGAATACTAGTTGTCGTCTGATATAAATCACCAAAAAGAAAGTAAATAAATTTTGTTACAGCACATCCCACAGATACTTGATTGGAATGAAATGAGGGAAATTTTAAATACTTATATAAACCAAGAACTATCTGGCATGTTCTATAAAACATTCCTGGACAATTTTCACAGCTTGGAGGGCTGTTTTAAAAGCACTGCCTTTGTGAATACTATTGTGGCATGATAAGGTATCTGTGGGTTTGCACCCAGGGCCATTTATAGCATTTTGGGGGCCCTATGAAAAATAGTTGCCTGGGGCCACCTGAAGACTGGGAGGGGGGTGCTGCCAGACAAGTTGTTGAGGGGGGTACTATGTTCGCGATTATGCACGTTCGCTGTGCCTGAGATTACGGGCACCCCAGGGGCCTATGCACTAGCATATATCGCATAGCGGGGAAAATGGCCATGAGCATCACACTGTCGCTCTTTCTCTCCCTTTTGAGCTTAGGGCATCCTGCCTGAGTTTAACCCCAGGTAGACAATGTATGCATCCATATAATCCAAAAGAAAACATGATTCATCAGACCAGACCACCTTGTTTCATTGTTTCATAGTTGAGTTTGTATGCCGAGAACCTCACTCAGCAAGCTGTTATGGATTGTGTGTTCTGACCCTGTTCTCTCATGGCCAGCATTAAGTTTCTCCCTAATGTTTGCATTAGGGATGTATGACCATTTTTCCTGCTTCCAACACATCTCCTTCAATAACTGACTATATACTCGCTGCCTTATATATCTCACCTCTTAACAGTTGCCATAGAAGAGAGATAATCTGCATACCATTCACCTGTCAGTGGTTTTAATGTTGGAGCGGCTAAATTATACTAAAGCTCCACTCCAGTCAATTCAGGTTCATATTTAGTTTTGGATATAGCAGCAATACTTTAGAAACGATTTAAATGATTTCTCACTGTATGCTTGATTTGTTATTGATTAAAATGTTTTAATTTATATTTAATAAATCAACTTTTTTTTAATTCACACAGGAATTAAGTAAATACTTTACAATGTCTGAGATTGGAGAATTAAAGGAGGATTCTTCCAACATTGTTCAGCTTCTGGATCTGGCTTTCAAGGTATGGCACACCTTCTGTTGCACAAAACCGTGTTGGGAAACCACTAAAACCGTAAAAGAGGGTTGGTTGATTTGTATAACATGTTTTACCCTCTTCTTACATTGATGTTTTAGTTGTTTATTAGCAATGTCACAACAGTTCTAACAGAGTGTTTCTGAAAACTGATCACAACTACAAGATGACACTACACCGCTTAGAGAACTTTCAACAGGTTTTACTTCAATTTAAGGTTTTACTTCAAGTGACATGTTCTACATATGTTCTAATACTGCAAGACATAGTGTGACTAAACTGATCCAAAAGTAATCACAGAAATCTCAGAATAATGGTGGTTCCTCTGGCAGCTGAACTGTAGTGTGCTCCAAATACATACAATGATTTTTGAGATTGTAGGAACATTGTAAACTGAATTTATGCAAAAGCTACATAAGCTAGAGCAATTATTTCTCCTTTATAATGTCCCCTCTCTACATCTCCAGCAATTTGCAGATGTTCAGAGATTTTGCAATGAATTAAAAAATGTGCTAGTAGAAAGAATGACATCTCGAAACAAAAGCAAATTGGCTCCCATTACACTCAAGTGGTTTGGTTTTTCCATATTTTTGTAAAATTAGGTACCTTGGCTTATATTTGAGTCAGCTTATATTTATTTACCTATAAACAGTATTTACAATAAATATATGGGAGTTGTTTCACCTGTTAAATAATTTGAAGTAATGTCCAATATAGTCCTGAGATTTATACAAATCTTCCATCAGGCTGTTATTTGATATGTTATATTTAAAGCTACATTTCTACTGCTAGCAGTGCCACCACCCCTCTATGCAGGAATTTTTTTAATGCAAGTGACCATTATGTTACACAAAAGTGGATTTGTTGGATTCTCAAAAAGTAGAAAAATAATGCTAGGTGTAATTCAGGTCAGAACAGACAATTATGGATTATACATTTGTGAATATATATGGCAAAGTTGAACACCTAAATCCTACTTTCCCCTACCTGCATATGAACTTCTAGCCAATTCCTTCTTACTATAATAATTATATTTCCTTAAAAATGTTGCACCCTTTTGCTTACATTTATTTTGTTCTGTTTTTGTATTTCTTGAGTGTTATTAGAACAGAATAAGATAACAGAATAAACTTTTTTGTAGCGAATCAGATCTCGAATGCACATCAGGGATCACAATACACCACGTTCTATGAATATAGCTGTCTCATCAGAATCTGCAAAATTGACAGAGGCTGGGTCCTTCCAGGTGACTCGTGATGAAGTGGTGAGTGTCACTGGAGCTTGCGGTTTACCCTACAATGACCAACATCATTTATATATGTACAGTATATATATATGTATAGTATTTGCTAAGATGAGAGTTAGTAAGCAAATGATGTAAGAGAATCCTTCTTTGCTTGCAGGGGACATTTAAAGTGAAAGTCAAGGCTCTAGAGAAAGTTGGCGGACAGGATGTTTGTAATCTTCCAAAACAGGACCAGGCAGGAAATGTCATCATTAGACCATCCACTTTTACAAATGGCCTGGAGATTGATGCTTCCATCCAATGTGATGTCTGCCCATGTGAAAAGGTGAGTGGATTATTTTTGAAAGTATAAGGTTAAGCTTTGCAGATCCCAACCATGTAGGCATCTTTCTCTGTGGCATGTGGTACCTCTGACCACAAATGTTTGTAGAGTGTGGCAACATCCTTTACTAAATTAGAATAACCTGTTAAGTTCTTTTCTTAGTATTTCTCTCTGTGGTTCTTTGAAACTCATCACTGTTTTTTGTCGATTATTTTCCATTCATAGCAAAAAGAAATGAATTCTCCCAAGTGCAATGGGAATGGGCACTTTGTATGTGGGCGTTGTGAGTGCAAAGATAGATGGTAAGACTTTTGGTGGGTACATATTTCATGTGTGTGGTCGACTTTAATAGTACTTTCCAATTCATATAGTTTTCCCTCAAATGGAACTTTGATTGGAATAATAGATTATAAAATAGTATGTCTAGTAATATCATGCGCAGTTATTTTATTGTTGTGATAAGATTAGATTAGTAGATTACAGTAGCTGTAAAATTCATCAATGAAGTTAATCACACAGACAAAATTTCCAATTCTCATTGTGTGTATAGTGCATTAGTATAAATGCTACATGTTTCGCTACATGTGAAGTAGGCTTCATCAGGTTATACACTTCAGAACCAGTATGGATCTATAAAAGAAAATATATAGAATAGAAGTAATTGTTGCCCAAAATTTAGATCGGGCAGTGAACGGACATGTTGGTATTTCTCTGGCCAATCCCAATACTTTGGAGAGGGTCATCAGGCTGCAATCAGTCTCCCGAGAATCCTGCAGCCATTGCTGCATGTATGGGGTCCTTTAGAGAGGGACCTGTCACAGGGGCAGGTGTGTGTGTTGCCCCTTATCTGGGGATATCTTCTGCTGCACTATATGAGATATGAGGAGATTACATTTATTGACTGGTATTGGTATATTGTACTTTATACTGATTATTAAGACACTATGTTAAGAAATCCATTGATTCCCCTATAGAGGATCTCCCACGGGAAAAAAGGGCACCAAAACAGGAATACCAGTAGTTTAACTTTGTAATTCAAATAAAGAAAATATATAAGTATCAGTCAAATCATTTGGAACTGTATTCATCTAGTTAATCATTGTGTCTATTTTATGTAACCACTATAGATATCTCTGGTAGTAACTCTCAGGATAGTCATTTAATTGTAAATCTCATGAGCTCATTTCTCACCTTCTCTGTTGTAATTATTTAGTACTTTGTGGCTTACTATCTTTTTTTAACATTTATATACTGCTGATTTGCTATCAAAGGTTGGTGATGTGCCATAGTAATAAAGCACTATGTCTTTTATAGGAGAGGAGAGTTTTGCAACTGCTCATCTAGCCAAGTTGTAGACAGTCAGTCATGTATAGCCCCTGGAAGCAATCAGATCTGTTCCGGACAAGGAGAATGCCTATGTGGAGTTTGCCAGTGCTTTTCAGATTCCCCCGACCGTCGGTATGAAGGACAGTACTGCCAGTACAATACCGCCATGTGTCCACGAGTAAGCGGCTTTATGTGCAATGGTAAGTGAGGATGATATTAGATATGTAGATAATGTGTGCAGGTGTTATGTTATATACAGAAGTTAGGTATGCTATGGATATTAGGCATGTGTCAAGTCCTTAATATAACACATGCTAAAGCATGCAATGCACTGTTTTTCAGTGTCATTCTTTTTTTTTTTATTGCACCTGTGACTATTTAATGCACCTGTGACATAATAAAGTTTCATGTAAAAAATTTAATAACGAACAATTAAATTTTTCTTGCATTTGGGGTTAATCAAAATGAATGCAGCAGGTTATGAAGCACACTAGGCAAGTTACGGTACTTTAACATAACAGGGTGTTCTGACACTAAAACTATCCTAAAGCTAGCCACACATAGTTCGATTTTTACCGTTCAATCAAAGTTTTTTGATGAAAAAAGTGATCGATTGTAAAAAAATCGATGTGCTGCCCACATAGTACAATCGACGATCATTGATCGATTCTTGTCAAATCGTCGATTGAAAAGTGATTGGACAGGTTGAAAAATTTTGCTCGATTGTAAAATCATTCCTTGCAGCTTTGTTTTGGTCGATTTTTTGGTTGATTTGTGTGGCTACTTCCCTTTAACTTCCGATGAAAAAGTAAAATCTTAAGAGGAATTTAA
This sequence comes from Ptychadena robeensis, assembly GCA_036250615.1. Taxonomy (NCBI): domain Eukaryota; kingdom Metazoa; phylum Chordata; class Amphibia; order Anura; family Ptychadenidae; genus Ptychadena; species Ptychadena robeensis. Next base: position 36,243,821 of record CM070042.1, on the reverse strand, counting down.
TCGACGATTTTGGATTACTTTGATTAACTTTGCAGTTGAAATTGAACAATAATCGTACTCCCCATAGGGTGTACATCGACTAAATTAAAATTAGATTTTCGATTGTTTTGATCGAACTACAAAATCTAATCGAACGCCGATTGAACGCTAAATTGAACCATGTGTGGCTAGCTTAAGTATCATTTGGGAACTGCCTTTACCAATCTTTTGACAATGCTAATTGACTGGCAGGTATAGCTAATGCTTTGAACTCTTGTGTATTGTGTAATGCTGGCCATACACTCTGAGATAAAAATTAGGATAGATTAAAACCAACCAATAT
>CM070042.1:36206326-36243399 GCA_036250615.1 Ptychadena robeensis | reverse complement strand
TTATTGGTCGGTTTTAATCGATCCTAATTTTTATCTCAGAGTGTATGGCCAGCATAAGAGCAAAGAAAAGTTAGAGCCTGTTATTGCCATCTGTGTACTTGTTGGGGGATGTTCTGCCATGTTATGAAGGCTATCCCTGTGTTTCTATCCCCAGGGACAGTTACACCCACATTTCTTGTATGGAGGCCAACTAGACATGATGTGAGGAAGTGGGCAGAAATGGAAAACTAAAGGCCCTCATACATCTTACAATCTTACCATACAATTTCTGTACAATCAACTTTTTTTCTACCAAAACCATGTAATATGAGGACCTTTCTAAACCTTCCAATCACTATGTATTCCATCAGGAACGTCACTATACTACATAGTTGTTGGTAGATCTAATGGAAATTGTATGGAATGATCTAAAGGTGTATGGGGTGGGGGGCTTTAGCAAATCCAGAATTAAAATAAAACCCAATTTATCAACTATGTCAGTGAAGTACATAGTATATGTAAAGCTGGCCATAGACACTTAGATTTCCTAGAGAGCGAGATACAATTTATCAACGTTTTTTGCACCCGATCAATCTCTGACGTAACTAAAGATCTGCTACACAAAAATATGCTGATCGGATATGATGAAAGTGGGATGAGGCCTGCATGGGTCAATCGAAAGGGCAGATCTCAAGGTCTCCAATAACATCCTTCGATTTCCAAAGTCGATTGATCGTTTAAAAATCGTAGAAGGAATCGAAGCGTCTATGGCCAGCTTAAAACATAGTTTATGTACAAAGTATGTATAAAATATATGTATATATATGTATGTATTTTAGATGGAATGGATAGTTATAATGAAAAATTTGAGGCAACATTGTAAAGATGTCCCTTATATTTACTGTCCCAGTGGTTTAACCTGCAAAATCTTTGACAAGACAGCTGCTGTTGAAGGTAGTCTTTTCTATTGTTACCAGGACAGGAAGTGAGGGGAAATTTATTAAATAGAGCCAAGAACACTAAATGCTCAGAGTAATCTAAAGCTAGGCGTACATGGTTTCATTTCAGTACAATCTATTTTCGATTCCATTTTAGATCTTGATCTTTTCATCGGACACTGATCGTAAGCAAATCCAAAGTAGATCCACATGGAAGGTTCGATTGTAATACGACCAAAATCACAGATTTTAGATTTGTTTACAAAACACAGGAATGAGTCATATATAAAATGTTCATCAATTACAATCAACCGGACCAACAAACAAAATGCTATGATTTTAGTTTGATCGTTTTACAATTGACAAAAATTTTCCAACATGTCCGATCATTATCCAATCGATGTTTTGGTCGGTATCGAACAATTTTCGCCGATCGAACCATGTGTGCAGTATACGATTTAAATCTGATCTATCTAAACTTTAATCATTTTAGGTCAATCGAACGCTAAAATCGAACTGTGTATGCCTAGCTTTAGTTTTTCAAATTCTATACTAAACTAAATGAAATCCTTAACAAACATTATCTTTTGGACTGTTAAACCATGCAAGTCTGGAAAGCTTTTAATGTAAATGGTCCAGTTGAGTAAACAGTTTGTTGAACTTTTGTATAGCATCTCTGTGATTTACCAAATACATTTTATGTTCTACAGATAGAGGGCATTGCTATATGGGAGCTTGTGCTTGTCAGGCGGGATGGCAAGGACCTGCATGTGACTGCCCTATCAGTAATCAGACCTGCCTGGACAGGAATGGGGTATGTATTTCAGTAGCCTGAATATTGCAAATACCTTAATTGAAATATTTAATATTTTTACTACCAATAAGTGTAACATATATCAGTTTTCTAGTGTTGTGAGGGTGGCTGTTTTAGGTCCTATTCACACTATCAGGAAAGTGTTTTCTGAATGTTTGGGAACTGCAACAACCGTGTGCCTGCCTATAGCGATGACATGGGGGTGGTTGTCAGATGATTGACAACCGCCCCCCCCCCAACAGATTGTACAATATGTGCAATTGGTGCATACAGGTATCTGGCAAGTTTTCTAAGGATTTTGATGGATTACAATCCAATGGGTGGCATAGGGCATAACACCATTAGACAATGATGCAGCTATCCCGTCTGTAATTAAAAAATGTATTCCACAAAAATATAAAGTTTTTTTGGTCAATACAATTTTTCATTCATAAAATACTGGTGGGCTTAAGCCACAGTTGCGGCAACACTGAGTGGTGATTTAAGCCTGCAGGTATTTTTAATCAATAAAAAATATATTGAGCAAATGATAATTAAAATTTGTGATATTGCGTTTTTTTCATTAAAGAGTAAACATGTATTTAAAATTTTGAAATTTTAAGGTTGAAAATACATTTGGTTTTCTCTATAACCAAAAAATATATAAATATCACATTTTTTTTTTGCTAAACATTTTTATTTAAAATACATGTGGGCTTTCGTGGGAAAGCCACAGCTGCATCTACCCCCCATCCTCTGTGTGCATGCACAGTAAACAAGGGTGTGGCGGTGCTGGTGATCTAGACCTGCAATTGATTTAACTACACAGAACAATTGACATTACAATGGGTTAATTATCTTTATGCATATGCTCAGCTTATGAGATAAAATGTTGAAAATCTGTTGTCACCTGCAAGTATACTAATTACATTTTTAATATCTACAGGGCCTGTGCAATAACCGAGGGACATGCGAGTGTGGCCGTTGCAAATGTGATTCCGAGTCCCAGTTTACTGATGCCTTATGTGAATTTAGCAGCTCATTGGTATGTCTGCTTTCACCATCCATACGTTTTTTTTTTTTTATTAGTGACAGCATATATGTAAACTATTATTAGTTGATTGCTGCATTGCTCATATTCAATATTCACATAGTCAAGGCAATACAAGTTGTAGCATTAGACATTAAAAAGACCACCATAGACAGCTCAAGCAAAGCTAATTGAAAAGAGTGGTAGAAAAATATTGGGAAATTTGAAGTTCATGGTTTTCCTTTTATTGTGGTGTATGTAAACCCAAAGCATATTTGGCTATCATTCTCATTGAGGAGTTTTCCTTCCATGTCCTGTTGTGGAGATGGAAAAAGAAAATCAGAGGAAAACAGACATAGCATGTGCAGTAAAATAGTTTTATTTACTTTTCCAAGTTCACACAAAACAGAAGCAGAAAAGTTTTTTTCAGGATTGCAGATTGTAGAGGCATGTATATTCAAGCGATCTGGTCTAACTTGTGCTCCTGTAAGTTCAGCTATTAACATTTGTGAAATATTGACACATGCACTTGAGAAAGGGCAGCATATCCCATTAGTGAAAAAATGAAGGTGGGGGAGCAAGGGGGAGCATAGTATTTGCCTAGTGCTTTTATATGAATGTGATGGTAATACGCCTTATGTAAATAATCTTATCTATCTGTGTAAAGTACATAAGGACAGACGGCATTACATATACGCTGCTCCCCAATAAGTAATACCATATAAGCAATGTGCCTCTCTATGTAAAACTTAAAGAACCACTTCTGATCCAAAAAAAGTAATTTTACATAAGAAGAGGAAGTCATACATGCATCAACTTTCGTTGGATGATCTTTTGATTTGATTTACTTGAGCAATGTAAATATTGATTTTAATTCAGATATAAACCATCATACTACCATACCACACAGATATGTTACATTTTAATAACTTATTGTCAATCAAATGAATGGCATGGTTAGGGATAATACTTTTAATTGTTACAACCTACCATATTCCATATGACCAACAACCCTTAACCCCTATATAAGCAAACATGACAAAATTTTCTCATGAGAAGTAAATATAAAATGGCCACAGCTTTAATATTAATGACCATAACTGTTACACAAACATGTTCAGCGTACAAGGTCCCAGACAGTGCCCCTGCCACCACATGAAAACCACACCAACACTGCATGCACTAGCCTTAAGATCGCCAGCTCGGTGTGTACCTCCATAACAATGATTCCTTATAACATTTTAACCTTGTCAACATTTCCCAACAGCAAATGGGTCATTGACACTTGCAAGAGCTCAAAGTAAGATCTACCGGTGCTCTTCAACCAGCATGTCACCCCAAGGGCCATTGTCACTTGTGGAGCCACCTTTTACATCACACTCTCCTGCCCTTGTCCTACATCACGTTCTCCCCCATCTGCTTACACTGTCATTATTTCACCCCACCCCAGTCAACCACCATGTTGCCTATGGTCCTCTTGCTTGGAGTGGATAAGAAAATTATGTAATTGATCTTCAAACAGTTCAATGAAATGATTTATTTACACAGGAAAAATGTAACCATACATTAAGATCTCTCTGAATGCACTAATTATTGGGGAGATTCTTAACTAGAGTAGCTATTGGGGAGATTCTTACTAACTGGCAAGATAGGACATTATGGGAAGTCTCTTCAAGCAGGACATTTTCAGTAGAACATATTTATAATGTAATGAACATAAAAACCACTAAAGAAGGCATAAGTATGTGAAATATATTAGCAAAATGCATGATAACTAAAAGCATGATAGTTGTTGATTGTAATCTATTATATGAAAATGTATACATAACCAGTTTTGACTTGACTGATACTATTTACTCTCTGTGAACAGCGCCTTCTGGGGGCCTGTGAAGATGTTAGGACATGTGTACAGTGCCAGGCCTGGGGCACTGGAGAGAAAAAGGGCAAAAAATGTGAAGGCTGCGAAATCAAGATAAAGATGGTAGATGAACTCACCAAAGGTAAATGTACAATATATCTTTATTAGAAATAAAGTCTTGTGGGATAAGCAAAAATCTTTGTGATATGTACTTTGCGTTTATTGCTGAGGCTTCTAATATTTTCTGCTCCTTTTTTCTGATAGTTGATGACAGAACAGAGAAATGCACTTTCCGTGATGAGGAAGACGATTGTACCTATCATTACACAGTAGAAGGAGTGGGGTCTGTGTTAGCTAATTATACCTTGCTGGTGCAGAAGAAAAAAGGTAGGAAAGATCTCATCAATGTCTGTCTGTGTATATCATTGGACAGCCTCTTCCAAAACATCTGCAATAACATGCCCTTGGCCCACATGTTTGTGCTATACCATCCTTTAGTTCCTGTAGATGGCTTTTCACAGGATTCTAGACGACATCAGTAGTATTTTGTGCCCATCTAGCAAACACAATTTTTGAGGTCAGTTGCTAATGTATGTTGAGAAGACCTTTTTTTTAAATTGGTAATTAAACGGAAATGTCATATATTGGGTAAATGCCTGGGCAATATGCAGAGCAGCTGAGTTTCTCCACACAAGACCATCTCTATGGCGTTGGCGTTTGTACTTAGGGGCACCGGAACAGAAAATAATCTACCCCAAACTGTTGTTGCAAGACTAAGGCCTGGTTTTAACCTAGCCCATTTTCCTTGCATAAAATGGAATCTTTTTTTTTACATTCGTTAACATGCATTGCCGAATATACATTTAAATGGATAGGTGATAAACAGCGCTTAGAGCTTATCATTTTCAGTATTTGTATTTTGTAGCACTAACCGTACCTTTCAGTGGTCAGAACTTTAATTAAATGGTTTTGTTAAATAGTGTAGATTTCCATATGCTGTACTTCTCTCTCTCTAGAGTACATCTTGGTTGATATAATCACTGTCTACCCTTCCTACCTCTTACAGTATTATTGGTCATAACTATTTCTTGATCAGAAGTCATATTATTCTTTACATCTGCAGAATGCCCACCTGGTGCCTTCCTATGGCTTATCCCGCTTCTCATCTTCCTGATGCTGCTCCTTGGCCTGTTGCTTCTCTTGTGCTGGAAATACTGTGCCTGCTGCAGGGTAAGGAATTTACTAAATTAACTCTTACCGTGTATGAAGGCAGTACATAGGGCAGGCAGATTAAGTATGATAGTGAAGGGAGAATGTCATTGTACGAAAGCATATAAGTCTGCCAGATATGTATGACAGGTATTCAACACAGGTAGTCCCCTAGTTATGGACATCCAACTTAAGAGACTCATACTTGAGAAGGGAGCTGCAGCTGCTCCTTTTATCTGTCTTATTGGGCGCCGGAGTGCATGACAAGTGGGTCCATAATCACACATATTTTATAATATAAAGAACTAACCTTCAGTCCCGGTCTCATATGGAACCTAGGGACTGCCTGTATACTGTAATCTTTCCTAATTAAATGGCCTACTTATGTGTAACTCCTTCTAACACTAATCATTTTAAATTCTAGATTATAAATATGAGTTTTTACACAATTAAGATGTATTAATTTTCTAACATATCAAAGAACACTTAATATTTACATGAACATGGGATAGATAACGCATGTCTTCTTGTTGCAGGCTTGTCTGGCTCTGCTGCCTTGCTGTGGACGAGGTAAGGGCATTTTTTTCTATCTTCCTTCTTAACCATTTTATTTAAAAATCCCACATATGAGTTGCTTTAAACTGTTATTTCTTGTAAATTGGAGTTTTTTTTAAGGACAATGGAGGATTTGTTTCCTGTTTTTGTTTGTTTTAATATTAGCTTCCTGTAACACTAAGGGCTTGTTTCCATTGTAGCGTTCCCTTGCGGTTGCAGCCGCGAGGCCGCCCCCGCACACAACCGCATCCATTGGAAACTTCAATATAGTTTCCACTGGTGCGGTTGTGCGAGTTCGGGCGCGGATGCGGTTTAAGGCGCGTTTCTGAACGCTAGCTGCAGCGTTTTGAAACGCATGCGCTCCCCAACAGCATCCACATCTGCAATACAAAAAAAAATCGCATCGCGAAAACGCGCGACAACTTTAGGCATGCGTTCAGCCGCACGGGAACCCTTCAATGGAAACAAAGCCTTAGATATAGATTAAGTAAGATGTATTTGGTTATCTCTCTGCAGTTCAGCTTTATGTCAATCGAACACTTTTAAAACAAAGGTAGAGAATTTGTACTTTTTTAGCCTGTTTACTCCATTGGTTTGTTTATTTTGTAGGACGCAGTGTGGGATTTAAGGAAGACCATTATATGCTACGTCAAAGCCTTATGACATCTGATTATCTAAACACTCCACTTGTACGGACTGGAAACCTGAAAGGTGGAGACACTGTAAAATGGAAAATTACCAACAATGTACACCAAGCACCTCCATCCCCTGATGCCTTGAACCAGAAGGAACTAGGTATATAAATAGAAAAACAGCGTTGTCTGTATACAATGTGTGAATATGATTCAAAGTAAATGAAACGTGTTTTTATTAATTTTTTATATATGAGTGTCTTTTTGGTCTTAAGGTGCTTTAAAAAAAACTGCAGTCCAGTGGCTTTATCTGGGCTAAGAGTATGTCATCAGTCTGGTAAAGGCTGGAGGGTGTTTTTTCCATAAGCTGGCAATACACCTTTAGATCTATCTGTCAGATATCCTTTAGATCTACCAACAACTATGTAGTATAGGGTCCTCTGCGATTGAATACAGGTAGACTTGATTGTTTAGAAAGTCCCTCATATGACATGGTTTTGGTAAAACAAAAGGAGATCTAAAGGAAATCTGACATAGAGATCTAAAAGTGTATAGCAGGGTACAGACGTGCAGATATGTGCCGGATCGATGGTCGTTTCGAGCGCAGTGCACGCTCACGGCCATCTATCTGGCCCATATAATAAGCCGCTATTGCTGTTATCGCTTGAAAACAGCCTTATCGGACATGACAGTTAAATACGGCCGATGTCTGTTTCTTTACATGGAAACTGCAGGTCTCCATGTAGAGCATCGGCTGAGCTGGGGAGAGAACAGAGATGTCTCTCCGGCTCCGCCGATATCTGACAGCAGCATGATGACGTCATTACGCTGCTGCAGGGAAAATATTGAATATCGAGCCATCTGTACCCTGCTTTAGTCTCCACTTTCCAAATGATGAGACTACAACATTACAAAATAGGTCTGATGCTTGAAGTACTTTCCCACTCTAAAACTTTATACCAATAGATTTTGGAATTATTAAAGTCACGGCTTTAATATTTCCATAATAAATAACAATCGTAATACATAAAATAATACAGTTAAAACTTCCAAGAAAAAGTCCCTGACAGTGCCCCCATAACTAAACCAATAACTGCTACCAATCCCTATTTTCTCTAGGTACATACCAAAACTGCTCACTCCAAAAATACTTAAATCACCAAAGGCTGGCGCCAATATAACCAATCCTAGATATGCATTTTAAATATAGATAGGGTCAATTAGCCAACAGTATACCACTTACCAAAATGATCCAAGATTTCAATTACCAGACATCCTTTTTTTCCTCCACTAAATTCCCCCCTAATGTTTGTCAGTGTCTACACTACTAATCCACCTTCCATACCCCCTTTTCCTCAATCAAGCACACCTTCCCCTACTGGTTCCCCTTTATGTCAGGTTTTTTGTGTTTTGGCTGCATACAGGAGCACTTTTAATTACTAAACATTATACTATATAATGGCTAATATATGTTTTCCTTTCAGTTCCATATGGAATCTCACTGAGGTTGGCTCGCCTTTTCACTGAGAACCTGTCCAAGCCTCAGTCACGGGAATGTGATCAACTTCGTCGGGAAGTTGAGGAAACGGTAATAAAATACAATGGACAGACCTTTCTTCCTGCACACTGTGATGATTTATGATTCATTTCTGGTTATAAATCCAAAGTAAACATTAACAGAGCCTTACATCAACATTTTAAGATGCAAGGGTCCTCTTTTCTATTTACCCTACCCTAAAAAAAAGTCTCACGTTTACCATTCACATGCTTTACATTTATTTTGAATCCTAATTGGTGTCAACTCGCTGTATCAGCATGCTAATGAAAGGTACCCCTAACTTTAATGCATTGCGGTACTTAATGTCATGTTCTTCCTGATATCCACAAATTCGTTGTAATACTGTTATTAGGGTTATGCAGGGTACCTTTTACACTGAGTGGCCACACCAATGGCAGACAATGAAGTTGTGTTTATCTTACCATAGACTTTTATTCCAACAGTTAAATGAGGTATATAAAGTGATACCTGGAACGCACAAGGTGAAGCAAACAAATTTCCGGTAAGTCTAGTTATATGAAGCATCTAGATTCAACTCACATAAAATATTATATTACAGTTTCTCTACTTTTTGTTTCCATTAAGGTTACAATCCAATGCAGGGAAAAGGTAAGAACAAGAGCAAGTTTTGTGTCCTTTTTTATTTGATAGGACAGTATGTTATATTTTTTTAATAACAAAATGTAATCTAGTATTTGAGTGGTACCCCTCTCCGCATCCCTAATTCCCGTTCCAGTAACAATATTTTTTTGTACCCAAGACAATACTCTCTTGCTAATCTTGCTAATTATTGCTGAATAAATAAATTAAAAGCCTGAATAATTGAATGATCTTTCCCATGACATGCCTTTTTTATAGTAGAATGTCTTTTTAAAGTGACAACCTGGGCATATATATTTACCCTTAAGGTTAAGTAATACTTGTTCATTTATTGTTTTACAGACAGGATCATACGATTGCAGACACTGTACTGATGGCTCCTAGGGAGGCTGAACCTGAAATTGTAAAAGTTACTGAGAAACATGTCACACAAGAGGCTTTCCAGCACTTGAAAGTAACTCCTGGGTATTACACAGTCATATCTGACAGAGGTGGGTGCTATATAGGACTAACTTAAGTTAACATGGGTGGGAAAAAGCAAGCATGAGCTGTTGCATGGGGAAGATAACAACCAGCACTGTCACTCAGTAGTTATGGTAGGTTCTCTTGTAGGTTCTTCTACAGGAAAACCTATGGAATAATGGCATAATCCATTTGTCACTATGATCAATTTGTTCTTCTCTGATGGATTGTGTTTTGGTATACACACATAGCAAAGGATCTAATGGAAGTACAAATCAGTCAGCTAATCAAATTTGATCATATTTTTTTTCATTAGTTCTTCAGTCCAAGGAGAACTTTCCATTTATAAGGAATCGAGTCACAAGCTGGTGGGGGCATAGCTAACCTGAAGCTGTTATTTTTGCTACATGGAAAAAGGTTATTCATAAAGCTTATAACATTTATGTTTGCTGTATGCCTGATCAACTGTGTGTCTTTATAGATGCCTATGGACTGGTAGAATTTCAGGAAGGAGTGGAACTTGTGGATGTACGTGTGCCCCTTTTCATTAGGCCGGAAGATGATGACGAGAAACAGTTATTAGTGGAGGCTCTAGACGTTCCAACAGGAATTGCCCGCATGGGAAAGAAAAATGTTAATATTACAATCATTAAGGAGCAAGGTGGGAAAATGTGGCAAAAGTACAGAGAACCCATATGTTTGTTGTATGCTGATTATTCACAAAAATGGTGTAGTGGTTTTGCTAAAACGATCTTTTTCACAAGCAGTCAAAAATCAAGCAAACTAAAGGGGTAATTGATCAGTGAAAAAGAAGATAATTTATCTAATATAAAAACATTTTATAAAGTTTGGTTATGGTATGGAAAGTTTAGAATCCTTGTCATGTTTTTATTGGTGTCTATGTCTCTATATATCTTCTCTGTTCTGGTTAACATTGCAGCCAAGAGTGAAAAGTAATCTAAAATTGTTGCCATAAACAGGAAGAGAGACAAAAACCTTTAATCAGGACACATGTTCTGTTCATTGATAGCTATCATTTTGGTATCTGTTGTGTCCCTTGGATCAGGAAGGGACAGGACATCTGTTGTTTCTAGCTATATATACATGAATGCTAGTTTAATATTAAATACAAAGCCATTATTAGCTACTTGCTTTTGAAGTAAAATGATCATGATCTTAGAGATAAAGTCTTGGCCAAGAATGAAAAGTATATTTAAAAACTTCTCCCTATATTGCAGCTAAGAGTATAGTATCCTTTGTGAAGCCAGCATATACTTACAGCCGCCATGAGCAATTTGCACGAGTTCCTGTTTCTCGGGAAATTCTGCAGAGTGGCAAATCACAAGTTACATACCGCTCACAGGATTTGACCGCTCGTGAAGGCAAGGTAATTATTGATCTCCATTTAAAAAAAAAATCTGTATACAATGATTTAAATTTACATGTCTACATTTGCATAGGTATCTGCTTTCAATGAAGAATGAACAATACTTTCAAGCACTTAAAGGGTGCATAGGTCATGGGCACAGTTTGATCCAAAGACAAATTGTGACTGTACTGGGTATGGGCTTAACGCCCAGGAGGTTAAGATGCAAATGTATTTCTTACTGCAAGAATCTTCATTTATTTATGTATTTATTAAAAGGGTAATTTACAATGCTGAAGTGGTATTTCTTTGTCTGGAAAATTAAGAATAATCAATGATTGGTTTGCACCAACTCTTTATCTTTTTTTATGTTTTAGGATTATGCATTCACAGATGGTGACCTCATATACCAAGGAGATGACACACTTTCTGAAATAAAGGTTCCTTTACTTGATCGCTCAGAGGTGGATACTTTGTTGGGGAACCGCCAGGTCAAGCAGTTTCTGCTAGATCTTAGCAATCCAAAGTATGGCGCAAAGATTGGCAAATATCCTCAGTGCACCATCACCATAGATGACACTCCAGGTGAGATGTTTTGACAGGTTCCTTTTTAGCACAATAAAATTAGCATAACATAATGGTATAATTCTACAGGGTGTGCCATTTATATGGATATACCTTAATAAAATGGGAATAGTTGGTGATATTAACTTCCTGTTTGTGGCACATTAGTATATGTGAGGGGTGAAACTTTTCAAAATGGGTGGTGACCATAGCAGCCATTTTAAAGTCAGCGATTTTGAATCCAACTTTTGTTTTTTCAATAGGAAGAGGGTCATGTGACACATCAAACTTTTCTTTTGGGTAAAGGAATTTTGCAATTAGAAGCTATTGTTGCTATCATGCTATATGTTACCTCTTTCTTAAGATGCTGTGAATGACTTTTCACACTTGTATAGGAGACGTAGCACAGAGGATTGTGGCAACACAGGGTTTTAATACTGGAAAGATTAGCCCTAACGGTTTGTTGCCAGTAAAAACCCCACCACAGCCACGAGGCAGCTATTGTGAAATGAAACCTTATGTAAAGGCCCCCATACATGTGTCGGATTCGCACCGGATTCCGGCACGATCGATTCCGGGCGCGTGCACGCGAAACGATCGTGCCGGAATCGCGTGCAGCCCACCTTGTCCGATCGATCAGGTCCGATCGTTCAGGGGCTCAGAATCGGATCCGACGGAGAACCAACATGTTGGTCTTTCTCATCCAATTCTGCCCGGATCAGGGGGAGTTGCCATTTGGGAGGTGGACAATCGGACACGGATCCGTCCCGGAATCCGTTGGACAAGGTGGTATGCAGCGATGGATACTCTTAATTGGCCGATTGATCACACCTGCGATTCCCGGCAGAATCGCCGGAATCGATCGGGTGAGTGATCAATTGGCCATGGAATCCTGCACGTGTATGGCTAGCTTTAGATTAGGGAATGAGCTCGGCTTACAACTGTTATTGTATTTTAAAGGTTGTATTCCTGTGTGGTTTTTATAAAGTACTGTAATTGCTAAAGTAGTTGAATACTAACCCAGCAGTCTTGCAATTGATCAAGCTAAGCGATCGTTGTACAGATCTGTATAGGGTGCTTCACCTCAAACCCAGAGCAACTTCTGTCAGTTTTCCTTTCTTTATGGAAGAAGTGAGATCATCCAGTGTTTTTAATACATTTTTGTGCATGATAGATCATATTATATCCGATTCTTATATAAGATTCCCTAATGGACAATTAAGTATTTATTTTGGTAAGCCTTGCTTGACTCACATTATAAGTAAAACACAGGCTATATGTTGACACTTATATATATTGAAAGCAATTAGATGAATAATCAAAGGCTTTCACATTTAAACAAAACTAATATATAACCCCCCTCCCCATGTATAATATCCTTCTACCAAACTCCAAATGAAAACCTCCAATTTTATCAACAGATGTAGTGGAGAAGGCAATGCCTGTGCAGTCCCTTCAGTCTCCACGTGGCAAAATGAGTGCCCCCATCAACCTTAATGCACAAGCGATCAGCGCTAGGAAAATCAGAGCAAACTGGATGCCTCCATCTGGAAAACCATCTGGGTACAAGGTAAGAACTGCTATTATCTTGTCTTAAAATCTTAGTTTTGCAAAGCTATATTACATTGGCTTGTGTAAACCAAGATTTTCATATTGCAGGCTGTGTACTACTTTTTATATGGTGAATCCCCTTTATCCTAATGGGGTCAATTAGCCAAAACCTGTTGCTTTGTCTTGTTGTCTTTCATGTGCATGTAATTACCATAATATAATTGGGTAAAGGGTTAAGAACCTGGCTGTCTGGAAATCATTGTTTTACCGTACTTGTTAGAAAATAGGCATCAAGCAGTCAAACCCCTTCCAGTGAATGTGACATGCAGCATAAGGGTGGAGAAATTTTAAATATCTGATTAATGTAAAGTTACTGTATAGATACTTTCGATGTTGATATTGGTTTGATCATTTTTTTTAAATATTATTTTGCCTTTAATAAAAAAAAGTCATTTGATGCTGGTGGTTTTTGACAAGGTACGGTACTGGATTCAAGGAGACTCAGAGTCGGATGCTACTGTAATGGACACAAAGGTACCTACTGCCGATCTAGTCAATCTGTACCCATACTGTGACTATGAGATGCGAGTGTGTGCCTACAATACACAGGAGGAGGGTCCTTATTCAGATGTTGTGACATGTCAGACCCTTGAAGATGGTAAGTTTTATTACCTTGTTTACAAAATTTACTTAGATCCTTTCTGCATCATGGTGAGTAATACAGCCTGTAAAATAGCTACGGTAATTCCTCATTGACTTTTTCTTCCACAGTTCCAGGTGAACCAGGCAGACTGGCTTTCAACGTCATTTCGAGCACGGTTACACAACTTAGCTGGGCAGAGCCTGCAGATACAAATGGCAATATTACAGCATACGAAGTTAACTATGGCATGGTCAATGAAGATAACCGTAAGTTTCCGGTTCATTTTTCTGCCTCTCCATTGCCAGCAGAGCTGTGGTCTAGATTAGCAGGGCTAAAGCAATGTTAATAACCAATTGCTGTATATAATTAAATGTTACAGAATGCTAATTTGCCTTCCAGTACAAGTGATCCAGGTCCCAATTCATGATATCTCTCCAAAGTTTACAGTCGTTTTTTTATAGTTTAATAGATAACTTCATATTTACAGTTCACCATACCTACCAAGCGTTAGCTTGCACCCAAACAGGAAGGAGAGTACAGAAATATTTCCAAAATACCAATTTTAGGTCAGAAAAAAACTGGCCAACACATGGTGTGGCTAACCCCAGGGACCTTTAAGGCAAAAGCATGGTGTTGGCCAGTTTCTTCTGGCTGACCAATAGTATTTTGGAAATGTAATTATATTGGGATTTTGGCATGAATAGTGTAATTCTTGTGTCTCCAATTTGGAGTAGAGAAATAGTTTACATAATCAATTAGCCTTTACCTTAGCTTTAATCCTCCCCCCAAGAGCCCTTCTCTGTTCATTTCTTATATAGCCCTTAAGCTAACTATTGTGCAAACGCTAGTTTAGGATTGCATTACCTTCATACTCACACTAACCTTCCCTTTAAACTAGATTGACTTATATATTAGCATCCTTTGGAGAACAAACTCTGTTTGTGTTTGCAAAAGGCATGAAAATGTTTCAGTCATCTTCAGTACAGAATATCACATTTGTTTTTCTTCAATATATATATTTTTTTTATATTTATGGCAGGACCCATTGGACCCATGAAGAAAGTTTTGATCAATGGTCCAAAGAAGCGAATGGTACTCATTGAGAATCTACGGGAATCTCAGCCATACATATACACAGTAAAAGCCTGCAATAGTGCTGGCTGGGGACCAGCAAGGGAAGCTACTATGAACCTTGCAACCCAACCAGCTCGTCCAATGTCCAGTGAGTAATATCCAATGCTGACACTTAAATACAGATATTTTAATCCTGCCTAACCATATGTTCCATACAGTACATTAAAGGGAACCAGTGCCCAGATCTTATTAGATCTACTTTTCTTTGGAGCTCTCCTCATGAGTCACCAGCCTGTGGGAGCAACTACACACAATGCATTCAGTATAGTAACACAGATCTTCTGTTGCAATAATACTAATGTTCCCATTATCTGGTGCTTACAAGGGAGCACACAAGGCTTTGTATGTCATGTTGGTCATTCTTCCTCAAAAACCACAGCTTTAAGTGTTAGTGTGACATATCTGTATATCTGTGAATCCCTATGAACCTTGGTCATGGGGAGAGATTAATGCTTGCAGTGGGTCTAGGGCAGAGCAAAGGTAAATTAAACACGTCAGCCTAAAAGTATGTGATTGCCCCTGTGTGTGTGTGTATGTATGTATGTATGTATGTATGTATGTATGTGTGTGTGTGTGTGTGTGTGTGTGTGTGTGTATATATATATATATATATATTTTATTTTATTTTTACCATAAAGTTTGACCCCCATACTACATTTGTGGGGTGACAACATGTCTTTCAAGCACCAGGTAAAAACAAACCTTATGACTCCACTGCATATACTAGTTATGAATATTGTTATACTTGCTTTTGTAACATTTCCCTGTTTGTTATTTGCAGTTCCTATTATCCCAGATGTTCCTATTATTGACGCA
Source organism: Ptychadena robeensis (assembly GCA_036250615.1). NCBI lineage: Eukaryota > Metazoa > Chordata > Amphibia > Anura > Ptychadenidae > Ptychadena > Ptychadena robeensis. The sequence continues at coordinate 36,227,711 of CM070042.1, read as the reverse complement.
GAGGGTGGAGAAGAATATGACAGCTATCTCATGTACAGTACAGATGTCCTGCGATCTCCTGTAGGAAGCAAGAGACCCAGTGTATCTGATGAATCGGGTAAGAAGATGCCTCTAAAAAGACAAAAATTGCCTGGTAGGGTGGTTGGAAACCTTTAATAGCCCATCTATGTATGTTGGTAATGTTGTCACATCAAGTCCATAAAGACCAGACAACAGATTGAATGTTACATAGTGCAGGCCAATCTGCCGGCTGTTAGCAACACACTGACCCTTTTGCTTACAATTTATATTTCCCACCCAAGCATTTTCACAAAATGTATGCCCCCAATCTAAGTCACCCCTGTCCCTTGAAGGCCAGCGCTGGAAGTATGTCCCCCTCCTTGGCTCAGGACTGGATCTTCGTCACATCACATGGAAGCTCCCTGTAGACGTCATACCACGACTGTCTGTCAGCAGTGCTATGTCAACAGATACAGAGAGCCTCCAGGATCAAGTGGACGGTGGAAGTTCCTTGGTGAGGAGAGGGACCATGCGCACACCAGTAGCAGCAGAAGAGAACATCAAGATGATGGGGGTGGCAGGTATTGTTTGTTTTCCCTCTTTCCCTCAAACCCCCTCCCATCAGTGTAAGGTGCTAACAGCCTGCAGTTGCATGATTGTCTTGTCTGCACTTGTAATCAGTATGGTGATTTCATTCATGGATAGTGGGACTATCTGCTAAATTTCTGTTCTAAGAATACTATCCTGCTTATGCTATTGTACATTGCACGCATATATATATTATATGACCAAAAGTATGTGCATCTCAGCATCACACTATGTGAAAAAAGTAAGTGGATGCATTTTCTAATTATGAAGTTCAAATGTTTCCAGTGATGTGTACTGCTGTTGCTGTAGTATGCAAAGCTAATTCGGACAATTATACACTTTTAAACTAATGGCTGCTGATTGGAAATGCTATTTTCTAGCAAATGGGCAAGATAGGTCCATAAAAGTACACTGATGACATGCACAAAATCTTTGCCATAAATCAGAACCTTGATTGTGAGTAAAGGTACTCATAGTAATGTTGATTTTACGTTGGGCTCACGAATGATCGCTCACCGTGCACGTTCACAACGATCGTGTTGGAATCAAACTAGAAATCTCTTGTTCGATCGATTGAGCTTAAAGAAATGTTGATGGAACAGGCAACCAACATGATGGTAAATGCCTGTTTGATCGCCATAACTGTGGATGGGGACCCTGGCCTGCCTGGGAATCAAACACGCAAAGTGGTGTGCTTTGATCCGTTGCATCATCATGCTGCAAATCATTCATTCATCGATCGACCGGATATTGACCTGTGTATGGGCACCTTTAGTTCTCTCCTTGCCTGTCATAAGTACCTAATCTGATCTAAAATCCCTACAGCCACAACTCTAACACATTTCATTGCCCATAGCTTATGTCCTTCAAGCTCATATAGGCAAGATGGCCAGATTAGGTGTCCATTTACTTTCGTCCATATAGTGTATGATGTTTTACATAAATGTATTTAACCTTATACTGCATGAAAACATACAGGTGATTAGCGAAAAAATTTTATATCGCCCAAATGTTCCTGTATTTCAGTAATTCAACTTAGGTGAATATAATATACTGTATTTTTCAGACCATAAGACACACTTTCTCACCCCTAAAAAATGTGCCCTGCATCTAATGGTCCAAATGCATAACCCCTGCAACCACTCGATGGTGGTCGGTTGCACCTTGGCTTCCCGCCAGCTCTCCCGGCAAGGAGATTAGCCGGGAAGCTGGAGGAGCTGTCAGATGAGAGATGCCGGCCGGTGTCGGGATCTCCCAACTGAACTGTATTATTGCTTATGACAACAGAGCTCAGAGCCCTGCTGCCATACCATAGGCAATGAAGAGAGAGAGAAAGATGAATGGCCATCTATCCCTCTCTCAGTGTCAGTGGGAACTGCAATCACTGCAGCTTCCACGGACACAGGCACAGAGGAGAGGAGAGAGGAGACTGTGCAGCTGTCTGCCCCCCTCCTCCCGATCAGTGAGGAAGATGACGTTGTGCTGTGCATGTACTGCTGCTAGTGACATCTACTGGTTGAATTTGATATTGCATTAATTGAATTCATTGCATTAACCCAATTGATGTGAAAATATATATTACATTTTTTCTGGTTGTCCTGCTCTAAAAACTGGGTGCGTCTTTTGGTCCAGAAAATACGGTATTTAATATATGAAATGGACTGATATTTGACTTTTTTTGTTATAATTTTAATTATTATGGCTTACAGTTTATAAAAATCTAAATCTCAAAAGATTACAATATTACATGAATTCAATAAGACAAAGATTTTACTTTGAAAAGTGTCAGACCATTGAAAAATATTATCATGTATATGTGTGTACTTGGTTTGGGCCCCTTTTGCATCAATTACTGCCTCAGTAATTGGCATGGATGTTATCAGCCTGGCATGGATGCTATTGGCCTGTGGCACTGCTGAGGTGTTATGAAAGACTAGTATGCTTCAATAGCGGCCTTCGGCTCTTCTGCAACGTTCGGTCTCATGTTTTTCAACTTTCTCTTGGCAATGTCCCAAAGATTTTTTTTTTTATGAGGTTCAGGTCAGGCGAGTTTGCTGGCCAATCAAGTACATTAATACTATGGTCATTGAACCAGGTTTTGGTATTTTGGCAGTGTGGGCAGGTGCCCAGTCCTGCTGGAAAAGGAATTCAGCATCTCCACAAAGCTCTGTGTCTGTGGAAGGAAGCATGAAGTGTGCCAGAATCTCCTGGTAGACCGCTACGGTGACTCTGGTCTTCATGAAACACAGTGGGCCAACACCAGCAGATGACATGGCTCCCCAATCAATAGATGAGAGCACATTTTGCATCTTATTGGGAAACCAAAGACTCTGAGTCTGGATGAAGAATGGAGAGGCACACAATTCAAGATGCTTGAATTCCAATGTAAAGTTTCTACAGTCTATGTTGATTTGGGGAGCCATGTCATCGGCTGGTTTCGAGATTTTGACTTTGGGGTTTTCCTAAGCTGTAAGCCATACTGTCTTGTATGAGTCAGAAGGAAATAACATTCACACATCTCCAAATATTGTGCAGATCTGGCTATTTTAAACATGCAGTATAAAAATAATTATAATGGGATTGATAAAAATATGATGGATGACTTGTTTGCTAGGGTATTGTCTGAAGTCATATATTTAAAAATAGTGCAGAGCAAAGTGTTAAGTGCATTCAGTATCCCAAATAATGGAATTGACTTGAAGCCACACCAGATACCTATTTTTCAGCATTATAATTGTGCTGAAAAAAAGAAATTGGGCTTATACCCAAGTCAAAAGATGAAAAATGCTGCATTTCGCAGGAGAAACTTGCTGTAGAATGTTTGTTGGAACATTTGGGGAAAAAATTTATGAAAAACGACATGTGCTAGGGCAATATTATTTTTTCAAATGTTCCTACAAACCTGTACATCTCCAACAGGCTTGGTAGTGATATTATGTTCAGGGGCTTTGCAATGAATTCACAAATTGGCTAGTTTGAATAATGACATCTCAAAACAAAAGCACGTTCCTGCGTTTAGTGCCTTAGCTGCTGCATTTCCTACCCTAGGCTTATACTCGAGCCATTGTTGTTAAGTATTTAGGCTTGTGTTCAGGTCGGCTTCTACTCAAGGTCAATTCTGATTGGCTGGTTGACTATTTACAGTAGTCTTCAATATAATGACGATAGGTTAAAAGACACCGTTGTTTGTTATTTCTTGATCATAATCTTATTTTAAAAAAAGTAGCCATTGAACAAAATTACTATTCTGTTGGCTTGCCTTTTGCCTCAAGTGTCACCAGGTCACTATTAATGTTATTGCTAAATAATAAAGACATTGAAAATGTATTTAAATTTGTGTAGAGGCCAAAAAGTATGTACATTTTTGTGAAAGTGACCACTCTCATGTGATTGACCCACTAAGCCTTTAGGTAGGTGGTCCATTAAAACACAGAGATTTTAATGTGTCCAGACTATGGATATTGAGCTATTTACATAGATATTATATTACAAAGTAGTATATTAGCTTTTAAACAAACCACCCTATCTGGGTGCTTTAATGTAAGTGTGTGCATTCTCAAGGACCCCTACAGACCAAAGCAAACAGCTTAAGGTCCCCATACACCTTTCAATCTTACCATACAATTTATTCTACCACAACCATGTAATATGAGGACCTTTCTAATCCTTCCAATCACTATGTATTCTGTCAGGGCGGCCACTATACTACATAGTTGTTGGAAGATCTAAAAAAAATAGTATGGAGTGATCTGAAGGTGTATGGGGGGCTTTAGAAATAGCTGCTGCTTGCTAACATTAGAGATATGGCAGCCTGACAAGATCTATTATGCATTGGGTTTAATGAATTGTTAACACTTAACACTTTAAGGAAGAACGATGAGTAAAGGTAGCCATACACAGGTCGATTTGTCACCGATCAATTGCCCACCGATTCCCGATCCGATCTTTCCAGGCGATCAGGAATCGGCGATTGATCGGATCGGAAATAGATGCAACACCACCTTGTGAATCTGATTTGTGGTCGATTTGGACATGAGCCGGTCTCCAAAATGGCCGATTCCACAAAATCCATCGATCAGAAAGGCTGCTGCATAGGGCTGTGGGTCCACCAACGTACTCCGATTGCCATACGATCGACCAAAAAATCCGATCCGATTTTTAGTAGATTCCGATTTTGTATGATCGATCATTCAGGGTGGGCAGAATGTGATCGCCGATTGATCTCGTGAACGCGCGCAGTGGTCAATCGGTCAAAAATCCAGTGGAAAATCAACCTGTGTATGGCTACCTTAAGGGTTGCTTTAAAGTGAATTTACTGCTTTTTTAATATATCTAGATACTTTTGTGTATTCATGTTTTTGTGTTTTTGAGGTTTTCTTTAATAATCATGGGGTATACTGAAATATTTATTTCTTTTTTTTAGAACAACTCCTTAATGGGCGCTTAGACTTCTCTTTCCCTGGATCAGTAAACAGTCTGACTCGCACAGGAACTGTTGGCTACCAACAACTGAGCCCTAATGTACAACAGGAAACATACAGGTTTGGCAGTACCAGTTCTCAGCATACCACTGTCATTTCAGGACACGGTAAGTGCTCTCTCAGCTCTAACACATTCCTTTGTGTAGTGGTTTTGCACTACACCACACCTTTTTAGCGATTTTTAATTTTAGTGCAAACCTAATATTTTTAATAACTGTCTATACATTCTCTGTTAAAGCCTTGGGTCAGCTGTCAGAGTGACAGTATAACCTGATAGCCCCAGCTTCCCTCTTCCATCAAAGTATCTGACATTCACTTCCTTCCCCCTGCAGAACTCCACCATGAAAGTTGTTTTTTTATAATGATTATTTTATTCCATTAGCTTTTTTCTTGGGAATATTTTATTTGGTTTCCTATATATTTATATAAGGATCCCACCCTTCCTCTGGAATTATTTGCTTACTTTATATTATTGTTATGGCTAATAATCTGCATTCCACATTTCAACCTGTGCTGGAACAGATGGAAGTGAACACCGGAAATAGGAATGATTATTTTTAAAATGCAAGGACAGGTAATTCCTGGAGTTTTCCAAGATATGAAAGAAATAAAGAAAGACAAATACATAGAAATTTTGACTGACTTTTTATACAGACTCTCTCCTCCGCCTCTTTTTGCCTTGCTGTCGCTTTACTCATTCTATTGTTATTGGATCTTATATCTTTCTCACAGTATTCTTTTCACTACCCTTTATGCAGAACAGGTTGGTGGAGGGTCCCTGCCTCCCACAATGGAGAAACGTGGTAGACACTTTGTTGGGGCAAAGGTGAAAGGTTACCATGCCTACCGGGACACAATAACCATGGCTGACAGTCGTAGAGGGCCACATATGGTGATAGGTACCATGGAAACATGTCACCCTCATGCTGATTGGTCATTGCTTTCCATGGATGCTTAATCCCATTGTCATTGTTGAACCCTGATCAGTCATATTCGATCATCCTGGTAAAGACTGTGTTGATTTATGAAGGAATACAAGGTGTAGGACGATGTAACGGTGTATAGCATTACTGGCAGCTATGCTCATGGCCATAAACCCTGTAGATTGAATCTTAACCACCCTAGCAGATTTATTACTAATTCAGCAATATGTGTTTGTCAAAGGAATTTGAAATGAAAAGAATATATTTTATATGCTCTTGCATGTTAAATATTGTACAAGATTAGTATTGTTCCCATAAATACCATTCTTTCCCATGGGAGGATGGTGGTGAGGAGTGGGGGGCTAGGAGGTTTAGGACAGGGATTACCCTCCCCGCTTTTTGGAATGAGCGTCACTTGAGCATGCAGTGTTACCTCCAGCTTTAGAGTGCAGAAGGGGCGGATTGCACGGTTCCTGTGATGTCACTTCCAATAAGTTTTCCCTTAATTAGAAAGGCGAAAATGTACAGGTATGCCTCAGATAATCTCCAGTTCATACACCTGTAGACCAATGAACTATCCCATATCCTGCACTATAAGCAATACTTCATACCTGAAATAAAAAAAGTGAATAGGCAGGTGGATTTCTGCACAGATTACATCAAAGTTCTCATTGGTCTAGTCAGCTGTCAGTTACAGCGTATGGGTCCCCATACATGGGTCAATTCCTGATAGATCAATGACCCGCTTGAGCGCAGTGTGGTGATGTCATCGTCACGTTGCTACTCTGTGCTCGAGTGTCCATCAATCGAGCGAATTGATGGACAAACAATTCCCATTTAATGCTTTGGATGGGAACCATGATCCTCCATCCAAAGCAATTGTAATCCAACATGTTGGTTCCCTGTTCAAACTGTCTTTGAGCAGGATCGATTGATCCCCATTGAAGACAGGATGGCCGCATTCTATGATGTACTTGATTGATTGCCACAAACATGTGCAGCATGATGTCATCAATCACGAGGTGATTGACCCGTGTATGGGGACCTTATGTCAAAGGAGCAAGTAGATGTCATTAGAAAAATGTACTGAGCGGAGTCTAAAATATCGGGAAGAAGACACACTGAGTATTCCTAAACGGCAACACAGTCTTCAGGTATTGTTGGTTGCATTGCATGATTGCTTTTACCTGTACATTAACAGACTGGTTTGCTGTTCATTGATAATGAGCGGCCAGTGTTGGTGCTCTATACAGCGTTCCTCTCTGATAGTGGATGGGTTAACACTGCATCTGGCTGAATAATGCCCATCATTCATGCTCAGCTGAAGCTCCTCATTTCATTGTCAGAGACTATTATCTGCTGGTGCCTCTGGGGCAGGAGGAGTTAATTTTGCACTAATGATCCATTCTCCAACCTGGACTTTGGCATGCATGTGGGTCCAGTGTCTGCTAAGCAATGTGGAAGGTGTGTCTTGTCAAGTATTGAGCTCATTGAAAATGACAAAGCCAACTTTGATGGCCATCAGAGTTCCTTTGGAAGATGAGCAGCTAATTGATAAACATTGAGTGAGACGTTGTTGTGCTTTGTTGATGTATTCAGCTTGTATCCAATTATATTTGCTCCTCCATGGAGATAAATGTGAAGTTTGTTGCTTTAAATTTCAAAACTGTATCTTTTATGTGGAATCTTTTAATGACCTTTTTTTGGCACTGATACTTTACAGGGGCATCAGGACAAAGTAGATTGGGGCTACCCCCGCTTATGGTAGGAAGTGGAAGAGGGCGCACCCATTCAGAGGATGTGCGAGATGCCCTTAGCAGTTTGGATGTGGCCATACAGGGTAAGTATAGTATCCTTCCACTATAGATGTGCCTTGAGAATCCTTTTACATTACTATTTGACTATAACAATTTTCCATGTCCTACTAGAATCTCGTCTCTCTCCTGGAATCCCAGACACACCCACTCGCTTGGTGTTTTCTGCATTGGGACCAACATCCTTAAAGGTCAGCTGGCAGGAGCCACAGTGTGAACGAGAAGTCTTGGGGTACAAGGTGCACTATCAGCTGCTCAATGGAGGTGTGTAATAAAATGTTCCAACTTAGGGAATATCATTTGAACATGTTTTATATTTAAAATAGGCAAACACCCTGCACCTCAGTGGTAATTGTGACTTTAAATATTGTGTCAGGTCCAGAGGCCGCATGCGGCCCTCCTCTGTCCTCCACTTGTGGCCCCTGAAACCTAACTGTTTTTGCATAGGAACTCACCTGTCTGCCGATCCCCCGCTGACAGGTCCTTGCCCAGGAACTTCTTAGTGGGAAGAGAAGGAGAGGCAATAAACATATGTGATAAGTGTAAGCCAATCAGCAACCCAGATGGCACCTGGGAAAGTCCCTCACCTCTTATCTTCTCCACTAGTGTTGAAAGAGCCTGAACTGTACTCAGGGGTACAACTGAACTGTACTTGGATGACCAACTATCTTCTCTTTTGGAATATCTCCAAAGTAAAAAAAAAACACCTTCCATATGACTGCAAAGCCCCTTATTACTGTAATAAAAATAACTTGCCCTCAGTGAAAAATGTTTTATAGAGCATGTTTCTTCCATACAATGAAGCGATTATGGGAAAAGCCGTTTTTATAAATATTGTGATTCATTTACATCAGGGTTTGGCTGATTAATATCCCAATGTGTTAGGGCCCTTTCACATGTGTTTTTATAACCCCCTGCTGCACACATTTTTGATGCTCTGTTCTAAAATGCAGATGTGTAATGAGCAAAATGCATGTTAACGCATACCTTTAACAAAAGAATATAGTGTCAAAGGGCCTTTAATCCATAATAGGTTTTTGTCCCAAGTCTGCATTATCACTTTTTTTTTAACAATGTGTAAGCTTTCATAACTATTCTATGGGATGTGATCGCACTGAAGTTGTAGTAAAGCCCCCATACACCTTACAATCTTTCCATACAATTTCTGTACAATCACCTTTTCTTCTACTAAAACCATGTAAGATGAGGATCTTTCTAAACCTTCCAATCACTATGTATTCTATCAGGGAGGCCACTATACTACACAGTTGTTGGTAGATCAAATGGAAATTGTATGGATCGATCTTAAGGTGTATGGGGGGCTGTACAGGGCGTGATTAATTTCAAGTTACATGTTTGGGAGTGCCTCAGGCCCCTTTCACACTATACCTGCTGGGTCTCATAGAAAACCAATATTGGGGGAGGGCTACACTATGTGCTTGAACTTGCACTAACGTCAGCGTATCCAACGAGTGTAAGCCCCCCTATCCGCTCGTTAGGGCTATGCTATCGGCAACACTACATAGTAAATGGGCTGATGTATGACTAAGGTAGCTGGGCATGTTAGTTTTACAACGGTATGATGCACCCATTGACTGTCAATGGATGCGTCATACGTCAAGCCACCATTGCATTCATTGACATTAACGTGACAGATGCTCGGACCAACTGAACGGGGGGCTATGACGGGCTGTGTAGAGAGCCCTGTCCTAGCCCCATCGCTGTCGATCGCAGGTTTGTGCACTGCGCTAAAATCCCTGTGTCAGTGCAGGGATTTTAGTGCAAGTGTAGCTTAAGTCTTACCATTCGAACAGCATGCATTGTTAAAAATACATAACTTTTTATAAATAAAAAAAAACGTTAAAGTGCCCTTAACCCTGTGTTTTTTTTAAATGATAAATTCCAAAAAATATTTAGATGTTTGAATTAAATACATATTGTTTTTTTTACATATGCTGCATATTATTGAGTATTTGTAGTCATCTCTATTTTCATGGCATCTATATGTATATATATGTATACATACCTATATATATATATATATATAATTTATATATAATACAGGATCAGATATATGTATCATATATACAAGATGCAATACATGTGTAACACTGAATCATATATATAATGCCTTCTCTTCTCACAGGTGATTCTCGGATCATTGATATCCCAAATCCCAGAGAAAACTCGGTGGTGGTGGAAGATTTGCTCCCCAACCATTCCTATATGTTCCGAGTTAAGGCACATAGTGAGGAGGGCTGGGGACCAGAGCGGGAAGGTGTCATTACTATAGAGTCACAGGTTGACCCTCACAGTCCTCTCAGCCCAGTACCAGGTATTTACAAGTATTTTGTTGACTTTGACATTTGCAGTAAGATTGTTTCTTGAATTTAGTATTATACAGCAATGAATGGTGTAACTATCACCAATAAAGACAGTTATAGTTAGTAATATAAAATTAACAAGTGATTAGTTTGAATTGTTCAAAAGCATAAAATAAAGTACTGTATCTCACACACGGTAAGACAAACTGGCCCATGAGGCACACCCAGGGTTTTGGGAAGCACTGCACTGGCCTATGCACATACTTATGTGTATATGGAATTAAAAATGCAGTGATATTTTACATGCTGTATACTAGAGGAAGGGACACCAAGTGTGCAATTGGGAAAAAGACTGGTACTGCCCTCTTACTAAGTAAATATGTAAGTAGCAGTGCTGACAGTTTGTCAGTCTCTGTTTGTTGGTCTCTAAGCTGTCAGTAGTACCTCTACTCCAAGTGAATACCAGTATACACGATGTTCAAGCCCTGCACACTTTGCAAAGCTGCAGGCTCACTGAGCTTTTCCGGCTAGACCTCCATGTTAATGAAGGGGGCGTTACTGTTCCCCGCGATTGCCCAGGCAGCAGCTTCTCGAAGAAGCTTGAAGATTAAAAAGCAGTAGTTAACTCTGAATTCCTAATCTAAAAACATTTAAGGATTATTGACTAAAACTGCTGAAAATTAGATGGCATACCATTGCTCAGATTAACTTATCAATGGTTTACTACTGACATCTTAGGACAGAACTACATACAAGGGAGAGAGAGCGGAGAAGAATACTCACTGATAAAAGTTGGAACAGGCAATTAATTGAGTTTAATGAAGAATCAAAAGATGTATGTTCTTGCAGAGGGATTATTTTGCACTTTTAGGACAGATCTAAAAACTGAAAACAATGTATTGTAAGGGTGTACGTGCATTTTAATGGCCCTGATAAATCATATGTCTGTGTAATTGCACTTTTATTTGTCAGGATCACCATTCACACTGAGCACTCCTAGTGCCCCAGGACCCCTTGTCTTTACTGCCCTTACCCCAGATTCACTGCAATTGAGTTGGGTAAGACCAAGGAAACCTAATGGCACCATCCTGGGTTACATGGTTACCTGCGAGATGCTGCATGGAGGAGGTAGGCCTTTGACTTACACATTCATATATATGTTTGAGGTTACTTAAGCATTGTTAAGTCTAAAAATAAATCTTATATTCATTCTAGGAGAGCCACGGAATATATACGTGGAAGGTGATGTGCCCGAGACGACGCTGACAGTTCCTTTCTTGAGTGAAAATCTTCCATACAAATTCAAAGTGCAAGCCAAAACCACACAAGGCTTTGGACCTGAGAGGGAAGGAATCATTACAATTGAATCTCAGGACGGAGGTGAGGAATGAAAACGTTGCAGTGTCCTGGATAAATGTTCAACGTTATAATATCCATCAGTCTACATATCCTGAATCAGTGCAAGTCATCTGTCTGTAAATATAAATTTAGTTCCATTCCATCTTAAAAAGAATAATATTTATTAGCATGAATATTTTTTTTTAACCCTCTGGGCGTTAAGTGCTTTTTGCGCCATTTTTATGGCACGAAAAGCCATTTTTCCGGCAATCACGCCGGCTCTCTGCCCAGCCCCCTACACACCGCCGGTGTCAAATAGACGCCGGCGGTGTGTGGGGAGGAGAGCGGCGCCCCCTCCATTAACATGGAGGTCTTTGATGCCGCCCCCTCCAGCTCCGTGTGTACATGGAGAGGCGCCGTTTGTGCCCGAACTCAATTTGGGCATAGCGCCCAGGAGGTTAATATCTCTATAGTTAAAGCGGTTTTAAACTAAAAATTTAAAAAAAAAACACACATACATTAAACAGACACATTACCTACCTGTCAGCAGTGCAGATCCTGGAGAACTGCTACACAAAAAAAGAAAGAGATACTTACCTTCCTTATGTTTTCTTTCTTGGTGGCAGGAATCTCAACTCCTGGAGAAGAGCTCCGGTGTGGGTGCGAGCAAGTGTCATCCATGCACATGCTGGGTGATGAGAGGATAGGGGCATCTCCCTTTCCACTCATCACCAATCACAGTCTTGCAGATCGCGCAAGACTAGACAGGCGTACAGGCTATCCGGGGCAGAAACACCCTTGCAGCTGTGTTACGTTTCGTCTAGGCAAAACGTCAGAGTGGGAGGTCTGCAAAAAACACCCCTCCTGCTGTCAGATAATCCATTGCGGATTTCTGCAGTATCGGATATTCTTCAGCCAATACTGCAGAGTGACCTATGAGGTGGTAGGTCCCCGCTTTAAGTCAGAAGTAGTAATAAAGGTTATAACAACAGAGATGGTAGCAGTGGGAGCCTTACTCCCCTCCAACAAAAAATACTACAATTTTATCATTGGTAAAGCTGGCCATAGACATCTTGGTGCTGGGACAATTTCTCTGCAGATCGACCGTGTGTGATGACGTCATCAAGCACGGCTGGTTGTGCCAAGAATTGGCGTGCATCCTTTGTGTGCCGACATTTACTTTGGATGGGCACCCTGTTTAATTACCATTACTTACTATTAAGGGCACCGTAAGTTGCGCAATGACACTGGAGCACCGCACGATGATGTCATTGGTCTGACAAAAATCTACCCATATATGCCCAGCATTAGACAGTCAATGGCTACCTTTAGAGATGTATGTTAACGGATTTGTGCTGAACTCAAAATGATGGGCTAATTTAATGAGAGAACTCAGCAATTATTTTTAGTAAAATACAGATCTAAACTTTCTTTCTCGGTAATGGTTTTGCATTTTGTTATCTAGTTCTGACACACAACACGGCAAGCAGGATGATGACACTTTATTTCTTTTTTATTATGGATTATAAAATGAATCCAGCGAGACCTCCTCCTTCCCCCCAGCCTGATGACTGTCCAGGTTTACAGATGTAAATTGGGTGGGTTGGGCTGCCATCTAGTGGTGAGAATTCAGTATTGTGGACAGTGTCCACTCTGCATTATCTTCAATGCAGAACCACACAGTGCTGTTCGGGCCCTGCTTTTCTGTGTCTTTGCACGCGGCTCAGCTGCCTATTAATACAATAATCTGCTCTCAAATCGGCCACCACGTGTGGACACACCTTGTGAAGATGTTGTGTTATACAGCATTTACTTGTTATGTGTGCTAACCATCGTTTTTTTTTTTTAAGAATAATTTTTCATATTGCTAGAGTACACATTTAAAGGAGTTAATAGCAGTGTGTTTTACCTTGTTAGCCTTGTTCCTTCTGATTTTTGAGACTCACATTTATACACAAAACAAGGTCATAAATATTTGAACAAAAACAATTGTTTTGTCTTGACACACTTGACTAATAGAGGTGAAAGTAAAAGGTTTAGTCCCCCATACACCTTTAGATTTCTCTGTCAGATGTCTTTCAGATCTACAAACAACTATGTAGTGCCGGGTCCTCTGCGATTGAACACAGGTAGACTTGATTGTTTAGAAAGTCCCTCATATTACATGGTTTTGGTAAAACAAAAGGAGATCTAGAGGTGTATGAGGGCTCTTAGTTAGTGCAGATACTGATCAGAGTTAGGAAGAGATATTGGGGGTAATAGAGTTAAGAGGTCCAGGTGTGATATTTATCATCTTTAGCAATTAACATTTCCATAGATCAGGGAAGCAAAGAAATACTAACTTAAGCAGGGTACAGACCTGCAGACATGGGCCACGGCCATTTATCTGGCCCATATAACATCCCGCCATTGCTGTTTTTGAGCGGGACCAATCAATCCCACTTGAAAACAGACATATCGCACATGACTGTTAAAAATGGCCGATGTCCGTTGCTTTGCCCAGAGACTGCGGAGTCTCCAGGTAAAGCATTGCCTGAGCTGGGGAGAGCCGAGCTGTCTCCCCAGCTCCACCGATATCTGACAGCAGCATGATGACGTCATCACGCTGCTGCAGGGAACATCGGACGGCTTGAATATCGAGCCATCTGTACCCTGCTTTAGGCTAAAGCCAACCTTAGACGTTTCATATTTTCTGCGATTCTCCTGCAGATCGACTGTGCGTGATGATGTCATTACACGCGGCCGGGAAACAGACGGCACCCTTTGTGTGCCTGCAGTTACTTTGAAGGGGACACTGGTACCCATTTAAAGTAATGTAATCGATCTAAAATTTACGGACATGTCTGTAAATCATCAGATCAATTTCCCAGCCAATATATGGCGGTCAATCTGTGGCAAAATCGCCCGCAAATCTCACTGTCTATGGCCACCTTTACAAAGATATCTCTTGGAGAAACCTAGATAGCAATGAGTATTGTCAATTTAGCAGATTGAGCATGGATGGTAATTAGACTTAAATGTAAGAAGTCCAGACACACTTGTTGTTCAGTGATGAAGAGAAACATCTGTTTTGAAAAAAAACTTTGTATGGAACTCCTAATCCTTAAGCAAGTGTCTGGACTTCCCATCTTAAACTCAATTAGCCATTCATGCGCAATCTGATTATTTACATACTCATTGCTATTTAGTTTTTTCCAAAAAATGTCTAGATTAGCTGTATTTATTTGCTGCTCTGGTCTTTTAATTGCTATAAACTTAAATTGCTAAAGGTGGCGAATATCACACCTGGACCTCTTATCACTGTCTCTGCTCTCTCCCCAGCTCAGCTAAAGCTTTGCCTGGAGACCAGCGGTCTCTATGTAAAGCAACTGACATCGGCCGTATTTACGGTCATGTCCGATATGGCTGTTTGTCCCGCTCGAAAACAGTGATAAGTGCATATTATATGGGCCAGATAGATGGCTGTGAGCGCGCACGGCGCTTGAAACGGCCATCGATTTGGCCCATATCTTAGCGTCTGTACCCTGCTTTACCCTTCACTCTCACCTCTATCAGACAAATGTGACAAGACAGTTGATTTTATTAAAATATTTATGTCCTAACTTTGTGTATAAATGGGAGTCTAACAAAACAGTATTGTATTATGCCTGAAGAAGAAATCTGAGACATCCCAAAAGCTTTTAGATTTCTTTTTGTTTCACCAAAACCATGTAATTTAAGGGACCTTTCTAAACCATCAAGTCGATCTATGTTCAAATTCAGAGGCCCCTATACTACATTTTTGTAAAGGATATCTGACAGAGATCTTAAGGTTTATGGCCAGCTTAACATGGTACAAAACTTAATTATTAATTCTTTAAAACCTGTACTCGAACAATGTCTAGCAATATGAAACAATTTAACATTTTAACAATTTTAGTGCACATTCTGCCTAAATTCTGCTCTTTTTTGGTATAGCACTGTTTACATTTACAAATATTTATAACTGACCATAGAACAAATGACATAATAAAACATGTCTTTTGATTTGGATTTAACAAGTTATTTTTCATGGCTATGTCCTACAGGAAACTTCTCACAGTTTGGTACACAGCAGATCACACGGCGAGAGGTTTTCAACCTCCCACCAGAATTCTCCCAAACTAGCGTTGCCCACTCTACAATGTCGGAGCCTTTCTTCAAAGGTAACAATTCGCAATAAGTTCTGCATATCTAATGTTCTATTTAAAAGATTGACCTGTCAGTATTACTGAGAGTATGTGTAAGATGAACAAATAAAATAAAAAGAATACTGTATATTTAAACTGCAGCTACACATTCAGTTCACATTCATTTAAATTTTTTATCATTTACAACAGAAAATTATCTACTTGATTACTGTATTTTGCACACGATAAAACACATTGGTCCATTAGGTGCACCCATGATTTTTGGGAGTATTGTTTTGGCCAGAAAAGTCACTTTTCTTATGTGACAAGCGGGGTGAAAAGTTAGGAGA
This sequence comes from Ptychadena robeensis, assembly GCA_036250615.1. Lineage (NCBI taxonomy): Eukaryota > Metazoa > Chordata > Amphibia > Anura > Ptychadenidae > Ptychadena > Ptychadena robeensis. The sequence goes on along the minus strand of CM070042.1, from coordinate 36,211,745 downwards.
CAGAGTAACGCCCCCTCCCTCCTAAGTTAGCCAGCTAGTAAGTAGGAGGGAGGGGGTGGTAAACCTCTTGATGCCAGAAGTGACTTCACTTCCTGTATTCGGAATGTGGAAGCTGCACTCCACCTCAGCACTTCCATGTTCCAAATACCAGCAGTCGCATCCATGAACCACTTCCTGTAAAGGTAGCCATACACAGGTCGATTTTGCCACACGATTTTTGACCGATCGATCACTGCACGTGTTCACAAGATCGATCGGCAATCAATCGGGTTTTGCTCACCCTGCCCGATCGACCCCAAAAAATCGGAATCGAATTGGACAATTAACCGACATGTTGGTTTTTTGGGTCGATCGTTTGGCAATTGGAGTACATTGGTGGACCCACAAGCCCTATGCAGCAGCCTTTCCGATCGATGGATTTTGTAGAATCGGCCATTTTGGAGATCAGCTCATCAATCAGCCACAAATCAGATTCCCAAGGTGGTGTTGCATCGATTCCCGATCCGATCAATTGCAGATTCCTGATCACCTGGAAAGATTGGATCAGCAATTGATCGCTGACAAATCGACCTGTGTATGGCTACCTTAAGATTTCCCTTATTAAACAAGGGAAAAGTTGACAGGTATGCTCTACTCCTAATAAATATCAATATACAGTGCGCTTTAGTTATTGTACTGGCAGGTGCCTACCACTCCAGGGAGTTTACATTTTTTTGGACCAGGTGTTGATTGAAGAATTTTTACATTCACTTTATAAGATATGCACACATTTTCCACTGTTTCCAAAAGTTCATATTATAGAGCAAAAATATTGTATTATATTTGTATCTTTTTTTGTTGAACTGTTAAAAATATTTTGCAGTTTGACATGTTTGTAGAGATCCAGGCATTCAATGTTTTATGTTTCCACCCACAGATGGCATGTCTGTCACCACCCACCGCATGGAGAGCTCCGGCACAGTCACACAACAGGTCACCAAAGAGTATGTTACCCGAACAATGATGGGAGGAGGATCTCTCAGCAGGCAGACAGAACGCCAATTCTATGAAGCCTAAGATATGTAATGCTGGCTTCACTGGACCATACGCCACACTTGGGTGCCTTTTGTATATGGCGCATTGCTATGACTCCCTCTTTACCCCTTTATGACATGGGAGTTGCTTTTTTTCTTCTATGTGTTATCCTGTTTGGGAGATTCTAAACTTTATCCTAAGTGAAAACTAAGACAGGACAATGTAGAGGATGGAGAGGTGACTATAACTGACGCAGGTGCTAGCCAAGGTACCAAAGAGGTGACATTTTAAATGCATTCCTTCCTTGTACCAAAATTCCTAAACTCTGCTTCATAATGCAATGCTATAAACCTTCTACTTTGTTGGGAAGGAATCCATCCTACTGTATTGTCCCAGCATCCTGTGCTTCATGGTATGCTTTAACAGAAATTTATTTAAATACTTTTTTTTATGAATTGTAAATAACTTTTCTATGATGAATAAGTGGCATAAAGGGAGTATATATATGTCTGTGTGAGATATGTTGTAGATGGCATTAAGTAAGTATAGTGCAACCATTAGCCCAATATGAGTAAAGGTGTCGGATACACGTGTCGGATTCCCACCGGATTCCGGCACGATCGATTCCGGGCGCTTGCATGCGAAACAATCGTGCCGGAATCGCATGCAGCCCACCTTGTCCAATCGATCAGGTCCGATCGTTCAGGGGCCCAGAATCGGATCCGACAGAGAACCAACATGTTGGTCTTTCTGATCTGATTCTGCACAGATCAGGGGGAGTTGCCATTTGTGAGGTGGACAATCGGACACGGAATCGTCCCGGAATCCATTGGACAAGGTGGTATGCAGCGATGGATACTCTTAAATTGGCCGATTGATCACACCAGCGATTCCCGGCAGAATCGCCGGAATCGATCGGGTGAGTGATCAATTGGCCATGGCTAGGGATGAAAGTTTGTTACTTGCCCAAGTTTTGGAATGAAAAGGAGGCAATGTCACCTAGAATCCTAACTGGGTTGTTAGAAAATATCCCTAAAGAAAATAGCTGTAAGCCAGTTAGAAAAAGTTTGTTGTTAAGAAGTAAGGATAAGCAATTTTGCACAGATTAGGAATTTGTTTTGGATGCAATATAATCGAATCTGCCTTGTGTAATCATGTTTTACAGGGTGTAGGTCAGTTTTCTGCCCTAGCACAAGCAAAAATATTTAGCTTGTTTGTCCTGGTGGCTCTTCCCTCCAAATGACCAGCTGTTATGTGGGAAAATGCCCATTCTCCTCATAAAGTGGATTTCCACCCTGTTACCATTTGACCACAGGTCAGCCGCCCAAGATCGCAGCTAAGGATGTTACCTGCAAGAACAGCAGACATCAGTTGCTAATAGTGTTCTGCAATGCTTAACTCCAAATAGTTAGGCAGCATTCCCAAATACACTTTGGTATAAGCAGGCGCTCACGGGGTGTTTAAAAATTCCCCCATTCTATCAATATCAGGCGGGCACCTAATGTGGCATCTTCCTGGCTTTATTGCTTTTTGGGGCGTGTGAATTGCCCCTTCATAAAACTGTGTGCAATTTCAGCGAAGATGGGTAGCAAATTAACCGAAAACATTGTTTTGTGAATCAACATGGTGTCCACCACTCTTTCTGTAACAATTCCTGCTGGTGATGTCTCTTGAGAATACTTCAGTAACCTGAGGGATTTTGTTTGTCCAGCATTCTGCAAGTTTTGCGTGTTGCTGGCGTTTGCTGAATGAGGGCCACCACTGCCATTGTATGTATGGTATAAAAAAAAAAAAGAGTATGCAAGACATTAAAATTAAGAGCACCAACTTTAGGTGTGCTAGTGGATAAAGTCAGTAGATCTGAAAGGATGAGGACTGTTGCTTAAACCAAAGTTCTATAGAATCAATTTATCATAACTGAATATTGCCTTTAAAGAACATCCAATGTTTTCCTGGCTCGTAGCTTTGAACAAAAGGTTATGTTATCTCAGGCCCGGTTGGTACCTATCCATTTTTAGTTGCATTAGGCAGTGCACAAGCATGTTCATTAGGTTCTTACTATATCCTAAGAGCCTGTTCACATCAAAATGCATGGAAAGAAGAAACAACCTGCTTCACGGTGTTAAAACAATGCCCTAAGCGTGCATGCGTGTAAGTCCCCCGAAAAATCGGATGCCGATCTTAACCTTAAAGAGCCTAAATCAACAGCCAAATCGATCTAAGCCATTACAGATATGTCTGTAATTCTTAGATCAGTCTAATACTTTAGACGGGGACACAGTGTCCCAGTCTAAAGTATGGGTGTGTCTCCTCAGCTCCGAGGGAACTGAGATGTTTCGGCAGATTGACCATGCGTGACGTTGTCCAGCATGGTCAATCGGCCAAAACATCAGGTCACAAGCTAAATGTGTATGGGGAGCTCTACTGATTCTGCAACATTTTTCCTTTTGTCTTGTTGGGTTTGGTTTCTGTAATTTGAAGCCACAAAGCTAGGAGAGGAACCTAGATACTTCTGTTCACAAAACAAGCAGTTATATTGTTATTATCTTGATGGGATAATGGTAAACATAAGTTGGTATACCAAAACTACTGAAATGTTTGTGGTCTGTGATCGCCCTGCCTTTGAATGGGCAATCTATTTCACAGAAATCTGTTTGTACCCTCCTCAATGGCAACTGTTTCTTTATTAGAAATGGCCCAGACACCTTCTGATATTATATTTCATTAACATATGTCTGACTGTTCAGATGCAGGTTGTATGCGTTCTTCTCCCTCAAACGATGTTAAATGTACAAAGATCTATATTAGGTACTATTGGACATATTCACTTACCCTCCTAGCAACTAACATAGGAATAGTCTGAATAACTTATTAAAAATGATTTCTACAGTAAGAAGTTTATAATATGTTAGAAATAATTTGATAGAGAAAATTGGATTTAAAAAGAAGAGCTACATCCAATTACCCAGACCTCTGAATTAGTATGTTATGTTGTACATTGTATGAATAGCAATTCTGCGATTAGAAAAAGTGTAGAAAACTTAACCAAGTTAGCTGCTTGGTCAATTATTCATCATTGGCTGACTGAAAACCTACATTTGCCCAGCTTTGATACACTAATACAAATACTGCTCAAAAATAAACGTCTTTATTGAAGAAAAAAGGACATATTCCCTATACTCCCTTAAAGTGACAAGACGCCAGAGCCAGCAGATGGTTTAGTGATGTAGAACGCTGGTGTTCCTTTGAATTTCTCCTGAAAAGAAAAACACAAAACATGAATCCATTTCATATAGAACCACTGACTTGGTGTTCTATATATTAATATACACGCATTGCTAGCTATATTGGCAATAAGGAAAATGTAAAATTGTCTAAAATACACCTTTAGCTACAATAAATTCTTGAAGCATGAATTCCTTTTAGCGAGCCACCAGAGTGAGAAGATAAAGCACTGCCATATTGGTTTAGTTTTGGATAAGCCTTGAGTATGGGGCTATGGCTGAGGTTGTTTCATTTGCTTCAAGTGGTTTTGAAGAATTTTCCTGGCTATTAACCTCCCTAGTGTACTGCTGGGGTACAGATTTCTGTACCAAAAGTGCACTATAGACTTGAATGGAAAAAAAAGTTTTTTACATTGTAAGCCTGTTAATTCCCAAAGTATGTACATACAGGAGTCTGGTAGACATCCTGAGTATAATAACATCTTCAGATGCTTTGTGAATAACTCACATCATCAGGTAATAAAGATTTCAATAATACACTGGATCAGGTAAATTAGCACTGCAACCACTAGATGGCGCTGCAGATGTGCCAGGTTACATAGGAGAGCATGGGGCCATCAGGAACGGCAGGGGGGTTAATCAATGTACAGGAAGGCACAGACCGCAATTAAAACAAAGGGTCTAACCCTTTCCGCACATTGCCACATCATCATTGGAGATATCCTGACAGAAAGCAAGGGGAAATTTACAATACTTTTAATCCTTCATCGCTCACAAATATTGTAATATATTATGGCCAGAGCCTTACCTATAGCATATTTACTGTACTGTCAATCTACTATAAGCAATTCTGCCATTCTTAAAAAGGTAAAGCAATCAGATCGTATTTCTCAGTTTACAGGAATTCCATTATAATAAAATTTTCATCCCTTTTTAAATAATGGCAGTTTGGAGATGGTCTTATTATGCTAAGAATTCAATAACGCTTGTGTAAATATTATGTTAATGAAAGTGGACCTATACTCTTTCCACTCAAGTGATGTGGCATCCCCCAGTTACCTCCCGGGTACTACCGTGTTTCCCCGATGATAAGACAGCCCCATCAAATAAGACACCCCCCATTTTAAAAAAAAAAGTTTGAAATAAGACACCCCCCGCAAAGCAGACACTCACCACAAAAG
>CM070042.1:36184787-36206226 GCA_036250615.1 Ptychadena robeensis | reverse complement strand
CATATTTTTGGCTTCAAAAAAATATAAGACAGTGTCTTACCATCGGGGAAACACGGTAACATCTTTGGCCTGTGTTTTTCATGTTCAGGCTCATCAGCCATCCTAATAAAATGACCTGGCACGACTTGACTCCCATGCATTTCTCTCGGTACCCATCACATAGAATTGTCCTAAATATTGCAAGCACAACATTCTGTCTCTATTTTGCAAAAAAAAACGTCTTTCTGTTGACAAAATGTTCAAAAAAAGTTCCACATTAAAATGTTGTTTGATAATACAACACTTTCTGCTTGGTTTTGTACTGTTTTCACCTTTAAAGCTGGTTTAACTTTTGTGATAATAAAGTAATTTTTTTCATAAAACACAAAGCGTTTATTTAAATCTGATTTCTAAGGAATCACATTGACCTCAAACCTGTTCTGAGGCGTAGTTCTAAGTTCCTGTGATAAGACCATCTAAAGAAAACAGTTCCCATCATTCCTTGGATATGGAGATATTGCTGCGTGTGCTGTGTGAGCAAGGAAAAGAAGAAGGCAGCTTTTCTGATGACCAGTCTCCTCTATATGATGTTAGAAGATAGTTAATGTTAGGGAATCAGACTATACTGCCGTCATTTGACTAGCATGACTGAAAGCTGATAGAGGGAACTTATTAAAAAGTAGAGGAAAATATCCATTAAGGTATCTCTTGTTCATTGATAACTTTACTAAATGTCTTACGCTGGCATACACAGGTCGTTACCCGTGCAATTTGAGGAAGAAGCTCGAGAGCAGCGTGATGGTTTCATCTATATCAAGGCGCAGCACTGCTTCATCATCAATATCAGCTTCTACTTTGAATGGGGACCCGCTGTGCCCATTTAAAGTAATGGAAATTGAACAAGGTTTTCCAACATGTTATAAACCTGTTCTGAGCTTCTTGGAATGGGATCGATTGAAAGAAGCCTAAAATTTTGTTATAGATTTGAGCAAAATGAGGCACAGTGAATGCGCATGGCGCTAAAATCTATAACAAAATTGAGCTGTGTATGCCTAGCTTAACACTTCCTGTTCTGATAACAATATCAGACAAATATAGGAGGTACAACCATGAAGGTTTTGGTCAGAAGAGATCAAGGCTTATGGCTGCCATACACATGCCGATAAGCGGCCGATTTTTAATTTGACCGCCGGGTGTGCGCGCTTGGTCAGGTTAAAAATCGGCCGCTAATCGGCATGTGCCCACATGGGGCAACAGATTCCTGTCGCCCCACTTCTCGGCCGGCCAAAGAACGGACATGTCCGTTCTTCTCTGGCCGATGAAAGCCGCTGCAATGAAGCGGCGTCTTCATCGCAGCTTACGGCCGGCACACAAAGGGTGCCCGGCCGATTGAAGGGGCCCCAGAATGCAACGGGAGGCTAAACGTGATGACGTCATCACGTTTAGCATCCCGGAAGATATCGGAGGAAGATATCGGCGTGTGTCGGTAAGTGTATGCCTAGCATTAGGCTTCACTTTAAGTTAAGGATACGTTTAGGGATCCAATAAACGCAACCCATACGTTAGGGATGCAATAAGGGATGTGTTCGTTTCCGTTTTTTTCCTGCTTGTTCTTTTGTCATCAAACAACGCATACCATTGTGTTTCAATGGACTAAATTCATTTTCTATGGGTGCATCAACGCACCAATACTTTTCGATTTCTTTAATCCCTTCTCACCATAACCTTCATGGTTGTTCCAGGCTTCACTGTGCAATATCAGAAGAACAAATCGTGAATCTTCCCACTGGGGAAACCAGCACTAATAAAAACCAGAGGGAGGTTGTAACTCTTCCCTGCTCTATCACAGTAATATATTTGGGTTAGGAAGTACTGAGAGATTCAATATAGCATGAGTAAGAAAAGCAAATTTTACTGTAATATGGATTATTGCGATCACTTACGCTTTAAGAATAGGCTGTAAAAGGGAGCAATGCTTCTGACCTTTTAAAATGATTAATATTTAAGGATAAGGGTGGATCATGTACATGCTAGCGCATTATTAATACATAAATGGCTTCTGCAGGCTGACAAGACAGATTCACAAAACCTTATATACCTGAATCTTCTGTTTGGCTTGTTCAGCAGCTGAAGTCTCTAACAAGGTCACTGTGCATCCTCCAAAACCACCTCCTGTCATCCTACTGCCATACACACCAGGGACCTCCAGTGCTATTGAAACCAGTTCATCCAATTCAGGACAGCTAACTTCATAGTCATCCCTAGCAATAAAAGGGATTGTAAGGCAGAATGAGTAATACAGAAATGCTAAGAATGCCAAAATAGATCCTTTTTCTCCAAGGACAGTATTCATTACTAGCACCTCTCAACTCAGACACAATGTCAAACACTCTTAAAATACACCAATATGCATTAGAAGAAGAAAGAAAAAAATCAGTTGAATTTTTGCTTACTAATAAGACTATAGGCCATCTAATGGAAAGGCCTGAATACCGGCCATAAGGTACAGATAGACAGGTCGATTATTTGTCGATTTGATCATACTGTTAATAAAAATACCATTTGGCAGTCAAACATTGATTATTTTTAAGCATCACTACCGCTTTTTGCCACAAGAGGGCGTCTGGAAACCAAAAACCGAAATGTAAATGATGGGCTTTAAGTAAGACACGTCCAATTACTTTTTGATTGATGTTCTGTTCGATATCAATCACTTTGGGTCGATTGTACCAGCTGGGCAGGAATCGAATCAGATGTAAACAGAAATTGAATGGAAATATTTAAAAGTGTATGGCTACTTGTACACATGCAACTGTGACGGGGAGCTAGTGTTTCTCTTCAGTCTCTAGGCTGCTTGCTTCTGCCGAGTCCGGTAAATATCAGACTTACACATACTGGAGTGTCTTAATTTGTTGCATGTAGTAATATGTCACCATCAAGTGTGCCTGTGGGGCCAGAGGGCGACGGCTGAGGCAGGAGAGGGGAGCCAAGCAAGGGCAGATCCCCAACACGGCACATGACCTGAATATGATCCAGTAAACAGAATAAAGGTCTGAGTTACAGTTAACAGATATGTGGGCATGGGGGGAGAGAGGAGGGGACAGGGAAAAGGAGAAAGTGGAGTACCTTGTATAGGTGCACATTGTATTGTCTCCCCCCCTATGACCCCGCGGGCACACTTGATGGTGACTTTTCCTATACGGTGCATTTCAGCCTACCAACATCTAGGTAAGACCCTCCCCTGTTTACATCACCTATCCTATACAAACTATATGCCCCATAATGGGCTTCACCCAATCATTACACTCACCCTCCTTATGTTCTCTTGAAGTCCATGGCAAACTACATGCATATGTCCTGATGAAGCGACAGATGTCGCGAAACATGTTGACCTTCCCTGCATGAAATATGTACAACTGTCGGCACAACACTATGGATTTGTTACACCGTTGTGATTTTTTCTGCATTATACATACAATTTGGAATGTTTTGAACTACTACTTTGAGCTCTTTTGAACTGCTTTGACTGTGTAATACTATAAGTCCACCTGAAAGCATTGGCCCAGATATATGCTGGATTTTTTACTTTATATAAGATATTAGGGTGCAACTATTTAATTGTTTACATTAAAACTGCCCATTTTTCCTCCACCCAACAATTAGACTTATCATTAGAAAGTGAGCTCAGTCCAGAATTCACAAAATTCACTCCATTAATCCTACCTCAGAGAGTTGTGGCTCTCCACCATTAATTTTCCAAACATTTTATAATCCCCTTTCTCCAAAGCTTGGGCCGCTTTGGCTGTGCGCTCTATCTCTGTGATGACATGACGCGCTCGCCTGTAGCACACCTCACTGAGCTGCTCTTTTTTGGCTGTCAAAACAAAAAGAAAGAAAATGGAGAAAAAAACTAAAAGTTTTTGTTTTGGCTCCTGTTGTCAAGACAAAGGGTTTATTCTGGGTAGGCTTTAAAATGAACTCACCCTCCAATTCTTCTATATTGGCATCTCTCAAGGACTCTTTATTGAGAGCGCTGGTGGCCTCTTCACATTGTTTCCTGCGTGTGGGGTACTCGCTCCCTGTTAGCTCATGTCGCACATTGGAATTGGTGATAAGCACAGACAGCTTCGGGTCTGTCAGGGGAAACGGTGTTGCCTTTAAAGATCTAAAAAACATGTAAGCATACATCAGAATCTAATTGTCATAACTACTTAAAAAATGTTCTAATTGGCTGCCATCACCAAAACAGACCTTGGTTATTGGCCATGTAAAATAATAACAAGATATGTAAAACTAAAACTGGAGTGAGGAACACCTAAAGCCTGACTTTGGGCAAAACTATATATTTAGGAGTGGGGTTGGCCCTGCACCACAAGGGTCATATGCTTTATGTATTGATGCCCTTCATTGTAAAGGTAGCCATACATGCTACGATCCCCGCCCGCTTGTAGCTTGATGACGTCATGACGCTGCAGCAGGTCGCCCGTAGGATCGGAGCACAGCCATTGTGTGCCGGACATTACTTTGGATGGGAATACTGGTCCCCATGCCCAAAAATGTGATCAGCCAGGATTTTACTAACCCCCACATCCGCAATCGGCCGGGGTGCAGCCCATGATCTGAAATGCACATTGCGGCCATAGACATGAATGGGTGGAGTTAAAAAAAACGCATCCCGCTTTAACCGCTCGACCAGACGGGGTAGGGCCCCCCACTTGCCTGCAGATGCCGGGGACCGCGGGAGTTCACTGGGTGGTAGCGATCTCACATCATCCAAGTGGGAACATGGCTTTAAGGCCCCTGCACACGTACAGAGTGGGGGCCGACATATGAGCGGTGGAGTGCAGCATGATGACGTCATCAAGCTGCACTCCATCGCTCACAGCTCGGCAGGCACCCTTTCTGTGCCGGCCGTTAGTTTCAATGGGGACGCTGGTCCCCATTGAAACGAATGGCATCGGCCAGAGATTTTCAGACATGTCAGAGCTTTGGGCACCCCTGATCGGCTGCCCCTCGTTGCGTGTGTGGGGGCCTTTAGATGTATTTCTTTGCCCATTTCTATGGACATTTTATTGCTGAAGGAGGTGAATATTACACCTGGACCTCTTATCTCTATCCCCCCCCATATCTCTTCCCAACTCTGATCACTATCTCCACTAACTAAAGCAGCCCATACATGTCACGATGGGAGCTCGATTGATCGAGAGCTCACACCACTTTAGGTGCTTGATTCCCGTCTGATCCTTGGGATGGGGACCATGGACTAACTTAATTTTACTTTTAAATTCTTATCATCTCAATATTAATGAAATATTTGGGCATATTTATACTGCACATTCAGTACTGAAACTCCCCATTAGTAAAGGGGCCTGTTTTTTTCCTGAATCCTATTACACAGCCACTGACCGGTGCACCAAATTATGGATCACTCTGGGACAACATTTTAACCCTCTTCTATTTGTTATGCCATGGTCCAAGAACTCACACGCAGGGCACACCCGCCGATGTTCCGATTAGTGTGGTCCACAGGGCAGTTTAAAGACTAACAACTCTATGACATCCATTCTCCACTTATCCTTGTACTAGGCCCCTCTATTTTTAAGTCCCTATTCATGGACCCTTCCTGTTGTTCTCTTATAGAAAAATAACAAATATAGAATCCTACATTTCTCAGATGCAGGAGTAAAATGACTCAATGCCCTCAATCAGGAACTCTCTTTCAGGTCCCTTACTCCATTCGAACTTCAATGTGTAGAAACTGACACAACTAGGCATTCTTTCTCCACTTCTCATGTCCTGCTCCTATCCTTGGCAGGTCCCTCTAAACCAGTGGTTCCCAAATGTCCCCTGCAGGTCATCCTTTTCTATGTTACTGTGGCTCTACCCTTTCCCTAATCTGACTAAATCAGAAATATATAGAGAGTATAAGGTCTAGAAAGATTTACATTTACTTTAAAAACATCTGCTTTAACATGACCTGCAGATGGCTGGATTTTATATTATTTTATATCAAATAATATATATATATTTATATCAAACTACAACATCAAAGACATATACATTATTATATATTTTTAAAAATATTATAAGGAATTCCTCATTAATAGTGTCTGTTAAAGTATATGGAAGGAAATGTTATACAATACTACAGGGTCCCTTCAGTGTATGGTACAACTTTTAGACTGACCTACAGTCAATGAGTAGAGCATGCCCCTCTCTCCCCATAACAGAAATAAACTGGTCCATGATCCCACATGGTACTCCAGGGAATGTATGTTCTGCTTTTTGACACACAAGAGCTTTTTGAACAAGATCACCATCATCTGGAGACAAAGACACAAAAGTCACATATGAAGTATGGCAGAGATGAACATCTGAATGCTGTGTAGACAAAACATAAATGAATTAGCACTTGTTCTGAAGTACAATCCAAACAACTCATAGCCAGGCAGACATGAGTGGTATAAATAACTGATGCAAAGTGCCAGTGCTTTCATGGTAGAAATCTTAGCATTTCTGGATCCAATACTAAACCTATATAACAGGTATGTACATCAGGAGAAGTTAGATTCAGACATTGTTATATGGAAATGTATATATGTTATATGTATTCTGATCATTGAGTAGTTCTTTACTAGGTTGTGGCAGGTCTCATGAGTCAAGTCTTCCATTGCAAATTGTTCTAAACTGCTCAGCTTAGGTGGTCATTGGGTCAATGGCCCAAACATACATCACAATTAGTCCAATGGTTCCTCAGGGATACCAAAAACAAGATCATGGTGTGGCCCACCTCAAGACCTCAATCCTGTGGCAGATGCTCAATGTCAATGAATGTTCAAAAATCATGCAATTTGGTCCAGCTAAGACAGTTTGCAATGGAAGAATCATCCCTCAGGAGACTTGTGCCAACCTAGTAAAGAATTACTTTAAGAGATTGTAGTCAGTTGTGTAGTCAGTCTGCAGTCATTTACATATATACAGTGCATCCAGAAAGTATTCACAGCGCATCACTTTGTTATGTTACAGCCTTATTCCTAAATGGATAACATTTTCCTCAGAATTCTACACACAACACCCCATAACGACAGCGTGAAAAATGTTTTGGCAAATTGATAAAAAATTAAAAAAACTTGAGAAATCACATGTACATGTACAGCCTTTGCCATGAAGCTCAGAATTAATCTCAGGTGCATCCCGTTTACCCAGATCATCCTTGAGATGTTTCTGCAACTTATTTGGAGTCCACCTGTGGTAACAGTTGATTGGACATGATTTAGAAAGGAACACGCCTGTCTATATAAAAGGTGCCACAGTTGACAGTTCATGTCTAAGCACACACCAAGCATGAAGTCGAAGGAATTGTCTGAAGACCTCCAAGATAGGATTGTCTCATTGCACAAATCTGGGGAAGGTTAAATAAAAATTTCTGCTGCTTTGAAAGTCAATCTGTCAGAGTTCCAGAGGTCTTCTGTGGAGAGAGGAGAACCATTTCTGTAGAAATCCACCAATTAGGCCTCTGTGATAAGAGTGGCCAGACAGAAGCCACTCCTTAGTAAAAACAACTGAAGGACTATCAGACCATGAAACAAAATCCTCTGGTCTCACGTTTGGAGAAAAACAGGCACTGCTCATCACCAGACCAATACTATCCTTACAGTGAAGCATGGTGGTGGCAGCATCATGCTGTGGGGAGGTTTTCCAGCAGCAAGAACTGGGAGAATAGTCAGGTTAAAGGGAAAGATGACTGCAGTAATGTACAGAGACATCCTGGATGAAAACCTGCTCCAGGGCGCTCTTAAAATCAGACTGGGATGACGGTTTATATTTGAGCAGGACAACCACTCTAAGCACACAGCCAATATATCAAAGGAGTCTTAATCTTAAAATGGCTGTGCACTGACCCTTACCATCCAACCTGATAAAGTGTGAGAGGTGCTGCAAAGAGGAATGGGTGAAACTGGAAAAGGATAGGTGTGCCAAGCTCGTGGCGTCATATTCAAAAAGACTTGAGGCTGTAATTGCTGTCAAAGAGGCATCAACAAAGTATTGAGCAAAGGTTGTAAATACTAATGTAGATGTGATTTACATTTTTTAAAATATCTGTTTATTTAAAATTTCACATACAAGGAAACAGAAACATCACTTAATATACAGTGCCAACTCACAGCCATATGTGGTACATAGAAAATGATTACAGTCTTGAACATGTCAATTGCTATCATGAAATCAGGCATATAAAAGGTGATGTGAAACATAAAATAACAACTAACTGGAGAAATTGGGTAGGGGACAGCAGGGAGTAATCCAAGAAGATACAGAGCACATAGTAATATTGGGAGTACACATTTGTGGACAATACGAGTGCAGGGTGTCTCCATAACAGAGGGTTACTGAGCCCCCTAGGGCAGGATTAGCATTCAGACCTCAAGCAGACTGGGGTAAAATCAGTGGTCAACACTGCAGGTGCCCCAATTTCCCAGCTACTTGTTTTTCGGGATAACACAGGGAATCCTGAAAGGAGTTCATGAAATCATGCAAGCAGACCTATGGTATTGTCGCATATAAGTAGGGTGGTCCATATGTGTAAGAACTTTGGGGTGGCTAGTTCCTAGCGGGATAAGGTATCGTGTTTGTCTATGGTCACCAGTTTAAACATGGCTCTCTACATCTAAGACCGACTGAGAAGTAGGTGCTATCCAACAGCCAAGGATACAGTTTTTAGCTGCTAGCAGGTATACAGGGAGTGCAGAATTATTAGGCAAATGAGTATTTTGACCACCTCATCTCTTATGCATTGTCTTACTCCCAAGCTGTAGAGGCTGAAACCTACTACCAATTAAGCATATTAGGTGATGTGCATTCTCTGTATTAGAAGGGGGGGGTGTGGTCTAATGAACATCAACCCCTATGTTAGGTGTGCATAATTATTATTTCTGGCACATTCCTTTCCTTTGTTGGCAAAATGGGTCAAAAGAAGTACTTGACAGGCTTAGAAAAGTCCAAAATTAGTGAGATATCTTGCAGAGGGAGCAGCACGCTGTAAAATGCAATAGCTTCTGAATCGTGATCATCGAACAATCAGCGTTTCATTCAAAATAGGTCCAACAGGTCGCAAGAAGCGTGTGTACCAAAGGCGGCAACTAACGTGCCCATGAACGGAGAAAAGTCAAGCGTGCACTGCCAAGATGACACTTGCCCACCAGTTTGGCCAATATTTCATAGCTGCAACATCATGGGTGCCCAAAAGCACAAGGTGGGCAAGACTCAAGAGAAGAAAGGCTGAAAGACCACCCAACCACGAACAAGACACACAATCTGAAACGTCAAGGGGACTGGGCCAAGAAAATCTCAAGGACTGATTTTTCTAAGGTTTATGGGACTGATGAAATGAGGTGGTCTTCATGGCCGTTGGATGGGCACGTGGCTGGATTGGTAAAGGGCAGGGACGCCAGTCCGACTCAGACGCCAGCAAGGTGGAGGATGGAGTACTGGTTTGGGGCTGGGATCATCAAAGATGAGCTTGTGGGGGCCTTTTCGGGTTGAGGATGGAGTCAGCTCAACTCCCAGTTCCTACTGCCAGAGTTTCTGGAAGACACCTCTTCAAGCAAAGTGGTACAGGAAGAAGTCTGCATCTTCAAGAAAAACATGATTTTTCATGCAGACAACTGCCCATCACACGCGCCAAGTACTTCCACAGCGTGTGGCAAGAAATGGTATAAAAAGAAAAAAAAAACTAATGACAGGACCTCCTTGTTACCTGATCTGAACCCCATTGAGACCTGTGGTCCATCATCAAGTGTGATTTACAAGGAGGGAAAACAGTGCACCTCTCTGAACAGGTCTGGGAGGCTTGGGGTTGTTGCTGGCACGCAATGGGGAACAGATCAAAACACTGACAGAATCCATGGATGGCAGGCTTTGGAGTGTTCTTGCAAAGAAAGGTGGCTATATTGGTCACTGATTTGTTTTTGATTTGAATGTCAGAAATGTATATTTGTGAATGTTAAGATGTCATATTGGTTTCACTGGTAAAAATAAATAATTGAAATGGGTATAAATTAGTTTTTTTGTTAAGTTGCCTAATAATTATGCACAGTAATAGTCACCGGCACACACAGATATCCCCCTATAATAGCTAAAACTAACAACAAACTAAAAAACTACTTCCAAAAATATTCAGCTTTGATATTAATGAGTTTTTTGGGTTCATTGAGAACATGGTTGTTGTTCAATAATAAAATTATTCCTCAAAAATACCACTTGCCTAATAATTCTGCACTCCCTGTATGTGTTTGAATCTGGTCCCCCATGGATGTATGGAGAAGAGCCAAGCTAGGTTGGGGGGCTTTTATGCTTGGTGAAACTAGGGAAGAAAATGTTAGCCAAAATGTTTGGATGGCTGGGCACGACCATCACATATGGTCCAGGGTCGTTTTGGGGCTCTCGTATTTGAGAAACTTTTTTAAAAAACTTTGCCAAAACCTCAAGTAAACTTTTTTTAAGTTGTCATTATGGGGTGGTGTGTGTAAAATTTTAATAGAAATTTATTTTAATACATTTTGGAATAATGCTGTAGCATAAAATGTGGAAAAAATCTGGATGCACTGTATTTCTTTGTAGGTATATGGTCCAATACTTGCTCTAAAATCCTTGCTTTCAGCACAACTAGCACAATGAACAGTGAACACAAAAATCCAAATATTAAGCATGAAAAAACTAAGAATTTATAACTAAAGGACAGCAAGAAGAGCACTGTGTTTGCTTTGTAATTACCATATTGCCAGCCGCCTACCCAAATATCTGGCTAGATCTGTGTTATGCACAGCAAGCTCTGGATGTTAAGGAATACTAAAATAAATTATAAAAACAAACAATGCTGTATTATAAATGCACCAGAGGGCATATCTAGAACAGGATAGGGACATTGTGGTCTTTAAAAAAAACATTTACTATATTCCAATAGAAGGAGGCAATATTGACAACTCAGCAGCTTCCATACTGGGTCCATTATCTATATAGTTAGGTTTCTTCCTCATCAATTAGTTTTTCAAGTTAGAATTAGCATTTTGAAGAAACCCAGGTTTGGGGGTTATTCTTACAACATCTAAAAATTTACTAATTGGCATGTTATTTTTTATTCAAAGAACAATTTCTAAGACATAAAGTACACTACATTAATTATGTTACTTAACTTCCTCGATGGTTCACATGTGGCTCGCTTTTTCAACAAGCACAACACAGGCGGGTCTGGTGGAGCACATTAAGTGCGTAGCAATTTTACACCCTCCAGGAGGTCCCCTGCACTGCTCCAGCATCACAGGAGACACCGGACTTGTGCTGGGAAAAGGCGACGCCCCTTCCATTACATGGCGGTCTATGGAACCGCCTACCCTTCGCCCCTCCGGTGACGCAATCGGGACGGACAACTGAGCATTGGCCAGTACGCCGATGCTCAGAACCGCCGAGGGAACATGGCGGACAGGTAAGTTTTTAGTGAGTTTACTCGGGGTGAGTTTTTTTCAGCTGAGAAACTCACCCCGACTTAACCTCCTTGGCGGTTAGCCCAAATTATCTGTGAACATCTGTCACCTCTGTAGTACACGACCATGAAAGTGGTCATCCCTAAGAGATCGTAACACCAAATGGGAATTATTCTTACCTGGGCATAATTGCTGCAAAAAGGTGTAAGTAGCCACCTCCAGAGAAGCAGAACTGGATAGACCTCCGCCTAGTGGAACACTTGTGGCAATCACTGCATTAAACCCAGGGACAGGTCCGGCTGGCAATATAAAATAAGTACATAATAAGAAACTTCTCATTTTCATACTTCTCATGTATAACAACCGCTAAAAATTACAGAGATGTAAGTTAATTACAGATTGGTACTAGGGTTACATTCTCATTAAGGTATAGGAGATGAAGGAGAGGACTTCATTGATCCTGCACTGAAAGTTCTCCAACACTGAGAACTGGTCTGTGGAGAGGCTCTTGCCATATTTCCTTCACAGTGCAAGGTCATAAGTTCTGCATTAGGGGACATGATGTCCCAGTCTCAAAATCACCACCTAGAGCAGGGGTGCCCACATTATTTTGGCTTGTGACCTACTTTTAAAGAGGCCAAGTCAAAATATTCAACCAACAATAAAAGTGGTATGTGTGTTTTGGTGTGTGTACACATACCCCTATACTGCATTAACCAATCCACAATGGCATTTGAATGTATTCTTCAATTCTTCCTTCTGAAATAGAATGTTTTGCTGCACATATATGTAAAGCAAAGCATTTTAGATATAAAATAATATTTCGACATTTGAAATGTATAATACATTATGTGGTTATCTATGTACTATTTTTTTTCCTGGTGACCAACTAAACTCTTCATATGAGGGTATAGTCTATTCCTGTTCTGTCCACTACTACAGACCTGGATAAAAGGATACAAATTCAATCTGCTAATTTCCCAGATTTTGGTAAATGTCACCTGGGTGTGGTTCTGTAGTCTCTACACATTTCAGTGTTCTAGGGATAGGACAATTTAATGGAAGATAGGGAAAATGGAAAGTGAAATTGCAGCAACCATTAGAGATTAGAGTTGTGAAGTTTTATATCAATGTTTCTGGGTATAGAGATACTTTTACTGCCAAAGCCTCTACAAAATAATGTTCTCTCACCTCTGTAGTGCTGAATCACTCCTTTGGAATAGTTGGCCCACTTTGGTGTCCCAGGTAAAAGGGGATTGTCTTTACTCGGGGCCTCAAACTTCACTTTATGGGGTTCATCTGCCCCCTCAGCTGTGGTCACAAGGCAAATCTTCTTGTCATCACGCCGAGTTCCGACTATCACAGTGATAAGAGGCAAGGCCTGTGTACGAACACATACATATGTTATCATTGGGCTACAAAACTTTCATGCTTTTATGCCAATTGTCTGGTTTACACATACACCTTCTAACATGACATTAAATGTATACCACTCTCTTTAGTTCTGTTAAATATATCACAGAATATTTTCTGATTCTTCTGTTAACTAGGCACAAAAATAAATCTGCTGAAAATATAACGGCAAGAAAAAAAAAAGCTCCTGTGCGCTCTGCATATTTACAATACCACTGTTTTTTGAGGACTACAGAACACCTGTCACCACCCAAGTACAGAAAATGTTACTGGCAGGATCGAAAGGTGAAAACACAGAGCACAAAACCCTGGAAAATAAATGGATACGCTAGGACACAATGACACACCAAGCAGCTCAGCAATGACAGAATACTGAACAGTTAGGTTTAGCATCAAATAACCCAGCACTGGCATTATAATAAACAAAAACACTGCGAGCAGCTCAGCACTGACATTTGACTGAACAATGACATGCAAAGCAGCACTGACATTATACTTAACCAGTGGTGGGCAACTGAGTTGATATGGTGGGCCACAAGTATGACCATCTGCATAACATTTTCATTATATACGGACTTGTTTAACCTCCTTTTTTAAACCGTGTCACGAGCAATTGCAGTGGAGACCAACATGCTCCGCCACAATTTTCTACCCACCCGGAAGTCCCGTGCGTAACTCGGGCATCACTGGCGACATCGGAGTTATGCTAGGAAAAGACAAAGCCCATACATTTATATAGAGGTCTATGACGCCACCTACCCCCTTCGCGTCACCGGTGACGTGATCGGGGGAAGACCCGGATGCATCTGCATACAAGCCGATGATCCTGATTGGCAGGGGAATCCGGCGGAGAGGTAATGCTAGGCATACACATGCCGATAAGTGGCCGATTTTTTATCTGACCGACGGGCGTGCGCGCTCTCGCCGTCGGTCAGGTTAAAAATCGCCGCTAATCGGCATGTGCCCACATGGGGCGACAGATCCCCGTCGCCCCACTTCTCGGCCGGCCAGAGAACGGACATGTCCGATCTTCTCTGGCCGATGGGAGCCGATGAAAGCCGATGCCATAAGCTGCAATGAAGCGGCGTCTTCATCGCAGCTTATGGCCGGCACACAAAGGGTGCCCAGCCGATTTAAGGGGCCCCAGAATGCAACGGGAGGCTATCGTGATGACGTCATCACGTTAGCCTCCCGGAAAGATATCGGAGGAAGATATCGGAGTAGGTCGGTATGTGTATGCCTAGCATAAGTTTTTCCATAGTTAACTTGGGCCAAACAGGATAAGCATTTTTTAATGAAGAAATGACAGCATGTATAGCTACAAGACATTTTGTTTAATTTAAAAATAACAAAACGTGTTTTAAATGATACTTCAAGCATTAGCGAACACTGTAGTGTGGTAATGCACATTTTGTGTCATGTGTACATAAGGATGTGTTTTTTTGTTTTAGCCCCGTGTAATAAACTGAGATTAGAATGTGTAGTGAGAGTCATTGTCAGTTGTTTCCTTGTTGCTCCAACTTGGTACAAGCAGTAAAATGATAAAGAACAGCAGTAAAGCAGGCCATACACGGGTCAGATTTTCAATCAATCAACTTAAAACGATCAATTTTTAAGTTGGTATAAAATTGTATGTCGATTGTATCATGCCCCATATGTAATACAAGATTTTTCATCGATTTTTTTTTTCAATCGACATAACAATCGATCCAAAATTGTCCGATTTAAATTTCAATCAGAAGTGAGGTAGAAAAAAAAAAAACGATCAAAAATTGGTTGACCACACTTGGTTCTCAAAATACCGAACCAATTTTCAATCGACCGATCAAAATTTACCATCCAGTCCGATCAAAAAACGACTGAATTTTCACTCAATTTTGATCGGATTAAGTCGGTTTAACCAGGTGGGCAAAACTTAAGACTTTATAAATGATAAATGTATGCAATGCTTCTAGAAGTCATCCTGACTATAAAGTTTGACACACACAATTATGTAAAAATCAATTGCTAATTAAACTAAATCAACACAAAACTCAGCTGAAACCAGAATAAATCCTGGCAATCAGTTTGTTGATGGACCTGGACCACTTCTCACTACGCTCCATAGAGTTTGTGTTCAACGTTATATCTCACGAGATTGGAAAACTCCCGCAATTGTAGAAAATATTTTTTCAATAAATATCAATGTTGACATGAGCAAAATGGGATTAATTTATCCTAGAGGCGAACAATGGAGCACCAGGACACTGAATCATGCTGCAATAGATATTGATTAACATGGGAGGGAAAAGAGAGATCTATAATACACACACACTATTAGCTGAGGTACCCAATTTTAGAAAAAAAATCTGGAAAAACTGAATGACTCGAGTATAAGCCTGGGGAGGGAAATGCAGCAACTAAGACACAGAAACACCCAGCAAATGTACTTTTGTTTGGAGGTTTAATTATTTAATTCAGCATTTAGTTATTTAATTACAAAGCCCCTGAACCTGGTATCATCACCAGAAGCGCTGGAGATGTAGAGAAAGGACGTGGGAACATTGTAAAGAAAAAAGTATTGTTCTAGCATATCAAGTTTTTGCACAAAATAAGTTGAAATTTGACTTGACTTGCAAAAACTACATGAGCTAGAGCAATAATTTTTTTATTCAAATGTTCCCACAACCCTTTTTCTACATCCCCAGCAAATTGGTGATAATAGCATGTCCAGGGGCTTTGCAATTCACTCAAAGTCCACCTACAAAATGCAGTGATTTTAATTTTTTTACCCGAATTAAAGCACATTTCAGGTGCTGAAAAATTTGGCTTACATTCAAGTATATACGGTATGTATTTTTTCCCTTCTGTTATATTTTACGCATTCTTAATATCCTATGTGATTTGTTAAATAAGTGTTTAATATGTAAGGTATTTATTGATTGAAGCTATGTAACAAAAACAATTAATAAAAAAATAAAGAAATATCAATGTAGTCCAAGATGGCGCTGCTGCTGAATATATTTACATGTCACTCTATGATGATCAGCGCTAACATTATACTGAACAATTAATGCCAAGCAGCTCAGCAGTGACACTATACTGAACAATGACCCACCAATCAGCTCAGCACTGACATTATACTAATCAATGGCACAAAGCAGCTCAGCACTGACATTATACTAGTGCTGTGGAGTTGGAAGATAAATTCTCTGACTCCTCAGTTTCTGATTCTTTCAACTCCTTCATTGAACGAAAGGAAGGCAACATACATGTCACGTAACACAAAACTACTGGCTAGGAAGCCAACACTCTACTGTAATGCCCAATTAACCTCCTGGGCACTATTGCCGAACTCAGTTTGGGAGCAGTTTTATCGTGAATCTGTGCCGGGATTGGGCAAAAATGGCGCCTCTCCGTGTGCCTGCGGCTCTTCTACAGAGCCGCAGGCACACACACTGAGCCTTTCCGCCCCGTGTCTTCAGCGTCATCTGTGATGCCAAAGGGGGCGGCAGCATAGACCTCCATGTTAATGGAGGGGGCGCCGCTCTCCTCCCCACTCACCGCCGCCTATTTGACACTGGCGGTGTGTAGAAAGCTGGGCAGAGAGCCGGCAATCACGGCGGAGTACAGTGTACTCCACCGCGATTGCAGGGGAAACGGCTTTTCGTGCCATAAAAAATGGTGCGAAAAGCCCGGAACGCCCAGAGGGTTAAAGCAAAGGACAAACACAATGAAAACAACATTATTTTTTTATTTTTTTTTAAAACAAGTGGCTGGATAGTAATAGCAGGCATAAAAATCAGGAACCAGTTCAAAAATAGAAACCACATTCTTTGGTAACAAAGCTTAACTCTATGAACCAAAAACAACATCTGGAAAACCTAGAAATGGTTTCCAATAAATTTCGGATATAGTTAAAGGGAACCCGAGGTAAGAGGGATATGGAGGCTGCCATATTGAAGTCCTTGTATACAATGCCAGTTGCCTGGAAGCCCTTTTGATCTTCTGGCATAAGTAGTGTCTGAGTCATAACCCTGGAACAAGCATATGGCTAATCCAGAGTCAGCATACCTGATCTGCTGCATGCTTGTTCAGGGTCTATGCCTAAAAGTATTAAACACACAGGATCAGAAGCCATGCAGGTTTTAAAACAAATATAAACACTTAAGGGCTTGTTTCCATTGATGTGATCCCACGCGCTTGTAGCCGTGCGGCCGCAAGCGCACACAACCGCATCCATTGGAAACTTCAATATAGCAATAACGCTGAGCACGATATCGGAGGAGCTTGGGCCACAGTACTGCTGCGTCATCCAGCTCAGCTAATGCCCGCTAAAAGCGGTCATCCATCTGGCGCATATCTGGGCCCCTTTACAACTTTACCCAGTTGAATGGAATTGCAAGAAGATGTTCCACCAATTTCTTCTAAATTCTTAAAGTAGAGAAATTGCAGCCATGCAGTTTTATCCAGACACATGTGCACACAGCCTTCCCTCATACAGACAAGCAGCGTTATCCAGACACATGTGCACACAGCCTTCCCTCATACAGACAAGCCGCAATGCAGCGTTATCCAGACACATGTGTGCACAGCCTTCCCTCATGCAGACATGCAGGCATGCAGTGTTATCCAGACACACATGCACACAGCTTTAACTCATACATACATACAGACAAGCAGCAATGCAGTTGTATCCAGACACACATGCACACAGCCTTCCCTCATACAGACAAGCAAATGAAATCATATTTAGGAGTATAGATAAAATTGTCTATCAGTTTATTATAAGTTCAGTTGTGTTTGAAGTGGCAAACACAACTGAACTTATAATAAACTGATAGACAATTTTATCTATACTCCTAAATATGATTTCCCTTCAATCCCATAGTCATGTTTAAAGTTTAAGCTAACCATCCAAGTATTTGTATTCTCAGCTGAATTACAGCAGTTTTTCAAATGTTTCAACAGCCCTGTTAAACAGTTTTAACAACCCTGTAACAGCGGAACACAACACAATGGAAAGCGGTGTCGCACCTTTACTGTGCATTACGTCGCATTTAGTGACTCGTTCTGCAGTAACCTTATGCATTGGGCTTTATTGAACAATACTTGTGCTTCCAGAACAGGGAGAGAAACCAGCATCCCAAAATAGTACAATACAAAAGAAATTCCTGGGGTATAGAGGGGAAGCTCCAACCCCGAGCAAAGATGTCCTCTGAAAAAGCAGAGGCTAGGGGACTTTAAAGGTTTCAATGTAAATATGAAAAAAGTACCATAAATGTTAAGGTAGTCACAGGGTAAACAGTAGCAACAATAGGTAGTCCCAGACGTAGGTCTGGCAGTAAAAGGTCCTTCCCAGTCAGATGCCTGAACAGCAAGCACACCTTTTACTGCCAGACCTATGTCTGGTACTACCTATTGTTGCTGCCGTTTACCCTGTGACTACCTTAACATTTATGGTCGCCCTCTAGAGGTCTGCGCAGGTCCTCGACCTGTAGGCTCCCCGTTCTCTGGACTTGCCCCCGGCGCTGTCATTTTCTCATATTCCACCTTGGTACTTGACTCCATTCCTTACCCCCTGATGAAGTCTAATCAGACGAAACGTATGTTGGGGTGGCCCGACGTTTGACACCATTTGTCACCTTCAACTCCACCAACTTCCTGGATAAGTTGATGAAAACAGGGTCTGGTGATTCATTAGGCGCCGTGTCAATTGTACTATCGGTACCAATACTGGAATATTACTTTGGTTTTATGGACATTAAATAATTATTATCTTTTTCATTTAGGATTTGAATGATTCATGTGATTACCCTTTTGCACTTTATTCATATTTACATTGAAACTTTTAAAGTCCCCTAGCCTCTGCTTAGTCAGAGGACATCTCTGCTGGGGGTTGGAGCTTCCCCTCTATACCCCAGGAATTTCTTTTGTATTGCATTGGGCTTCATTCTTATAGCAGAGAAGTAGTTAATTATGACTGTTTGTCAATTGACTCCGACTCAGACTCCAACTCCAAAACTCTGCATTATACTGAACAAATGACACACCAAGCAGCTCAGCACTGACATTATCCTGAATCAGTAGAGGACAATCAGCTCAGCACTGACATTATCCTGAATCAGTAGAGGAAAAACAGTTCAGCACTGACATTATACTGAACAATGACACACCAAGCAGCTCAGCACTGACATTATTCTTAACAATGAAATGTCAAGCAGCTCAGCAATGATGTTATACAGAACACCACACCAAGATGATCAGCACTAACATTATACTTAACAATTAATGCCAAGCAGCTCAGAACGGACATTATCCTGAATAAATAAAGGGAAAGCAGCAAAGCACTTACATTATCGTGAATCATTAGAGGACAAGCAGCTCAGCAGTGACATTATCCTGAATAAATAAAATGTAAGCTGCAAAGCACTGACATTATCCTTATCAATGACACACCAAGCAGCACTGACATTCTTATGAATCATTAAGCAGCACCGACATTATACTGAAGGATGAAACACCAAGCAACTAAGCGCAGACATAATTCTGAATAAGTAGAGGACAAGCAGCTCAGCACTGACATTACGCTGAACAATGACTTAATGCAGTTCTGCACTGACATCATCCTGAATTGGTAGAGCACAAGCAGCTCGCATTGATTTTATCCTGAATAAGTAGAGGACAAGCAGCTCACCACTGACATTATCCTGAACAATTAGAGGTAAAGCAGCTCTGCAATCACATTATACTAAACAATGAGGTGTCAAGCAGCTCAGCAATTATGTTATACAGAACGACACACCAAGATGATCAGGACTAACATTAGACTGAACAATTAATGCCAAGCAGCTCAGCACTGACATTATCCTGAACAATGACACACCAAGTAGCTCTAAACTGAACAATGACACACCAAGCAGCTCAGTACTGACATTATACTAAACAATGACACACCAAGCAGCTCAGCAATTAAATGACACTGAACAATGACACACCAAGCAGCTCAGCAATGAAATTACACTGAACAATGACACACCAATGGACACTATCCTGAATAAGCAGAGGCCAAGCAATTCAGACCTGACATTATCTTGAATAAGTAAAGGCTAAAAAGCTCATCACTGACATTATTCTAAATAAGTAGAGGACAAGCAGCTGAGCACTGACATTATACTGAACAATGACAGGCCAATCATTTCAGCACTGACATCATCCTGAATAGTTAGAGTACAAGCAGCTCAGCACTGACACTAGCCTAAATAAGAGGACACACAGCAATGACATTATACTGTACAATTACACCCCAAGCAACTTAGCACTGACATTCTATTGGACACAACTGGCAAATCAGTTCAACACTGACATTATCCTGAACAATTACATAACCAAGCAGCTCAGCACTGATATAAGCCTTAATAATTAGAGGACACTCATTATACTGTACAATTACAAACCAAGCAGCGCAGCACTGACAACATACTGAACAAATACACACCAAGCAGCTCAGCACTTACATTTTATTGGACACGACAGGCCAATCAGCTCAGCACTGAGATTATTCTGAACAATTACACACCAAGCTGCTCAGCACTGATATAAGCCTGAAAAATTAAAAGATCAAGCAGCTCAGCACTGACATTAGCCTGAATAAGTAGAGGACAACCAGCTCAGCACTGACATTAGCCTAAATCATTAGAGGACACTCAGCACTGACATCATACTGTACAATTACAAACCAAGCAGCTCAGCACTGACCTTAACCTATATAAGTTTAGGCCAAGCAGCTCAGCATTAACATTATCCTGAATAATAAGAGTACAAGCAGCTTAGCACTGACAACATACTGAACAATTACACACCAAGCAGCTCAGCACTGACATTTTATTGGACACAACATTATTGGACACGACATTAGCCTTAATAATTAGGAGGACACTCAGAACTGACATTATACTGAACAATGACAGACCAAGCAGCGCAGCACTGACATTTTACTGAACAATGACAGGCCAACAGGTATTCTATTCAGTGCTGCTGGTCACAACCTTTGCAGTGCCAGTAACCCTTAGGGCTGGTTTCCATTGATGCGCCATCAGCCAGACTCCATTGGTGCAGCTGAGTATGGATGCGGTGCGGATGGGGATGCGGTGCGGTTCCAAACGCTAGCTTCAGTGTTCTCGTACGGAAACCGCAACCGACCGCATCCTTTTACATGGGGGCTGCCCAGTTTTCATCCGAACGCACGCTGGTGTGCCGGCGGGAGCGGCTGCAGCCGCGCGGATACAGCCGAGGCAAATCGCACCAGTGGAACAAGCCCTAAGGCTTATTTCTCACTTTGGTGGGAAGCGAGGCAAGCGCGTTGCCCGCCGCTAATAACCGCATCTCATGCTTTTTTTTAGCGGCGGCCATTCACCCCTATGGCCTGAGGTCAGTTGCTGGGCGGGGGCCGCAGAATTGCCGCGGACGCCGCCTAAAAACTTAAACTCGGTCGACCGGTTTTTAGGGTCCCGTCCTCAGCATTCTCCTCGGAGGGAATAATCCCATTGAAATGAAATCAATGGCGCGGATATATCCTCGCCGCGCAC
>CM070042.1:36151176-36170739 GCA_036250615.1 Ptychadena robeensis | reverse complement strand
AAATTGATCGAATTACATTGATTGTACAGTCAATTGAACCATGTGTGGCTAGCTTAATGTGCATATGTAACTAATATTTTGGCTTCCTTATCAATAAAAACATTAATTTAGTTCATGAAGTACTTTATTTAAAGTGACCATGGCACTATATAATATTTGCTGGGGCATGAGGCTAGTGCAAAACATTTGACCTTGTATTTTCTTATCAGATTGACTAAAGGTTATGCAGTAGTGACTGACATCTGAACTTAAGGCCTCAAAACCTTACTTTGGGTTGTCTTGCCCATTTGCTACTACATATGCTTTAGATTTATCTTGGGCTATCTCGTCGCTATAGGCGGTCTGTGCCAACTGCAAGTTTCAGTCTAAGGCTGGCTATTGTCTACCTGCAATGGGCTTAGTAACACTCTATTGTCCAGAACACACCTGTGTCCACAGTCTTGGCTTGCTCTAGACTTGGCTTGCTACAGATCCTTTACCAGCTTCTCTTCTACACAACCCACAGACGTCTGCGAAATGATGATTTGTGTGAATCAGGTCTGAATCTGAAGCAAAGGTGCATCAGATGCAGCCTTCTCCTAATCCCAAGTTCTATTGTAACTAAAATTAGTCTTCGATGTCCCCCACAAATATGTTTGAAGACAATTCCAGCCACTGAGATTCAGTTAAAACTGAAATGTAGGTTAGAATAGGTTTATGGATCATCCTGAACCCTTACAATTGACCATTTCAGAGCAAAAGGTTAGAAATTCCTATTATGTTCAAATTTTAGTGCTTCGACTCATTCTTTTGTCTTATTCAGGTACATTGAGGGGCGAGTGTTTGTGGTGGATGTATTGCCAGACAGCCAGACTGAAGTAGATGAAATAGTTCTTGCAGGAGACCTAATTGATGAAATTAATGGAGTATCTCTACGCCATGCATATAATGGGCAGGTGAGGTTGTCAATCATTTGTTTTTTTTTATTTTTGTGCAGTAGTGCCCACTGTTATATCTGGGCCCCTATGGAATTTTTCTCATTATAGAAAAAGCAAAGAGCACTATAATTACAAACCACCTTGTGCAATCCATATCCATTCAATAGCTTTCATAGGAAAGTGAGGTTTCTTTGGTTGTCAAGAGCAACCATTTTAATCATCTTTATGGAACTCTGGGCTCCTATTTTTACATATTAAACAAACATTCTAGAAAAATGGTAAATACAATGAGACCCTACGTGTTCTTTCCACTGCTAGTCTTCTGGCTGGAAAGTGAAGAGCAATGGCAGACCGATCAAGTCTTCTCTTTTTTTCTGTTCTCAGCAGCAATACACACCTTATAAGCTCTGGCTAATAACAAGGACTAGGGGAAAAGAATACCACGCCAAATGTGGGCACACTAGTCACAATTAAATATATGTTTTCTTTATTTATGAATACATTGCTTCATTCATCTCTGCATTTTATACTAGACTGACTGGACTTAAGTTTTGATAGATTTCCCCTTTACGAATGCAATAGCTTAATTTTATGGTGTTTTTATGTTTTTTTCATTTTTGTACAAGGTATGCTGGGATTTTGATATGCTGAAATTTTTTTTGTATAGTTTTAAAAACATAATAAATATATATATGCTAAAACAGCAACAAACATACTTGCCTTAGATAAATGGCCATAGTGTGTTTTTCCCCCTTTTTTAATGCACATTTGTGTTTTTGATGTGTGTATGTGTGTGTGTATGATAAAACTACAATTGACCTGTTTTCCAGAAGATCAAACCCAACACAATAGGGCACACTGCATACAACACAAGGTAGGGAACATGCAGCCTGTCAACTGCAATGTTCACAATTAACAATGAGGCTGGCTTCACTCTGCTGGCTGCTTTTAGCTAGTTCACACTATGCACGCTGCACCAGTATTTGCCAATAACTCACCCGGTAGTGGTAACTCTACTGCAGCCGCTAATCGCGTCCTTTACAGACATTCCCACACAAGTTTGGCTCTGCATCTGGAAAAATATGTACTGCATACCATTTTCATGTAACATGTGGTTCTGGAATTTATATCAGACTACTTAAAATGTTTATTATCTTTAGGAGACTAAAAATTATTGTTGAATAATTGTACAGGCTGGCACAGAAATAAGTAAATTGAAGGGGGAGCCTCTAGTGTTTCGGATAATCCGCTGGCGCTGGAAAGATGGAGAGGTGTTCCGTCCCCTAATACCCTACCTAAGAGGTGTTCAGGAGCGAGTACCAAAATTTCAACTCCAGCAGAGGCCTAGAAACCAGGAGAGTGGCCAAGATCGTCCCCAGCAGGATGGCAGGTGACACATTGATTGTGGTGGCGAATGGTAACATTCATTAAATAACAGCATTTACTACTTTTTCTGCCTTTCCTCCACAGACTCCTATATTTTGTCAAGTATCTTGGACAAGCTAATGTTGGAATGGTAAATGTTAAGAAAATACACATGCTTGAGGCTTTTATTTATTTTAAATATTGTATATCTAATATTTATTTTTGATAAAGAAGATTTATAACTCTTGCCAAGTTTTTTTTCGGT
This sequence comes from Ptychadena robeensis, assembly GCA_036250615.1. Classification (NCBI taxonomy): domain Eukaryota; kingdom Metazoa; phylum Chordata; class Amphibia; order Anura; family Ptychadenidae; genus Ptychadena; species Ptychadena robeensis. The sequence continues at coordinate 36,168,192 of CM070042.1, read as the reverse complement.
GTTCCTGTATGAAAGATTTACAGCCAATTCCAGCCACTGTACCTTGAAATGAGGTGTTGATGTGCACCTCTGATGTGTTCTTCATTGCCACCAACAAACCTTGGTGTAGTACACTGTACTGTGTGGTTACCTTCAACAATGTGTTGCAGTGTGCTATGCTAGAAAAGATGTTGCTGCTGCAAGATGTTAAGTGTGCTGTGTTGCATTCACTTAAATTAATGAGGTGACGTGATGTCGAACCTTTTAGATGCATGTAACTTCAGCCTTTTCTCTATTCGTCATGATGTCTCATACCACTGCTATTTAGAATTTGCCATTTGGAGTACTATTCAACATAATTTAATGTACAGCTTTGTGTAATATGTTGATGTTCTATAAATAAGAGTATATTTAATGTTTAACATTAATCATCCTGCTTTGTTCCACATAGTTTGGGGGAAAAGAAGTACTGGATATTGGAATCACTAGGGTTCGAAATCAGAACACTATACCAAGGGTAAGTTACTTAAAAATATTCATGACTGATACACATTGCTGGCTGTCTCTGTGAAAAGCTGGCTGCATTCTAGCTTTTACATAGGCAGAACTAGATGGGAGAGATGCCGTCTGGCAGCCCTTTCATTTAGCTCTACCCTTCATTGCTTATATTAGAAGGGCTCCGCTGATGTAATAAATACAGTACAGATTGGAGATCTGGCCTGGAGCGGTTATCCCACCTGACAGTTCCTCCGACTCCCTGGCTAATTTGCTTGCCAGGAGAACTGGCGGGGAGCCAAGGCACTCGGCTGTGGGTGGTCGCGCCTTCACAATATAAGACTCAAGCATTTCCCGCCCCTCCCCCCCTCCGATTTTGGGGTTGAAAACGTGCGTCTTATATAATGAAAAATGCAGTAATTACTCAGCACCAAAAATGCTCCACAAGATGCATACAATTCTACATTAGCATGCTGAGCCTTTACACTGAACCAATCCAACCCTGTAGTTGCTTGGTTTATTTTAAAGTTATTGTAGTCTGCAGATTATTTGCATATTAATGTGAAACTTGTATGTATGTAATAGATTGTCTCAGGGCCAGAGTCTGTGATCTAAACCTTTTAACTATTTCATAAAAAATCAGGGTGGTATTGTAGCAATGTGAGGAACTTATAACATATATACTGCCACTGATAGGAGGAAGAGAGGGGAGAGATTCTGTAATACATCAGAGTGGCTGCTGTGTGTTATTTAGGGTCTATATACCCAAGCACATCTATAAACTCGCCTCCTGTAACCGGAGTGCCAGCAGAGAATACCCCAGGGATCCCAAAGAACATAAACTAGGGATAGCAGTTAGTAGTGTATGGAAGTGTCTAATAACCTGCTCCTGTAACTAAGGTGCTGGAAAAGCTAGATCCTCTGCTGAATACCAGAGATTGAAAACTCTATCAAATGTCTCCCTGATAAAGCAGACTACTACACCACCTGCTAAATCTGAAAATCAAAAGTACATTGCATAACATACATAAAAAGATGACTATCAAACAATAACAACTAACAACGAAATAAGAAATAAATAAAACAACAATGTCAATGGGGTATAGCAAGATAATGTGATGACAAAGATGTCATGTTGGCTCCTAGGGGCTAGCCCAGGGATGGGCAAACATTTTGGCCCGTGGCTCAATCTGTTTTTAAAATTTGGACCTGTAAGGGCCACTCCGCATAGGTGTCCTAACAGCAAGGGTAGGAAATTTAAATAGATTACATTGTGTTTACATTTCAACTAAAATAATAATCATATCACCAGGGAGGTTAAACAAATATTCTAAAAATATGAAAAATAGAGACTTTAGATATTAAATAAAACATTCTACTGCAGACATGGGCAAACTATGGCTTCTAGAAGTAGACCATAATAATCATCTTCTAGTCATCTCCACTTATTGCAGGGAATGAGCGGAGGATAGTGTCTTGTCACCAAAAGAGTAGACGGGCCAGATACGGCCCGCGGGCCGTAGTTTGCCATGTCTGGTTAGCCTTTAGTTTTTGTGCCTACTATATGATCCTTTTGGTGTTGGAGCGTAAAATCCACAATTTGCAATTCTGAAGTGATGTGTCTTTTAGGATGTTTTACTGGACATCAAGGAGACGGAATTTGCAGTAAAGGACAAGGAGACATCTGAGGTAAAACAGAGAAATGCTAACAACCCGTTTTCTCCTTTTAGCATAAGTGGTCATTGTAAACTCGCTGTCTGTTGGGTCTATAGAAGACCAGTGAGGATGACTGGATGGGTAAAGTAAATAAAATATCATTATGTTTAAGAATAAAGTAGAATTATGTGAATAGCAAAAAAGTTTTCCTCCTTAAAGCATGGTGTTCTACAGTACTTGAGCACAGAGGGTCAGAGCTAGAAGGTAAATTGCAGCAATAGGAGGCCTAGCAAGGTGTTGCTGCACTTTTTTTTTTTGCAAATGATAGCACTTTATTGGTCAATAAAATCAAGCAAACAATATTGCATTGAACTACTTTTTCTCTATCTTGTTTGATTGCATTAATAAAGTTATAACAATTACAGATAAAGAATTGTGTAATATATTTTTCAAAACACACCATCATCCAATATATGTCCAGTGCTGCCATCAGAAATTTCGGGGGCCCCCTACTAGGTATTTTTCTGGGCCTCATACCACTAGCAAAGCCCCCCCCCCCCCCCCGAATAGTGCATAGGGAGGTTAATCACCATGTCAGGAGAACATTTAGAAAAGACATGGAGATAAGTTACTGAGGCAGTAGCAATTGATCATTAAGGAAAGTTCAATAAAACTTTATTTTTTTCGGAAATGATTACATGTCTGTCTGCATTGATTTCAAAACAGATTTGTGTTTTGTAATATCCGTATACCTAGAAAGAAAATATCTGTATAGCAGTCACATCTGTAACCATGATCTTTAATAAAAATGTTTCTGTGCAGGTTTTGTTTCACTATCTGTACCCGGAGATTTCCAGCGTGGGGCGCAGAGTGGATAACAGAAAGGTGTTTGCATTGTGTGCTGTGTGAGTATCATGTCCGAGCATCTGGGATATTGTGTTTCTGAAGCTAAACTCAAGGCAGAAGACGGTTGTGACAAGTAGTTTATTATCTACCCAGATTTTTGTAACTGTGCGGCAGGTTTTGATTGCTTTTTTTTTTATCCTTTCTAGATGTCACTACTAGAAATAGTTAAATTGTTTTTTCTTTGAAAATTCGACCATTTCAGAGCATGGTATCATCACCAAACAGGCTGCAGATGTAGAGAAGGGTTAAGGGTATACTACATATGTAGTTTTTACATAAATTAAGTTCAAAGTCAAATTTTGAGCATCCGGGGGCTAAATATGTAGCTTTTCCAGAAGCCCATGTGAATCTATTAGATTGTAAGCTAGATTGGGCATGGGCCACTATTCCTCCTGTGTCATAACCTGTTCCTGTGTTAGCATCTTATATGGTCTCAGCTCTAATTTATTGTACAGTGCTGCGTAATATGTTGGCACTTCATAAATAAGTGATAATAATGTACCATTACTTTTATAAGGAATAACAAACCACTAGAATTCAAATATTTTGGTAGCTGTATTTAAAAATGTTTAAGGATTAGAAATGTGTTTAGAACTGCTTTAACCCCCTTAGCGGTCTGCGTACGCTATACTTTGCTTGAATTTCCTGCCCGTCCACATCGCCAGCATCATAGTGTTGCTTCAGGGACAGATGATTTTTTGGGGTTCTTGAAATCACCTAGCAGGTGATCTCAGAGATTCTGAATGTCAACAATGTAAATAACATCCAGGAATATGTTGAAATGGGTGTTTAAAATACTAAACAACTGAACTTCTGGATGAGACAGAGGACTGTAAATAGACCAGTGTTGATTGACATTTGTTGGTGTCTTGGTTTTTATTTAGTTCACATTAGACCATATGGAAAAGGAAAAACAAAATCGGTGTCAAGCAGGTCAGATGTATGATTTACATCTGAGAATTGTTAGTAAATACCAATTCTCTTCATTTAAGTGTTAAAGATGGAGACCTTGAAATGAACTCTTTCAACTGTTTTGTGTTTGAGACACTAAACTCTACAGAGTGTGAAGATGTAATTAAGCGCATTGGTAAGTCATTCATCTTCTTATACTTGTACTTTGTCAGGCTTGCACTAGCATGTTTATGAAGTTTGTTTTTCATCTAAATAGGCTGCTAAACATCCTGAAAAATGGCATTCCTAATAGTGCAGTGTGTTTAGGGAACCTTGTAGAATTTGAAGCGGTAACTTCCATGTTGCTATATATAGCTAGCGCAACAAAGCCATTCCTTACTGGAGAATATGGCATCCATGAATCCTTCTGCATGTGGTTACTAGATCACTTACTGCAGAATGGGTTAGCGTTCTAGACAATGGCTGCTCACATTCTCATTTCCTTATAAAGTTAAAGGGCAGAAAGTTTTAAGGTACTGTGTTTCGCCGGTTTTATTTTTTGTAACACCAAAATTTGCCCTAGGTCTTTTCAGGGGGATGTCTTATTCTGATCACTCTATGCCATTCATTGTCCCCTCCCAGACTCACTTTTTTGGGTTCTACCAGTACAGCCGGGTAACCGTTACAGCAGGGATCAGCAGCTTGCTTGTCCTTTCTGCACTGCAGCCAGCCCTGACGGAGTCAAAGTTACCCCTTGTACCACATTGAATGGGAGATTTGGGCAGGGATCGGTGGGTGTCTTATTTCTCCCTTAATGGGCGGGATGGCCTATCATAGGGGAAACAGTATGTCTCCTCAGCTCCATTGGCACCCCTGCACATTTGTTTTTGCAGGGAATCCAACATGGCTGAGAACACAGAACCATCAGTCCCCATCCAAAGCAATGGAGATAGAACAGTGTTTACCAACACAGTATGTGGAGCTGTCTTAGAGGGGAAGGATTAAGACACAGGTGGCCACGATCGATGGCCCTGAACACGCCTAGCTTGAAATAATTGAGTAGGTCGATAGTACGGGTATCAACCCGTGTATGGGGGGGGGCTCTAATGTGTGAGCACAATTGCTTCTGCTTTGCCCTGGGACATGAACACCATCCAGCATGTACCTCAAGGTACAGTGAAGAACATTTAATTTAGACTTATTAAAAAAGACTGCACAAGCCATATAAGGAACGACGACAGGCAACAATATTGTGCAAAGATTTTCAAAAGGTAAAAACAGAAGAGACAATGACATTTAAATTACTGCAGGTTTAAGGTTTGTAATTCTACAGTTGCAGAAAATTTAAACATAACAAAAACCGCAGCAAATATCCTTCCCTGCCTGGTTTCATCTTTAGGCAATGTCACTAAGCGTTTAATAGCCCTTTAAAGATAATTTACACAGGCACTGAACTATCACAAGAAAAGCCTGATTGGCCCCCTGACACTGGGTTTCCTGATGTCAAAACATGTGACAGTGCCTGCAAATGTAAAATGGATGAAGATGAATCCTGCTTTGACATACTGATACATCCTTCTGCTGGTAATAAAGAAATTGGTGCATGCCCAGCTTTGGCAGCAAACTTTCCAAACAGTTTAAAGTTAACTTGCAGCACATTTACATTACAGTTCACTTGTGCCAAATGCATGCGGTCTGTTAAAGTGCATGGCAAAAGGTAAAATTTATGCATGCATCACAAGAGTGACCAACCAAAAGTGTCTTATGTGGAATATAGTAAAGAGTTAAAATGCTTAACATATATATTTTTATGTATAAAAGCAAAATGTTAATTTTTAACCACTGCTTCCTTAACAGCTGCTGGATTCAAGCAAACAGAATGGTTTGTTTAAATACAAGGCTATCAGGAAATACTGAATGAAGACCAATGAATTTTTGAAAACCTGCATTTCTTACAATGTATATTGTATCTACCTATGTATATAAAAACATTTTTGTATGAAATAAATGTAAATAGGAGTCACACAAAAGTACTTGTAAAACATTTAATTTAAAACAGTTACACAATATAAAATAGCTTTCATAAATGCACATTGTGTTTAGCTGCCTTGTTAACACATCAATTTGCACTTTAAAAGCACCAGACTTAAACAGCTATGAGTTAAAATGTCAAAGTAACAGAAACAAGGTTCACAGTGGTATCAGACCAGCATTCTCACTAGGATAATATGGTGAACCTGTAGGAGCTGATCAGTGAGATACATACATTTAAAAATTTCTTCAGCATGCAAACTGAGCAGTCTGACAGTTGGCTTAGTTGTAGACTGCATGTATTTTGGATTCTACAATAATCTATACACATATGCAGACCAACCCTGTGAAAGGAGGTTCAAAAAAAAAAAAAAAAAAAAAAAAAAAAAAAAAAAAAAAAAAAATTTATAATTTTTTTCAAACCAGGTGAATGTCCCTGTGTCTAGTTGACAGAGCCAGTTGGAGGTCAGCTTTGAAGATTTAAAGAAGAGAAGTTATTGCATTGGCTGCAAAGCACCCTGGAACTAGAGATGGCCAGAGAGATGCTGACATTTAAGTTATAACAATTGAATGCAGACTGAAAGTCAATAGCTAGATACAATTCAGAAGCAATGATAAACACACAACTCAAGACTATAGGCATCACAACACAATGAGCCTCCGGGAGGTCTTTGGCGATTGATGCTACTAGGTAGAATACTTTAGACAGCCACTGGGTTGGATCTACCCGAGACCTTTTATACTACACAAGCTTCTCAGTTGCCATATAGGATATTGGGCTCTGCTCAACCTACTTACAGATGAAGGTTGGATGATCAACACCCTATATTACATGGGTTAGCTGGAGAGTGTTCATAATTTATTAAATTACAACCCCTTCTGTGCTTAATTGGCTCAGCTTCAGTCTACATACAATTAAAATGGCAATGTTATGCAAAATGTTGGCTTCTAACAGGCCATCTCTACCTGGAACATGGTCACCAACATCATGCAAATTGCAAAAAAGAAAAGCACCTGCTGCCCTACACTAGTGTCCCTGCTTTTTGCAGGTAACAAAGGGCAGCCTTGATCATAAGCATTCACCCTGAGTGAAAGATGGAATGGTAGTAAGAAAAATACAGATTTATATAAAATAAACACAAAATATACCAAATTAATATATACGGCTTCTACTATAAAATAAGTTTCCACAAATGTGATTATGCTCGTTCTCCCCGAATTCTGCGAGCAAGCTGGATGTCTTTGGGCATGATGGTCACCCTCTTGGCATGGATAGCACAGAGATTGGTGTCCTCAAACAGACCAACCAAGTAGGCTTCACTTGCCTCCTGTGGGGGAGAAAAAAGCCACAGGGTTATCAGGGAAGTGTACTCCACACAAAAAAGTTACTCAAATATAAACCCTCTACCCAAGTTCACTACAAAGAACTTGGCATGCTGCACGCCTGCTAACTGGAATTCAAAGCTCATGTTAATGGAAAGCTTCCACACCACCTGGAGGTGTGGGGGTTAAACTATGCAAATAAGGAGTTTGCTTCAAATTACTGTATATTTGTTCCAAATTAGTGGACTAGGAAAACCTCCATAAAAAACCCACCCACAAAAATAGCTAGCAGTTACTCCAAAGATCATAAGCACATTCCTTTCCACAAAGCCTGGTCTGCAACATCTATTCCACATACTCAACCAGTAGTTTCCAAACTAGGGGGCAGCGAGGAATCCAACCATGGAGGAATTACCTGAAGACATTATGTAGGGTGCATGTAATGTGTGCCTATGTGAATGGTGAATGATGAATGTTGCTGTATGATTGGTGTCAAAACCAAATAAAGTTTGAGGGCCATTTCCCACTAGTACACGATACTGCAACACAAACTAGTATGAAATGGCCCTCAATTTGAAACTGTAGTTTAAATAGCGGAGGTTTGATAATGTTCTCATGTAGAGTGGGGCCCTGCAGGAAAAGTTTGGGAACCACTGCTCTAAACATAAATCGGCAATGAGCATTAACCCCCTGGGCGTTACAAGCTTTTCATGTCACGAAAAGCTGTTTCCCTGGCAATCCACACACCGCCACTGGCAGTGTGTGGGGAGAAAAGAGGCGCCCCTCCATTCACATGGAGGTCCATAATCAAACTGCCCTGTACTGGTTTTGGGCATAACGCCAAAGAGGTCAAGGTTGCCATTTTGGACCTGAAAAGGTTAAGCCTATCCATCATGCTTCGCTCAACCAGAATTATGTGGTGCTTACCTGCAAAGCACCTATGGCAGCACTTTGAAACCTCAAATCAGTCTTGAAATCCTGTGCAATTTCCCTAACTAGTCGCTGGAAAGGGAGTTTGCGGATCAACAGCTCTGTTGACTTCTGGTAACGACGAATTTCACGCAGGGCAACAGTTCCAGGTCTAAATAGAGAGGAACAAATGTTAGATTTAATTAGCTTTCAATTACCTCCCCACAAAAACAAATTCAAAGCAGTTGGGCACACAGGTTTCCTATGGAAAAAAAAATCTGTTAACACTGATACACAACCCCACATTTGCGGCAATGGTGCACATTCTTGAAAATGCTGCACGCAATTTTGCAGACTAAGCACATGCAGTCTCCAATACAGTGCAGCATGGCGACAGGTTTTCAAAACCCATACTACAGCAGGGCTAAGGTGCAACGTCCTTATGATATATGAAAGCAAACCAGTCACATGATTATGAACAGGCTCAAAGTGCACAGTGGAAAGTTATATCCAGTGGCAACACCAGTCACGCAAGAAAATATTGCAATAAATTTAAACCCTAGATTATTATTTTTTTTACCTGTAGCGATGGGGCTTCTTCACACCACCTGTAGAGGGCGCACTTTTACGAGCGGCTTTAGTAGCCAACTGTTTTCGGGGAGCTTTTCCTCCAGTGGATTTACGAGCGGTCTGCTTTGTACGTGCCATGGCTTGTCTGAGGAGAAAAATATATAAAATTTATACAAAATGTCATCATTTAAAATAAATTTCAAAAAAAGTACAGAGAATAAATATTGACATTCTTTTCATTTCTTTCCAGCCCTTAACCCAGGTCTATAGTGGGTCAAATACCCAAATTGGAAACGTGTCAAAAAAAAACCTAGGAATTGCCATGCTTTAGGACAAAGGAAGCCACCATTGCCCATCACCTTCTAAAAAAACATCCCTGGTTCTCAGACTGATCCAATGTGTATTAGAAAGTCTGACCCCCCCCCCCCCACAAATCCATGGTCTTGACACCAACAAAGGCAATTCAGCAATCAGCCTACATACAGACTACCTAGGCTAGATAAGACACCAAGTTACAGTTCTACACATGGTGTACTGTGGTGGTTGATAAAGATATTCGGTAATAGTCTTGCTTCACATCTACAGTGGTTCTTAAACGGGGAGGGGGTTATTTCAGGGGACGAAGGCCCTCATTCTCTTGTAATGTTCCTAAACAGAAAATGGGGGCACTGCAGGGAAAGTTTGGAAACCACTGACCTACATCATGTTAAATCGTCCACTTTACAAATGTCTGGAGTATACAGTGTTGTCTAATGATAGCACTGTATAGCCCAGACATTTGTAAAGTGGACGATTTAAGCAACAGCAAACCCCAACAGGGACGCATTCTTCATTACATGTACACATTTGCTTCCAACTACACATGCAGATATAAAATCAATGTATATGTAGAAGACTGAAGCAGAGCCAGCATTCAAGCACCTCCCCACAAATCCTGCAGCAGATTGAAATAAAAATCATATTCCAATGTTAATGTCAGGCTTTTGCATTTTCGATTAGATATCTAGTATATTGGGATGGGTTATAATCTGCTAGGTTTTACTCACAACCAGAACTACATTATGGAGAGATTACATCAGTCTAACCCCAGAGACTGACTCTACAGAACCGGAAGTGATAAGAAATCCCGCGCATGGGCAGAGAGCAGAAGTTTAGCATTTCAGGGTTTATCTTACAAATATCAGGTGTCAGTGGGGGGGGGGGGGGGGGGGGGGGGGGTCACATTCTAACCCAACCCCAAAACTCACCGCCACCCTTACACCCGAAATTCGTAAGATTAACCCGAAAATGCCCAAAAGCTAGGGCTATCTGCACATGCGCAATTGCAAGGGTTGTAAAATATCCCAGAACACCGGAACATTGTGTGAAAATAGGATATAAATTCCATCCAATGGCTCCGACCCTCCCCCACTTCTTCCTAAACACAGATAAAGCTGAAAAACGTGGAGCGGTCACAAGCCCCGGACACAGGACGCGCCCTCTGTAGACCATGACATCACCGCGGCCTCTCAATATGACGGAGGTTAGCCCGCCAGAACACCAGGTCGTCCCTGGATAAAGCCGCCAGCGGCGAAGCTTCTCCGTACCACGCCGAGCACTTTCCGCCAATCCATATCCCCCTTCCCCAGTAACCTAACCCTCAGTGGCGGCCGCGCAGACCGATACTCACCTCTTACACCGAGCTCTTCTCACCACCTCACTGACCCAAATACGAGACTGTTCTGTACGTCTGCGTAGACGGAGACTGCTTCATATAGCCAGCCAGCGCTGTGTGCGCTACGTCACTCGTCTAGCGTACCCAGCTTCGCCATTTCCATTGGTTGTGTTTATTTTTGTGGGCGTCGCCATCTGTTTTCAGTCCTCCTCAAAATACTTGAGCGCCAAAAAGGTGGAATATTCGGCTTCCTATTGGTTCTTAACAGACGGTCGTTATTGGCTGACCGTAAGTGATAGTTGACCAATCACGGACTGTGTTTTCACCCGTGCTGCGATTGGCTAAATCTGAACGCGTTTGTATCCTTCATTTCTTCAAAGCTCCTCATCACTGGAAAAGGCAAAGGATGACTCCCTTATCACACTTGTATGACGTGTTCTGCCTGGGTGATATCATAATCATGACAGTCTCACTCATTGAGGGGTGTCTGAGGCATACTCTTTGGTTTATGTTCAGCAAGACCCTTATTTTTGTTAAAGTATTAAAAAAATAGGAATTCAGTTGCCTGCCAAGTTATTTCATGATGATTATTTCATGATCTTTCTAATATCTTCTTGTCATGGAGATACAACATGAAATAAATCTTCAATATTATAGAGTTCCAGATAAATTCTATATTTCCATAAGTTAGATGATCTACACATGTTGCCGACATGTGTAGATCATTACCCAGAGAAACGAAACAATGGGACTTTCAGGTACACAAACCCCAATACAGGTACACCACATATGACCATTGGACAATCACTGTAAAATTGAATCGTGGACTTACTGGTTACACCATTGTCTCTTTTTATATGTTTTTACCAATGCCGACAAATTATTTGGACCGTGTGTGGTACCAATAATTGTCGATATTTTAATTGTTAAACGGATGGTCCTCAATACTATACAATAAAGACCTTTTTAACTAACACCTATTATTTGATGCCCGTAACTGCCAGCTCTAGTGATCCCGCTATATAGGGACTGGGGTGTAATTTATCACCCACAAAACCAGGGTTCTTTCTTCTTAATTTTCAATGTTGCTGGCTAGGGCACATCAGTGATTTATTCTTTATACAGACACACCTTACCCCTTAGCTTTTAATTTAGGTACACCACATATGTTTCAAAATCCACGCATAGTCATAAGGAAGCCAGTTGCTGCCTGTTTCTTTTATTGGGACCCCCCCCCCCTCACTCTGACCGCATACCAGGATTGCGGTGTGAGGTCCAGAGCACAGAGGAAGAGAACATCCACGCCCAGTGCCAATGTCTGGGGGGTGGGATAGGAATATAATGGCAGGTCCTGGGGGAATTGTAGAGGCAGGGGGTGGAGGAGAATTATAGTGGCAGGTCGGGGGGGGGGGGGGGGGGGGGGGGGGGGTGGCTCCATAAAAACATTTTTTTATGGGGCCCAGTCATCTATAGTTACGCCCAATAGAGACAAGTGTCCCTGAGCACATGCTTTTAGGTAATTTATACACCGTAAATCAATGGGCTGTAAAGACTGAGAATTTTAAATAGTGTCTTCTTTTACGTTTTTTTTTGGTGTCTATTGACACTAATGACATCAGGAGAAAACAGGAGAATTAGTCTTTTTATGTGCACCAAGATTCAATGTAATGTGTTTTAACATTAAGTGTAGGTTGGATAAACTGTGCAATATTGTATGGCAAAACCATTCTTTCACTATACTTGTTCACTGCTACCAGAAAGAAACAAAACACAACAACTGGATAAATCGATTTGAACCTTGAACATGGTCAAACTGTGTAATGCTAATGTGTTCACTATACCAAGCCTGCATATACCATATGTATGATTGAGAAGATAATGGAAGAGTGTTAGGAGACCTTATGGACATACACAGCAAACAATTCTTCTTAGAGCAATAGTAATTACCATTCCAATATCCTATTTTTCCCAGAATTATCATTCCTGTCAGAGCATTGGCAGTCCCAGATGTTTAGTCACAATGGAAGGCGTGGAATCTACTTTCTACTGTAAACAGTAACACCTCATATATTTAGATATATAGTGATTGTATTTTACATTAGCTTAATGTTACCTAATTTCAACTGCCGTTCCTATTTACAGCACAGGATTCTGGAAATGTAAAATCAGTGTCAAATTTCTTCCTGTGAATTTCAATCCATAAAGGCTTGTGTCCACTGCTACTTTTTCACCACTGCGGGGAAAAAAACACAAAAAAGACACTTCCCATTCTAATGAATGGGACAATGTCCACTCTTCGTATTCTTAGCGGCACGCCTGCGCTCAAAGCAGCACCGCGCAGTGCCACTGGAGATACCTTCCTTGAAGAACAATGCAGGTGTCTCCCCTCCTCGTATTGCGGTGTGCAGTGAGGACCCCTGGGTCCTGCTTGGACGCGGCAGGGGGTCTTTACCTGTAACTTTGGCTTCCTGTGAGACGAGTTGTTTCCTTTTCATGTGTTTAAAGTTGCAGGGAAGATTTTTGTTCCTACGGTTTTTAAGTAGACTTTTTTAGGCCTGTTTGGTGTGTTATTATCATTTATTGGATCATCACTATTCATTATTCTCTACGTTGTTTTTTTTTCTGTTGTCTTTTTATTTCGTTTCTCTCTATGATGTACTGACCATATGCCTAAAACTGGTAATGAATTGTTATTTCCCTTGCTTTTGAAAGGGAAGTTACGAAACATTGAAAACTTAAAAAATATTGATCAATGCAGGTGTCTCTAAGATGCTGATGGAACGAGGCTGATGGAACTTAAACCTAAACTTATCAATGAACTAGATATCATCCCAGTCCGGAGGAATTCTTTGACACTTGGTTTTATCATGTCAAGAATAAAAGACTATGTTTCATTTTTAACAAGGACTACGCAAATGGACTTTATTTGTTTATTTACCTACCTACTCACTTATTGATGCACCATTGCTCTGTTATGTTGACCATGCTTTGACTGTTACGTACTTAAACCAGTCTGAACCAAAAAAAAACCACATGGGGTATGGCTGCTAAGTAGGATGGCCTCTTGAAAGTCCCTTCGTCCCTACCTTGGTAGGGAAAAAACCCAGATGGCTGGACAGACTGGGACCTCTAGTCTCTTCATCCATCAACCCTTCTTGTCGGGTGTCTCCAAGATGTAGGAAAACAGCGTCCGAACAGCTTTCCATGTCTTTCCCCTGCTGCATCTGCAGTGGACACATGCCCTTAATGTAATTTAAATTAAACCAGTTATCAGTAGAGGAAAAGAAAGTATTTTTCAGGCAGGCCTGTCCCATGTTTAAGCACCGTTACATCCTGTAATGGGATTCTGGCCTACCTTGTGTTTTTGGATAAATACATAGCCTCAAAACACTAGGGAATACTGCCAGGAAGGTCAATGTGATGCCAAAGTGTTATCATTAAAATGCAAACTGTATGATAAGTAAAACTGAGCCAATCTGGCACTGGAACTCAATTTTAGTCTGTATACAATTTAATGCTAATGACGAAAATCGGGTGTGCCCACCTGGCAAGATCGACCAGGAATCTCCCACATGTCGGATCCGCCCCAAAGCTCGGTTGGCCAGAGAATGGACAAGTCCATAAATCTCTGGCCGATGCCATTAGTTTCAATGGGGACCGGCGTCCCCATTGAAACCAATGGCCGACACACAAAGGGTGTCCGCCGATGCTGTCAGCGATGGAGTGCAGCATGATGACGTGATCAAACAGGGATATTTCAACATGTTTGATCCCTGTTCAATCAACATTTTGTTGGATCGAACACTAAAACATTCCCGCGTATGGTTTAAGGATTCGCCCTCGAAAGATGAGGGACAGACTGCAGAAGTGTGTACATAGCCCTTAGTAAACTGTACATAGCCCCCCTACCAGCTGTATGGACAATCACTTTATTGGTGTGTGAACAGAGGACATCTGTCTAAAAGAACCTGGTCATGTTAAGCTAGCCATACACGTGTCGGATTCCATGTCCGCTCGATCACCCATCCGATCGATTCCGGCGATCTCAGCGGGACTCGGAGCTCCGATCGAGCGGCCAATTAAGTGATCCGATCGCTGCATACCACCTTGTCCAGCTGATTCCGGGACGGATCCGTGTCCGATTGTCCACCTCACAAATGGCAACTCCCCCTGATCTGTGCAGAATCAATCTGATGGAACCAACATGTTGGTTCTCTGTCGGATCCGATTCTGAGCCCCGGAACGGACGGACCTGATCGATCGGACAAAGTGGGCTGCACGCGATTCCGGCACGATCGTTTGGCGTGCACGCGCCCGGAATCGATCGGACCGGAATCAGACAGGAATCTGACCCGTGTATGGGGGCCTTAAAGCAGGGTACAGACGTCGAGATATGGGTCAAATCGATGGCCGTTTCAAGCACCTTGCGCGCTCACAGCCATCTATCTTACCCATATAATATGCCACTATCGCTGTTTTCAAGTGGGACAAATCAATTGACCAAGAATCTGCCGCATGTCGGATCGCACAGTGATAAATTTAGAGCCGATCCCAGTAGTTCTGATGAGGATGGCAGTCCCCAGCAGATGTAATGGCTGCACACAAAGGGTGCCCAGCCGATTCTCTGCACTAGCGGCTGTGCAGGATGACATCATTATGCCCGCTCGGCAGGAAAACGACCTATGCCCAGCTTTAGTAAAAATCTTTTATCAATGTAACAGACCCAGCTAAATATAAGAAATGGTCGATGGGATGCTGAAATATTTACATTAGTGAAACATATAGTCAAACAAAGCCTAATAAGCACATGAACTGTTTTACTTGATCAGCCGTTTAAAAGCTTACAATTTGCATACCAATGTAGAATGTTAGCATATTAAACTGACCGTTTTCTTTTGTAAACAAATCACATTCCTGTTTTATTAACTTGCATGCAAACCTGTGTTTAGTCTAACACTTTTATTCTTTGTAAATACTGCCATTCCTTTATTCGTGCGGAGCGCATCACAGTTGCCAACAGCGGAGCAGTGACAACAATCAGAAAACTACAACTCCCAGCATGCTTCGCCGCATAATCCTCTCTATGTTTTCTGTACGCGGCCACCAGGGGTGTGAGCTCCTGTCAGCATGGCACGGAAGTAATTCTCACTTCCTTTCATGGCGTCCGCGCAGGCGCCCTCGACCCCCACCGCGGCGTTCCGCGTAGACCCAGCGATAAAAGGAACGAAGGAGGGAGGCCCAAAGATGTCCAAGGGTCCCGTACCCAGTTCACCGTCCGCCTCATCCGCGTCCCCAGCAACAGTGGCGAGCGGAACGCTACAAGCGCAACCCGAAAAGCCGCAGCACTACACGTACGTAAAAAAAACACAACACAAGACGGCTGACGTCAGCGGGAGGCGTGAGTCACGCGCAGTGCCCCGCGCCCAGGCCGGCGGGAACCGGTCAAACCTGGAGATAATGGGCGGGGCTTGGTTGGGTGCGAGGAGCGCGGGGCTCCGCGTTGTGGCAGCGCTTTGCAATCCTTCAATTGTCTCTTCCCGCCTGATATTTGCCTTTGTACTCACATGGCACAATACCTTCCACAGTGCATGCCCAGTGCTGGCTTTTCTGCCATTGTTTGGCTACAGTTACACTTCTCACTCCACCATAAGGCGAAGTATTAAAATGGTGTATTCATGAGGTAACTCCTTGTCATTTGTCTTGTAGCAGAAGTACTTCCTGACCCCACGTTCTAAACCTCAGTCTATCCATGTCCTAGTCCAGTGTTACTCAACGGTTTAATCCAGTCATTAGTGAACTCCCCCTGCATGAACACATCAGTACAGGTGTATAGATAGCAAACCAAGGAATAATTGGTTTCATCATTGTGGGGACATGCTCCCATTTCTCCCTGGTCTGTCTGGTTCCTGAGATTGACAGTTGGTAGAAAAAATTATGTCTTTCCAGAGGGGAATACATTGGTGGTCAGTTTCCTCCTATAATAGTGAAGAAGGGGCTGTTTTTTTATGAATGCTCTAAATAAGTGCGCACTTTGTTAATAAACCTTATTTTTTGTTGATTGTTGTCATCGAGGTGTCTCTATATCGAAGGTGTGTGAAGCCCCCTGCCCTTACATTGGAGGTCTGTATGGGAAAAATGGCCTCCTTTCTCTTAACAGTCATTGTGGTGCCTTGATTCAAGGATAACGTGGTCTTTTTCTAAACAGTCATTGTGATCTGTGAATAAAACCGCCTCTTTTTTCTGTAAAATGTGACTAAAGTGGTTCTTTATGATTCTGGCATGTAAAGGCCCCAACCATAGATTGGTTCTGGTACATGGATAAAATGGTCTCCTTGATAGAGTGAAGGTCCAAGAATGAAATGGCCTAATTTCTCTGAAATGTTACTGGAGTGCCTCTTTATATTGAAGGTGTGTGACCCCCCCCCTTTACATTGGAGGTCCATAAATTAAATTACCTAATTTCTCTGAATTGTGACTGGAGTGCCTCTTTATATTGAAGTTGTGTGACGCCCCCCTTACCTTTGGAGGCCCATGAATGAAAAGGCCAAGTTTTTCTGAAATGTGACTGGAGTATCTCTTTATATTTAAGCCATATGACCCCC
>CM070042.1:36130995-36144747 GCA_036250615.1 Ptychadena robeensis | reverse complement strand
AAGGTGGTGGTAGAGGCGAACCGGCTGCATGAGGATATGCAGCACAGGGTGTCCGCAACCGTAGTCCCCGCCAGAGACGGGAGAGCATCGCTCCACACTCCAAAGACATATAAACGGTTGTCAGTCATGCAGGGTGCAAGAGTTGGCGCCCGGAACACCATCAGGGCACCCCAGAGTGGCAGTCTGTGAAGTATCGCGTTGCAGATGCAATCATACATATCGTGGAGTAATTAACAGTACTAACAATATAACAGTGTGAAAAGCAATACAAGGTGTATATAAAATTAGTATACAGATTCATAATGTAATACAATGTAAGTTTATTTTTATACCGCAGTCCAGATCTGAGCTAGCCAGGGTAACCGACTCCCTCAGAGTAGATATGTGGTAGATATGTACATGTGTATAGGAGATTGGCACAAAGAGAGCGTAAGATAGATATAAATGTCTACAATGTGCTCAAGGGTTTTTTCAAAAAAGATTTTTAAGGGGCCGGTGTTAATTAATTACTGGGACGAGTCGTACTTAAAGGGACGAGTCCTATGGGAAGTTGGAAACCATCATCAATAGGAGGGAGGGGGGGGGCGGAAGAGGGGGGGGGTGAGGGGGAGGGAGATGGGGGGGGGGAGAGGGGGAGGAGGGGGTGGGACAGGTTAAGAGTAAGGGCCGCATGGATGGTTATTTTAAATACATTTCTTTAGGTGTTGTGCTCTCCTGGATTTGATGTTAGGTTTATAAAAAGCTTTTAAAGCTAATCTGATCGTTTAGTCCAGGATGTTTGGTTGCTTGTAAAGTGTGTATCCATCTTGTCTCCTTCTGTAGGAGTATTTGATTTAGGTTACCTCCCCTAATGTGAGGATGAACCCTGTCTAGGCAGAGGACCTTCAGACATCCCGCCTGGAGGTGGTGGTGCGTTGCTACGTGTCTCCCGATGGACGTCGACGGGTCTCCGGTGCTGGCATATCTAATTTGCTCATATGTCCGTTGTTGTAACTTCCTCTTGGTTTTACCCACATAGAATGCATTGCAGATACATGTTATCATGTAGACGACTCCCTCCGTTTTACAGTTGGTGTAATGTTTGGGGCGAAATATTTGTCCATTCGGTAAAATGGGGTTAATTTCCGGGTTAATGTATTTACAGCATGGGCATTTCCATTCCCTGCATGGGTACGTCCCATATTTCCTGCATTTATCGCCTCTCTTAGTGCCAACATAATGACTTTGTGTGACCGTGTCTCGGATTGATCGGGATTTTCGATATGTGATTTGAGGGGATGAGCCAACAAAAGGTCTAATTTTAGGGTCATTTAATAATATTGGCGAGAATTTTGTAAGAGTTTTCTTGAAAAGTTTGTTCTGAGAGGTAAAAGTGGTAATAATCCTGGAGACAGGGTTATCCTGAGAGGTTTTGGTAGATCCGTAGAGCAGGTCATCGCGTCCCTTTAATTTGGTTTTATTGTACGCTTTTTTCAGCATTTTCTTGCTGTATCCACGTTTCAGCAGTCTATCCCTCAATTTGCGAGCTTCGATTTCAAAGTCTCCGTTGTCTGAGCAGTTTCTTTTTAACCGGAGATATTGCCCGTAGGGTATGCTCTTGATAAGTGGCATGGGGTGGGAACTGGTGGCGTGCAGGATGGTATTCCCAGCTGTTGCTTTCCTGAAGAGGGTTGAAGTGAGTTTGTTGTTATCGTCTCGCAAGATATACAGATCAAGAAAAGGTAGTCTGGAATGATCCGTAGTGTGGGTAAATTTTAGGTTGAAATTATTGACATGAAGTGTGGAGATAAAGTTCTCAAGTTCGGTTACCGTGCCCTCCCAGGTGAGGAAGACGTCATCGATATAACGCAGCCATATGCCGATTTTTTGTGTGAAGATCTCTAATGACTCGTTGGCAAAAAGTTCTCGTTCCCAAGCCCCCAGGTACAAATTGGCGTAGCTAGGGGCACACGTTGTCCCCATAGCTACGCCTTGCACCTGGAGGTATATCGTTTCGCCGAAGAGGAAGAAGTTATTCTGGAGGATAAAGTTAAGTAAGTCCAGTATGAATTCGCTATATTCGAACCTGTTGATACTTCGTTCGTATAAAAAGGTGCGTACCGCCTCAATTCCTTGGGCATGGGGGATAGAGCTATATAAGGCCTCTACATCGAGACCCACCAGTAGAGTGCTGGGGTTAATTTCTTTACCCTCAATGGTCTGGAGTACATGCTTTGTGTCTTTAAGGTATGAGGGTAGACTAGTTACATGTGGCCTCAGATAAGTATCAACAAGCTTGAGACGCCGGACTTATGCTGAAAAAAGGCGATGCCCCTCCAGTTACACGGAGGGGTCTATTGGCGCTGCTACCCCACCCTGTTTGGTCACCGGTGAAGCAATCGGGGGTGACCCGGAAGCATTGGCATACACCGGATTTATGATGCATGAAACTCAGCCCGAGTTAGGGTAAACGGATGTAAAAAAAAAAAAATGATTGAATATACCAAAATGGCCACAAGAGTCACTGCCATCTAAGCTTTTTTTTTTTTCTAAAGCGGAAAGTAAGTAAACTAAAAAAAAAAATCCCCCACATAACATGACATGGACATATCAGTGTTCTCCCCAAAAGCAGATGGACGGGCGGCCTGCCCGGGGGGAGAGATTGTCCCCGCCCGGGCAAACAAGTCCTCAGCGGGCGAGCAGCATGACAGGGCGGTGCTCCCATTCTTTCAGGAGCGCGCCAACAGCCACTGAAAGGACTCCGGCCCGCGGCCACATACCGGAGCCGCGGGCACGGAAGTCTTTCAGTTGGCTGCGGCGCGATCGGAAGAATGGGGAGGAGCCGCCTGTCAGAGGGACTTGTGTGCTGCCGCTGGCCGGAGCCTATATCAGAGAGCGCCGGACCGGGTGCAGCGGAGCATGAAGTCATCGCTATGCCGTCATCGCGCCGCCGGCTGAAAAAAAATCTGGGTGACGAAACAATGCATATTACACACCCTGCCAGGAAGTACATCTGTGAAACTGCTACACAGAGAAAAAAAAAAGGTACTTACAATCTTCACTTCCTCAAACTAAGGCACCATCTTAAGTACTGGCGCCTGAAGCTACTTCCGCCCATTCTGTTGGACATTACTAAGGTGCCCCTCCCCTGCAGAAATATTTACCAATCCCAAAGGGTTGTATGGAAGACAGTTCTGGCCTTCCAGAGATCATGTGTCGGCAATTTGCATAGGAGAACAGGAGGAAGTGAAGCTGAAGAGGGACACTGTAGGAGGACAGGAGAGATTGAGACTGAAGTGGTGGTGAAGGGGTTCAGTGTGCAGGATCTGGGGGTGACATGATTTGGAGGGCACACATTAGGCTGCGGTTACCTTTAAAATATCTTTTTCCATCCTATGCTGCCAGTCCCACGCAATGTCTCCTATAAACTGCCCCCACAAATCACCCAAGAGGACACTTTCTGTCTGGAAGGTTCTCATTCATCCAGATATGGTATTATGGAGGATGAGGAACAGACATGACGGGCGTACTGGGTGTAATATAAAATATCTTATTACCTCTTCTGCTGCCAGTCCCAGCCAAGTCTCCTCTTAATACCCCACAATCACCTCACAGATGACATTCCATGTCTGGGAGGGTCTCTTCATCAGACATGGTACATGGAGGATGAGGACAGACATGAATGGGGGTTACTGGGGTGTTAATATAAATAAGATCTTATTACATCCTCTGCTGCCAGTCCCAGCAATGTCTCCTCTACATGTCCTCACACAATACCTCCACAGATGACACTTTCATGAACCGAGGGACAGAGCGGGGAGGGTTGGAGTGGAGGGTAGAGCACACAGCACACACGACACAGGCTGAAGCGCTGTGATAGTGATGTCACAGAGGCAGAGCAGTGGCATTATGGGGACCCCACTCACAGATGATGTTTCCCGGCGTCTCAGCTCTAAAAGACGACCGGCGCCGTGGCGGCAACGTCACAGCATGGGAGGGGCTACCTCGAAAAACGTCTTTTCTGCTGTAAGATTTAGTTTTTTTTCGTTTTTGGACAGTGATTGCCCTATCTCAGCCTGATGCCAATAGTGCAAAGTGACCTACAATGTGGTAGGTCCGCTTTAAGCTTCTCTGATCTTAGCTCAGCTTCAGGACATTTTTTTTACTTATTCTTTTGCAGGGGTGGCATTCACCTGGCACTACATACTCTGTGTACCCGAACACAGGGACCAGCGGGCGGTTTCTGGGATGTTCTCATGTTGTTTTTTCTGGGTAGATCTTAATTTCAGGGGAGAGCCTATATTAGAAAAACTGGAGAAAATGCAGCTAGGTCATACTTTAGGGCTAGGTAGCAAACATAGTACTGGCTAGGAAGCTGATGTTCTACTATATTGCCCATTCGTGTCTATCACTGCCACCATGAATTAGGAGAAAATCTCTATGAACAAAACACATGGATTTACACAAAGCCCTGCTTTATACAAGCAACCTACATCACTGTATTTTAAACATAAAGAGCACCCCTTCCTGCACTAAGCACAATCTTGCTTATACACATAAACATATGCATGAACCACACACACACATACACTCTGCAATATACAAAGAAACAATTAAATATTCATGCATAAAAGGTGGTCCAACTCTCATAGCTTCATGCAAAACTTTAGAGAGTAAACACTTAATTACATTTTGATAAATGTATAGGTTATCAATTGTATTACCCTGTCTGACTTGATACATACTTTTATGTATTACAAAGTATAAAGACATAATACTTGTTTAAAGTCATCTGATTAGTATGGCAGCCAGTAAACAAGCATTTTCCTTTGACCGCTTTTCAGCTGATGTTGGAACTTGGCTGCTGACTTGGTTTTCCTCATTAAGGGACAACACTCAGGTCTGGTGATTAGCCTGCTGAGGTCCAAGCAGTGTCTCCTTGTAGGGTACATGAGTCTTCATCAGGGTGGATTTGGATCACAATTTAAAAAGCCTTGAAAACCCACATCTTCAGTCTTGTCTACCCATCCTCTCACCCCTAACATCACAACCACACCAGTTAAACCCCCCTACCTATTGTATACTCCGTTCCCCAACCTATTAGATTATAAGCCTGTCTGGGCAGGGTCCTCCACTCCTCCTGTGTCATAACCTGTTCCTGTGTGTACTATATTGTGTTGTATCTCCACTCAATGTATTGTACAGCGCTGCGGAATATGTTGGCGCTATATAAATAAATGTTAATAATAATAAAATCACTAGTCAGTAAGGCTCGATTTAAATCAATTATTCTTGCTGGTATAACTTTAATCTGCAAGTAGATGAAGATTTTTAGAATAACAACTGTTCATATTTGTTTTTTATCCCCAGTTTAGGTTAATCATTCATATTTGGACAACTTTCTGTTGTACTTAGGATGGAGAAAAATAATCATCACCATAATAATAATAATAATAACAATTTAAATAGATTTATTCAACTTAAACAATAACATAATACAGTTTATGCTATTTTCTCAATTTTTCTCAACTCTGTTCATGTTGTACTGTTATACTGTCAAGTTTTGCTGTGAAGAAGAGGCATGTGATCTCTGCTGAGACAAACTCAGTTTTGAGAACTGCAAAAATAAACCAAGCATCTGTGATAATATCTTGTAGGCAGAGAAGTTGCCCAATAATCTTACAAAAACAGACAAAAAATGAAGTAATGATCATCTTATCAATCAATCAATGCGCAAGACCTACCCAAACCAATCATGTTTGCCAAAGTAAACGTATTAAAAATCGGTCTTGTTGTACGCAGAACACCACGGCATTTATGTGGTTAAAGTCTGTCTTGGCTCTCCGTTCCCCACTGGTGTCGGTGGACCGACACCAGTGGGGACACCATCTTAAAAAATCACGTCTTTCCACCCTATACTGATCTATGGACATGAGTAACCCCTGAGGGTCTGTGTCCACTTTTATGTTGATTTGGTTATTCAATATGACTGATCCCCTTGTGTTGGCTGTTTGTGTTATGTAGATTTGGCCGATGAAATTACATTTTGTACCCCCTGAAGAAGTCTTCAACGAAATGCACGTTGGGGTGAAATTTGGACTATTTTAATTGTCTAAGCACGTGTACATCTGCAACATTACACATTGTTTTTAGTTGATATGATGGTCATTACTTCATTGTTTATACTGTGTTTAACCTCCCTAGCGGTTTGCCCGAACTGAGTTCGGGCACAGTTTGATCGCCGTCTCCCTGTGTGCCGGTGGCTCTTCTACAGAGGCCCTTCCGGCCCCGTGTCTTCGGCGTCATCTGTGGCGCCATAGACCTCCATGTTAATGGAGGGGGCGCCATTCTCCTCTCCACACGCCGCCGGCGTCTATTTGACGCGTGCAGAGAGCTGGGCGGAGAGCCGGCAAGCACGGCGGAGTACAGTGTACTCCGCCACGATTGCCGGTGACTAGAGGTTTTCGTGCCATAAAAAATGGCGCGAAAACCTCAAACCGCCCAGAGGGTTAATAAATGTATTGCTTTCTACATATTGAGTGGCCCCTAAAGTCCCCTCACCCTTGTTCTATTCAAGGGGAAATTTTGGGTGTTCTGCTAATGCCATCAACAACTTCTGTCTATTGTTTTTGGGATGTTGGCCACTTTACATTTGAGAGTTTTTTTTGATTGTTTTTAAAATCTTACAAATACCTCTGGAAGAGCATGACATTGTGAATGGATTATTAGAATTTATTTACCAAATAAATAAAACATATACAGCCTTATTCTACAAAATTAAAAAATGAATCTTTATTTCATGTGATGGTAATATATTTTCCTCAAAAAACACTTTATTTAAAAAAAAAACGATTTAAATAAAAAAAATTATTTAATCTGATTTTTATCCACCCTGGTCTTCATAAAAAAAAAACAGGGCTTGTGTCCACTTCTGATTCTCGTCCAGTGCAGGGAATCAAGACGCGCTCTGAAACATTTGCCGAGCAGATTCCCTGCTGCTGGCAGGCAGTTTGCCTGCGGCTCTGGGCACGCCCCTGCCGATTCGGCAGCAGGGGAAAGGCATGGAAAATCAGCGAACAGCTTCGGGCACTGTTTTCCAGTGTTTTGGAGACCCCTCCATTGATATTCACTAAGACAATGCTGTGTCAGATTAGGGCTCTGCTCCAGTAAGTTTGAACCGCACTAATAACGAGATTCATGGACGGGTAAGCACTGAAATGAGATAACGCACGCATTGAAAACCAATGGACAAAGACATGGCCTATGCCTGTGTGCACGTCAATGCATCAGACATGCGTTCCTGCCATGTGTGCTTTTGTTTTGCATGATGTGGTGGGTCCACAGGCTATGACGTGCCTGTACAGGTACATCATAGCCCCATTACGTCTAATGAGCAGTGCTTTTGCGGCATGCATCCTTATCACACGGAAAAGACATAGCCTTTCCCAGGTGAAGTTTGTTATATACCCTCAATCATATGTTGAGGATATGTATGCTTCTGAATCCTGGTCATGTACTGCATGCAAAGCCTGGTTCTAGAAATTTGCAATAGAATAAAGTATATCTTAAAGCAAAGTTTGTTGTGTTTGGGGATGCAATAGGTAAAACATAAAACTCTTGTCTGTTTTTTGTTTATTGGGAACTGTTCGAAAAATTTATTCTTCTTTTCTGTCCTTTTTTCAATCCTTTTACCAGACCGGAAGTAGGCAAAATCTTTAACAGGTACAAATAAAACAATAAAAATATGTGCTCTCCGTCTTGTGACTGATACACTCAGTCCCTGGGTTATGTATGGTATAGGAACTGTGGATTTGTTCTAAAGTGTAATTTAAATGGGAATGCTATGCTGACATTGCTAACAAGAGAAATGATGTACCTTCTGTCCCCTCCAACAATATGCGATAATACAACCCCCCACCCCCACACTGTTAATCATGGTTGCTCCTTGATTATTTGTTCTTTTTACTGTTTTTCTGTTTAGAAATTGTGTTGACTTTATGCTTTTTCACGCTACATTTGTTCTCGAAGACTCCATCCTGTTTAGTTAAGCGTTATCAAGAGGATAAAACACGTTAGGCATGTCTGGGGTCCTTATTCTGTGTCACAGGAATTTTTTTACAAAAAATAACTTGACCCTTTTTATTTTCTTGTAAATGCAAAAAACTTTTGGATTGTTAAGGTATTGCTCCCACCTTTCTTTCAGATGCCCCTTTCTACATAGAACAACAGGTGATACAGAAAGAAGGTACCATCTACGCTATTACAAAACTGGCATCTGTATACATGAGACAGACTCTAAGGGCCATTGTACCAAGAATGGGCAGCACTGTGCCTTTGCTCATGGGCCTCATGACCTACGTTCCCCTGTGTATGATATAAGGTAAGAGGGTCATATACAGTTATAATCATACAGAAATATAGTTAGTTAGCATGATAATTATAATATGTCCTCAAACAATCTAGCTCTCCATCCTCTTACGTCTGTGAAAAATGTCCTATTATCATGGGCATTATTGTGAAAACAGCAACCCCATACAGGAAATAATCATTTGTAATTGCTGAATAAAACCCTAATAAACTGGGGGTCTCATAACATCTCTAGGCAAAGATTTTACTGGAATTCTGCTTAAGATAATAATCCTTACAGGCAGATGGCACAGTTAGTTTGGCTGGCATAAGGAAGGATGATCGATCTTTAATTAGATTTTAGATCTTGATCTTTTCATCGAACACCGATCATAATCGAATCAAAGGTAGTGCTGGAAGGACATGATCGTAATACGACCAAAATCGCGATTTTAGTTGCAATAAAAAAACACAGGAAAGAGTCATATATTAATGTGTTAATCTAATACAATATCCCCGACCAACAAACAAAATGCTACAATTTTAGTTTGATCGTTGTACAATCCCCAAAATTTTCCTACATGTCCAATCAATTTTCGATCGATGTTTTGACCGGTATCTAACAATTTTTTGTCGATCGAACCATGTGTGAATTATACGATTTGAGTTTGATCTATGTAAACTTTGATTTCGATCAAACGCTAAAATCGAACTGTGTAAGCCTAGCTTAATTCTGTTTTTCAGATCTTCCTGTTTCTAGATCATAGACTGTATCTGCTGTCGAAGTTGAGATACTGTCTGCTGTAATGATGGAAGCATCCCCCTCCAGTGCGCCAATTCTAGTTTCCGACTCTTTGATGTGATCACAAAGTTGTTTCATATCTTCCCTGATAAAAGATAAATCAATTTTGACTTCATCAATCTGGGTGGTGAGGGTGGTTTAGCAAGTAGAGATCACATCAAGGATGCTTGTGAGATCAGGTTGTGGTGCCTGCAAGTGTTCCTTTACAGCAGGGCATACAGGCCCTGCAGACACTGCAACTGCATAATTCTTCTCAGTACGGCGACATTTCTCAAGGGAGGACACAGAGTTCTGAACTTTTTTTGGCAGAGAAATCTCCTGTACTGAAAATGGAGAGAATCTGGACAGCAGGATCAAGTAGGGCAAGTAGAAGGATGATTGAGGAGTGGGTAGGTGCTCAGGATATCATGCCATGCTAGGCTATGCCACCAGATGACAGCGTTATAACCTTCTAAGATTTCCTGTAGGCTCAAAGTATTATTTTTTTTTTTAGAACTTATTTAACAGATACAACAGAATGCTTTATAGCATATTAAACAGAATGGACTGAATAAAAGTTGATTTATTATGGCCTAGATTTTCTGTAAGAAGAAATATTATCCATCAACATCCCAGATGTTATTGTTCAGTGCTAAAAACCATGGACTGATATATTTTAATAATGTCAGTTATGCTAATATTCCATGACTTTCATCAATACGTCTGAGCCTACACTAAAACTCGGGCTGGACACGTCTGCATGGTGTGTTCAATGGTGCCTGCCCATGACGTGTCCATTGGGCCCGTTTTTCTGTGTTTTGGGCCTATTAATTTAAACAAACAATCCAAAACAATCGGTTTGTTTCCATAACCCAAAGCAACCAGTGTCATATGGGAAAGCTGGGGGCATCTGCAATGCGCCCTAAGATTAGAACAAATTTTCATCTTTGACCTCTATGTGGTATATGAAACTGCAATATATTCAAAATTTTATTTATTTATTTTATCAGAGAGCTGCAGGCTATGGAAGCACTTCAGAATGGGCAGACACCCTTGGATGGAAGTATGGAAGGGCAGACAGCTGTAGCTGCTAGCCATGCCATGATAGAAAAGATTTTAGGAGAAGAGCCACGTTGGCAAGGTAAGATAGCTGCTCTGACTGCAAAGTCTGAGAGTAACGTTTTGTCAGTGACTCACAAACAACAGTAAATGAGTCTTTAGGAACTATCAATTAAACGGTTAAGCTCAAACGATTCAGATGTTCCTGAGATGAGACAAATAACACCTCGCGAATAATTTGATCGGCATAGTAGTTTTTATTGTGCAGACACTAAAACAGGACAAGCTATCATGCAAAAATAGATATTTATTAAAAACACACGGAGTAATAAAACACTGCAAATCAATGAAACAGAATAAAATACAATAATGACATGTGTGAAACAGATATGCCGGGCGAGACAGGTTTACACAACATAATTAATAACAGCTGATACTTCTTCAAGACTATGCCAAGATCTAGATAGGATATAAACCCCTCCAAAACACAAAGTGATGGGATACCGATATGGGAGAAATGCCCCGCAGAGACTGGACTCTTAACTCGAAGATAACAGAATCAATTGACGAGGTGCACTTTCATCAATGATTCTCCATCATGAGTTAACTAGCTCTAAGGTTCTGCAAAGAAGCAGATGTCACTAGGTATCACCTCAAAGTTTATTCTGGAGAGTAAGATAAAATTTTCTTACCAAGACTTGGGTTGTTTCTGGAGAAGTACGCCGATAACCTGCTGGGTAAACCGATCTCCTTCCCTCTTACTTTCCCTTTTCTTTTCCTTTCTTTTTTTCCTCTTTCCGATCTTGCCTTGTGCATAACTTTAAGTAAACATTTCTTATCTAAAACACATCCCTTCCATTCGCCAAGATCTCCAATCATCTACAAGCATGAAGGTGTGTCTAGGTAAGAGATGGGCAGGCTATCAGGTATACATCATCATTAACCCTTGATAAGATTATAGAATGTGTCGGGTGTTATGTGGCGTTTTCGTCACTGGATAGCAGTGTTGCTCAATTTATGAATATCCATAAAATAGAGAATAACCTATGACATTTTTACTCATAAATTAGATAAAGTGACATGTTATAGATAGGAGCTAGACCACATTGGTCTCAGCAACCATCTGGACTCAAGGATGCATTCATACCTCAAAATATAACAATGGATGCCCTGTAGAATCCATGATTTATATGACATTACAGATAATCGTACAATGTTGTACCATGTAGATGTACAGACATAGAGGGGCCCGGTTTAGATTATATTTGCTTTCGTTTAGAGACATGAACTTTATACAGACTTCTTGAAGAAGTAATACAAAATGGAGTGTATATTGTATCATTGTAACATAGCTAATCGCTATACACCACAAGATATATATAATATTAGTACATTTACTGGGTTATATATATATAAAGATGTTATACCCCTATGAAAACCCATGACAGTTTAAGGATTATACATTTTTTTTATTGTGACCCTGAGGGAGAGAGTTCAAAATCTAGTTTGTACTACAACTTCCTCCTGGCTCAAGGAGGACATTGTGGTGGATTAGGGTATGATTTTTTTTTAATGGACCCTGAGTAAGACACCAGTATCATAGTGGTGAAGTCACCAATAATGTAGCTCCAGTGACAATATTTTTTTGGATTATTCAATTTGTATTGATCTTCATGTTTCACACAATGTTATAATTAGATTGTTGCATATTCTGCCAAGATACGTGTTTTCAGACCCTATCTTGTGTTTTTCTTCATCCAGGGAAAGGTAATGACTAAGTGTATTCAGTCTGTCACACTTGCTGTTAACGGCAGCATTTCCAGGTGGGATATATTAGATTCACAAAAATTGTTTTAAAAATGAAGGTGCACCGGTTGACTGGCTAGAGATCGGAATTGGGTGAAATTTTTTTATTATTGTACGAAATTGGTGTCCAGCCGGGCTCAGGCTCACGGTTGACGATCTTCCCTTCCCAGGTCTGCTGGTCGGACCCGGGCTCCCCGCACCGCCCGCTGCCTGAAGGCAGTCTCCGTGCATTTGCTAACACAGTGAGAGGAGAGACTTCAGCATCCCCCATTGGCCTCCCTCCCCTCCTCCATGTGTAAGAATGTATCCGATTACGTGCTGCTACTTTGACAAGTGCTCACTAGTAACATCGTGCCTGAAATTGGTATTGCAGGGAGATTAAGGTTAAAGCTCAAAAACACATTAAATATCTGTACAAAAACTTCACTTCAATGTGTAATGTGTTTTTTTTTAGATTGCCAACATTCTTTCAGTTTTTGTTAAATGTATACAATTTATGTCCCATGGATAACCGCAGGGAACCATTAATAGCTATGAAAGGTTGCAGATCGGGAAATTGGGAATGTAAATTACAAATCCCCCCAAAAAATTTGACTTTGTGTGTTGGAGATCTGGGGGTTGAAAGTCAGAGTAGGCATATGTAAGGCCCTAGCTTCATGTCCGCTAAACTCCCTGTGTTTATCGCAATGCTCAAGCCACCCTTTGACAGCAATGGGGCTATGACAGGGCTGTCTCCACAGCCCGTTGGAGCCCCGGATCCGCTGGTCCAAGCCTCCCTTGTGTTGATGTTGACACAACTATGCACGTCGGTAGGAACACAATGGAGGCTTGATGGAACCCAGCGGATCCAATAGCGGACGTGTAGTTAGGGCCTAAGAGTAAAATATGAAAAGCGCTGTATAAGATCTGGGGGTTCAAACAGTGTTGTACTGGGAGAGTTACCTTTGACCCAAAGCCAGCTGGTGACCTATGGACGGAGACAGCTAATTGGAGGATCAATTAAGAACAGGGAGGTCCATCTGCAGCAGAATCTACCATGCAGGAAGCTGATGCACAGGACAGCAAGGGAGACGGTGAGGAAGATGGCACTTATATAAACCTGTTGCATATGGGGTGAGTACCACACACCATCTCCTTGTACTCATCCTAGTAGCTCACTAGTAGCCTTCAAACCAGGGGGGGGGGGGTGGAGGTGCTAGTGGTAGGGGGCCCCGAAAAAGTCCTGATGGCGGCCCTGCTCACAGTCACATACAGCCTTCTGCTCCCCACCCCCCTCTCCAGCTGCACTGAAACGAAATGGCCATATAACACTGTAAATGTGAAAATTCATCACGAAAACCTTTAATAGTATAATTGTAAAAGTTTCAGGGTCAGTAATGTACCCCTACTACTACTTCTTACACCCCAAGTTTCACCCCCCTAGCTACAACACTTACCGTATATGCCGGCAAATAAGACAACTTTTCAGTACTGTAAAATCCTGCCCAAAGTCGGGAGTCGTCTTATACGCCGGGTGCCGCACACTGCTTTGGGAGATGGTGAGACGGAGGAGATGCGGGCTCAGAGGCATTGGTAGGCGTGGCAATGAGGGTAATGACGTGCTGGGATCTGATGGGGCAGATGCAGGCGTCCCGGTGTTGCTAAGCAACCGGAGACGCCTGTACGTCACTCCTGCCGGGCAACGAGCTCGGCAGGAATTGACGTTGGTGTTTGGACGGAACTGCGCCTCAAAGAGGCGCATTACGCCCGTGAAAGATGATGGGCTGCTGGGAATACCGCCA
>CM070042.1:36119728-36130895 GCA_036250615.1 Ptychadena robeensis | reverse complement strand
GTTGGGGGGTCGTCTTATACGCCCAGTCGTCTTATACGCCGGCATATACGGTACATGGAACATTTTAGCTAAAAGTCCAGCTATCAAATAATGCTTCCTTATGGCCAGAGTGCTATCCTTGTATATGCATCATTTCACTCACCTAATTTAAACACATAAATCTTTGAGACCCTACATGGTGCAACCTTGAAATTTTGAAGGTTATGATGGTAATATGCCTTTATAACAGTTCTTAACCCCCTGGGCATTATGGGCTTTCGTGCCATTTTTTATGGCACGAAAAGCCTCTGCCCGGGCTCTCCCTCTGGTCCTCTACACACCGGTCTATGAGGAGGTCTATGGCACCGCCGATGACCGATCACCGATGACTCTGATGACACGGGGCCAGAAAGGCTCTGTGTGCCTGCAGGCCTGTAGGCGGTTGCGCCCTGGAGGGGTGCAGTTTGATTCATGATCAAACTGCAATCATACTCACTTCGGGCGTGATGCCAAGGAGGTTAAAAAAAAAGTGGCAAAAATCTGAATCAGACAAAAAATTTGCAATCTGTTCATCTCTAGTTTAAAATAAAAACAATGCATACATACAAAGTTTTTTTGGGGTAAGTTTACACTTTACTTGGTAGACAACTATATTGCCGTTCCCCTTATGCTGTTTCTAGATGCCTTGGCAAGCAAAGAGCATGAGTTTTCTATTGATTCTACACTGCAGCCGATGTGGCTGTAGTGCAATTTCTGTCTGGTAGCGGACATGTAGGGACTGTGTCCCTTCCTCCTCCTCACTGTTGTCCTATTTCCTGCCCTTACTCATGGTGGCAATGGTGTAGGTTTTTTCCTCCTGTTTTTGTGTTTCTCCTTCCATTGCAGGATCAGAGTGGCTGTCTTAAGGGGGGTTTCTAAGCACTTATGGTGGTTGGATCAGGAGTTGAGAACTTTACCTGAGTTGGCAGAAGGGCATGCCTAGAACATAGGTGCCTAACCCGCTGGCCGCCAGCGACCCATTTAGTGCTAATTGGGGGTCCACTTGGTCCTCCACCTAGAGCATAGGAACTCACCTGTCTGCTGATCCCCCTCCCACATATGCTCGCCCAGGGGCCTGCAGCTTTGCGCTGCCTGATCTTTGATTTTCACATCACATTGAATTTCCCACTTGAATTTAATTTATGCAAAAACTGCACATTCTTGAGCAATACTTTCTTTTTTGTCGTGTTAGCAATTTTGACATAATTGTATGTTTCAAACTTTATTATAGTCAGAATGACTTCTAGAAGCATTGCATACATTCAACATTTATTAAGTTTTACTGCTGTTCTTTATCATTTTACTGCTTGCTTCAAGTTGGGGCAACAAGGAAACAACTGACATTCTTATGCGCATTACCATACATGAGAGTTTTCTAATGCTTGAGGTATCGTTAAAAACAAGTTTTGCTATTATACAATTAAGAGTAATATCTTTAGCTATGCCTTCAGTACTTTTTTTCCAATTTTAATTTCTTATACAAGTCAGTATAGATGGGTGTTATGTGTGGCCCTCCATATCAACTCAGTTACCCACTTCTGGCCTAGAAGGTGGAGTAGTGCCCACCCATCGCTCGGGGATGAGGCGAGGGGCTTGTCCCCTTTGGCAGTGGTGCTCACCAGAGAGACCCAGATGCAGATGCCTTGGTTCTCTGGTGATTACGTCCTGTGTAAAGCCCCTCATACACCTTAAGATCGATCCATACAATTTCCATTAGATCTACCAACAACTGTGTAGTATAGTGGCCTCCATTATAGAATACATAGTGATTGGAAGGGTTAGAAAGGTCCTCATATTACATGGTTTTGGCAGAACAAAATTTGATTGTACAGAAATTGTATGGAAAGATTGTGAGGTTTATGGCGGCTTTATACATTACTGGAGGCAGGACATGTGCACACATGTATTTCTAGGAGACATTGGTCGGTACTGTGTTGGGGTGTCACTTGACATTCTGCCCCCATTCTCTCTTGGCAATGCACATGAACTAGCGATCTACAAGGAGCCCCCTGCTACTTCTGTGTTGTTGGACTGTAGCAAAATCCTCTCAGCTTCTCCAGTGTTTTCTAAGCAATTGCATTCCTGTGTGCAAAGGCTCAACTTACAAACTTTTCTGCAAGCTCTGCACTTCTAAATGGCATAGGTTCCCCATACACCCTTAGATTTCCTTTAGATCTCCTTTTGTTTTACCAAAACCATGTAATATGAGGGACTTTCTAAACAACCAAGTCTACCTGTGTTCAATCGCAGAGGACCCTATACGACATGTCTTGGTCCTTTTATCTGTAGGCCTTGAAAGTTCCTGTATCTCCTATACCCTGGTAAATAAAGGGAACGCAAAAATAATCCTTTATAAATACTTTGTTTTTTTTTAAAAATCTTATAAAAATTATCAATGCAAATAAAATGTATCAACCCATGGAGGACTGGATTTGGAGTCGCTCTTAAAATAAAAGTGGGCTCATCCAACTTTGATGTAATGTCCATAAAACAAAGACAAAATGAGGCTCAGTAGTGTGTGTGGCCTCCACGTGCCTTTATGACCTCCCTACAACACCTGGGCATGCTCCTTATGAGGTCCCAGAAGGCCTCCTAAAAGATCTCCCCCCACACCTGGACTAAAGCATCTCTCAACTTCTGGACAGTCTGGGGCAATGTAGCGTTGGTTAATGATGTCCCAGATGTGCTCAATTGGATACAGGTCTGGGGAATGGGTGGGCCAGTCCATCGCATCAATTTTAGTCTGGCGAACACATGAAAAGCTGTGAATCCCACCAAAGAAATGCCACCCCACTGCCAAACCGATCATGCTGGAGGATGTTGCAGGCAGCAGAAAGTTCTCCATGGTGTCTCCAGACTGTCATATGTGCTCAGTGTGAACCTGCTTTCATCTGTGGAGAGCACAGGGGGCCAGTGACGAATTTGCCAAATGCCAAACCTTCTGAACAGTGCACAACCCCCACCTGTGGACATCGGGCCCTCATACCACCCTCATGGAGTCTGTTTCTTACCGTTTCAGCAGCACATATGTGGCCCGCTGGAGGTCGTTTTGCAGGGCTCTGGCAGTGCTCCTCCTGTTCCTCCTTGCATAAAGGTGGAGGTAGCGGAACCGATGCTGGGTTGTTGCCCTCCTGTGGCCTCCTCCAAGTCTCCTGATGTACTGGCCTGTCTCCTGGTAGCGCCTCCATTCTCTGGACGCTATGCTGACAGACACTGCAAAC
This sequence comes from Ptychadena robeensis, assembly GCA_036250615.1. Classification (NCBI taxonomy): domain Eukaryota; kingdom Metazoa; phylum Chordata; class Amphibia; order Anura; family Ptychadenidae; genus Ptychadena; species Ptychadena robeensis. The sequence continues at coordinate 36,127,656 of CM070042.1, read as the reverse complement.
CTTCTTTGCTTTAGTCCAGGTCTGGGAGGTGATCCCTCAGGAGATCATCTGTCACCTCATCAGGAGCATGCTCAGGTGTTCCAGAAGGGAGGTCATACAGACACGTGGAGGCCACGCACACTACTGAGCCCCATACAGTTGTATCAGCATGTTTTTTTTCCCCCCACTTTAATTTTGAATGTGATACATTTTATTTCCTTGATTATGTTTTTGGAAAGAACAACAACGTATTTGTAAATATTTCATTCATTCAGATCTAGGATGTCTTATTTTTTTTAAATGTATATAACATTTATTTTTATTTACTCTTCTTTGCAAAAAAAATGTGACACGGACTCTCTCCTCCCATATGTAAATAGCTGCTCATGGGTAAATTGTTCGTGCCTTATTGTAAAATGTGTCTCTCCATAAGTTGTGTCAATATTCAGATAATGAGTACTGCTCATTCATGGATACATGAATAAAGTTTTAGTCCTGCATCCTTTACTGCAACAAAGACTTCCCTCCTGGCACTGGCCTTATGGCTTGGCTGGAAAAAAAAAGTAGAAAAAAAACCTTTCCTACTGGCACTGGAATATAGAGTGAATATTGTATGTGTGTATTGTACATTTAGAGGGCCCTTGTGTGATAGATGTGCCTAGAGTATATGGAAGTGCTGTCAACTGCTGAGAGTTGTAGCAGGGTTTCAATGGCCAAGGCCTGGCCTTAATGAGATGTGGAGATCAATTGTCAGGAACATATCCACAGTCGTCCGTGTCATGGTGGAATTGCCTTGAAAGTACAGGATATTGAAAGGAGGGGTGGCTGCCACTAAGCAATTTAGCTATTAGAGTTTCCTGACTGCAAAGGGAAGTAAAGGATAGAAAATAAATAACAAGCGTATTGGTAAATTTAGGCCATCATTCAATTATCTCACAATTTTTTTAGGTATTTAAATTGATCTGTATAGATGTTAGATTTGATTGGCTTCTGCAATTAAAATGCGAGTGCAGGGGTTCGCAGGTTATCTAATTAGGACCTCATAGAGGTCCTATTGGCTGGGAGCCTGAAAACCGACCGGCAGACACCTATTATTGCATCTGCCGGTCGGTTACGTTAAAAGGTCGTTTACCTAGCGGTTATAAACTCAGGCAGTTTCCCTTTTGACCACAGTAATTTGCAAACCCTTTCACTAGGGGGCAGGAGCATGGCCCAGCTGCATCAGGTGAGGAGTCAGCAGAATGGGAAAGTTTGACAGGGAAATTAACCTCCCTAGCGCACTGCTGAGGTCCTGTACCAAAAGCACACCATAGACTTCAATGGTAAATTTTTCTTTATGTTGTAGGCCTGTAACCCAAAATATGTCCGTACAAGTGTCTAATAGACATCCTGACTATAATAATGTTTGAAACAAACAATTATCTAAAATAAAAAAAAAACCCACAAAAATCTGGGCACAAACTATGCTGCTATGTACTAAATCTCGCCCAAATAAAGTCTCTGGTACCCCAGATGTGCCCATTTGCAGTTAACCCTCTCTAACCGCACACCAGGTTATAGAGGGTTCACTGTAAATGGGCACATCTGGGGCACCAGAGACTTTATTTGGGCGATGTTTATTACAGAGATGCACATTGAAAGCAGTATTCTTCAAAGAAAACTGCTTTCGTGCAATATACTGTTCAAATTTCCCGCCGCCTCCCCGATGTGACGTCATCACGTCACTCGGAGGGGGGGGGGGGGGAGAAGAGAAGGAGCTGGCTGCCAGCATGTCACATCAGGGACACCGGGACAGCGCAAAACTAGCAGTAGCAGCGCTGGACGAGATGGTGCCGTCCCGACCGATATGGCGGTTAAATAATTATAAGATAATGTAGGGCCAACTAAGTTGGTTGTGACAACCATATTCCAGGGCAGTTTGATGGCTAGAATATGAAACTTCAGTGTGTATTGGCCCATTCCTAGAGTAGGGCATTGGCCGCAGAACAGACAAAAGCTTGCTCTTCAAAGCTCATTCCAAAGGGGAATAAAGCCCCCCATACACGTCTAGATTTTCTGTTCAATCAACTTAAAAAGATCAATTTTTTTGGTCAGCGAAATTGGTGATTGATTGTATGTTTGACAACTGTAGTAACAGATATTTGGGGTCAGCTGAAAGTGTAATCAATTTCAATACAACAAATTTAAATTTACCAGCATGTCCAATCAAATTTTAATAAAATTTTTTCCTATTTTAATTGTTTTAGGTTGATCTAACCATGTGGGCTGCCATAGATTTTCAATCAATCAACCAAAAAATTTATTGAATTAAGTTGATTGGATTGAAAATCTAGATGTGTATGGGGGCCTTAAGGCTATGTGTCCACTGCTTTTTCAAGAAAAAAAGACATGCAGGCGATTTGCCGGGGGCTTAGGCCACATTTCTGCTGCATTGTTAGGAGTGCGCCCAATAATTGCCATAACAAAAAAATGAAAAAGTTGTGCCTGATGCTGTTCAGGTGCTGCTTCTCCATTTCTTCTTTGGCCATCATTGGACACGTCTCTGGTGCTGCCGTAATAAAAAAAAGTGCTTTGATGATTGGGACAGTGTCCTCTCCATGTTCTCAGAGCTGTGCAAGGATGTCAGGGGCAAGATTGTAGACCTACACAAGACTGAACTATAAGCAGCTTGGTGAGGTGACGATTGCTGGTGTGATAATTTGTAAAATAAAGAAAAAAACTGCACTTTTTGCAGTTACAACGATCATAAGAAGGGTAACAAAGCAACCCAAAACTACATGGGGGGGGGGATTTGTCAATGATCCCATGGCTGCTGGAACCATAGTCGCCAAGAAAACAATTGGTAGCACACTACACTATGATGGACTGAAATCTTGCAGTGCCCACAAGGTCCCCCTGCTCAAGACAGCACATGTTATAGCCATGTCTGCAGTTTGCCAGTGAACATCTGAATGTGGCAGAAAGCGTCACACACGTAACGAGTGGGACCGGCAGATGAGCTGTGGAGAGCATACTGCTCTCCATCGCTCAGAGTATCGGTGGGCACTCTTTGTGTGTCAATTGGGGATGCCGGTCCCAATTGAAAGTAATGGCAATGTACACAAGATTTATTGTACTTGTTAAGTAGCTATATGTTATTGATGGACCTTGTACAGGTGATTTGCAAAATATTTGAATATTGTCCAAAAGTTCTTATATTTTAGTAATTCAGCTCAAAAGGTGAATGGAATGGCCGGCCAGCTCTAGGAAGAGTCCTGGTGGTTTTGAACTTCTTCAACAGATGATGGAGGCCACTGTGCTCATTTGGAACTTCAATGCAGCAGAAATATTCAGTAACTTTCCCTAGATTTGTGCCTTGAGGCAATCCTGTCTCGGAGGTCTACAGACAATTGCTTTGACTTTATGCTTGGTTTGTGCTCTGACATGAACTGTCAGCTGTGGACCTTATATAGACAGGTGTGTGCCTTTTAAAATCAACTGAATTTACCACAGGTGGACTCCAATTAAGCTGCAGAAACATCTCAAGTATAATCAGGGGAAATGGGATGCCCCTTAGCTCAATAATGAGCTTCATGGCACAGGCCTTGAATACTTATGTACATGTACTTTCTCAGTTTTATTTTTACCAAGATCTCAAGTAAGTATATACTTGAGTATAGGCCGAGTTTTTCAGCCCCAAAAAATGGGCAGAAAGTGCTCCCCTCGGCTTATACTCAAGTCAGCTGAGGGGGTCCACTCACCTCACCTGAATTTCCAAGCGGAATGCTTCAGACAGACAGCTTCCCTCTTTGGTGCATCTTCTCTCTGAGTTCCTGTGAGCTCCAGCTTCCGACAGCCAGCTGATGGATATTAACAAACTCCACACTGCCACCTAGTGGCCGGTTACTAGTACAGATACAACACTCCATACCCTATGAAAAATAAGAATTGCCTTGCAAAACACATCCTGTAATAATAAGAATCCTGTGTTCTCTTAAATGTATTGAGGTTAGGGCACTAACATTAATCCTGTTTGATTAATTTCTATGGGCAATGGTGCTTTTTCTATATTTTCTCATTTAGAAAACTCCACTATCTGACTGCATTTCCCACCCTCGGCTTAGAGTCAATAAGTTTTTACAGTTTTTGTAGATAAAATTAGGTACCTCGGCTTATACTCGGGTCGGCTTATACTAGAGTATATATAGTAAATGTTTTTTTTTCAGTTTTGAATGGAGTAGGGTAAGAGTTAAAAGTTTTGTAAGTACCTTCGTTTTCCCACCATCATATATTGCAAAAGCGTGTTTTTGCTTCAGCCAGCTCACATACAGAAGCGTTACGGATCCTGTGCAGAGTGTATGTGAGCTGGCTGAAGCAAAAACTCATACACTGGCTCTGCAGTCCATCGACAGACTGTCCGTCTATCCCAGTGGATTGTCCCTCCCTCTGTATGCAAGCTGGCTGAAGCTGCCTGCTTTCATACTGATCTGTGGAGCAGGATAAGGAGGTAGGGAGCCTCCGACAGCTTCCCCACCTCCTTTAACTTCCGCTCTAATGGCTAGAGTGCGAAGCACCAACCGGTAGAGCAGCAACTGCCAGTATTTTTTCCGGCATAGGACGCTCCGCTGTATAGGTGCGTCCTATAGAATAGAGCATCTTATGGTCTGCAAAATATGGTATATTGTTCTGTTGCTGTTAGGGAGCCTACCCTTTTTCCCTGTTGCAGAATAGGACAGTTTTCTGAAAATTTACAAAATGGGGAGGCAACTGTCCTCTTAAGTTAGCTACACATATCAACTTCTGTAAAACCGATTGTCAGGTAGATCAGTATGTGCAATTTAAATACACTGTAATCAATGGACAACCGATAACTTTTATTTCTTTTCCCTGTATTCTTTGCTCTCTAACACGCACAGAAAAATAAGACACACCTATGTTATGTGTAGCAGATGCAGGAATGGGCAAGGGACTCCAGGCTATACCATTCACAAGGGGCACACACATTGAAACACACACATGCAGGCACATACACACATAACTCACCGTTTGGTCTTGCACCTGCATGCATTTCAGTCAGGGCTGCGGACTCCTCTCTGACAGGCTTTCTGTGTGCCTAACGGTATTTCCACGATTTTGGGGGTGAAGTTTTCTTGATAAAAGATCTGAAAATAAATCCCCGCATAATCAGGGCTGTGGAGTCGGAGTCAAGGAGTCAGAGTCGGAGACCTTTTTGGGTCCCTGGAGTTGGAGTCAAAAAATCAACCGACTCCAACTCCTACTAAATTTTTAAATGGGAATTTTTTTAATTACAAAGAAATTAATTCAAATATCGCAATTAACAGTCATAATGAATGACTTCTCTGCTATAGGAATAAATGCATGCCGTGTATAACATTACAGCACCCACTGTGACCCTAGCCTAAAGGCCTCCACACACGTACCAAGTGGGGGCCGACAGACCAGCTCAGATGAGCTCTAGAGTGCAGCGTGATGACATCACTCCGCTCTCCAGAGCTGACAGCAAGACACCGGTCTTCATTGACACTAACAGCATCGGCCGGAGATTATCGGACATGTCCGTTCTCTGGCCGGCCGAGCTGTGGGGCGACAGCGATCTGTCACTCCATGTGGGCACCCCCGATCGGCATACACACACGCCCATCGGTCGGCAGCAAAATCGGCTGCAGCTCGGTGCGTGTATGGCAGCCTTAACTCTCGCTGATAATGAAGTAAATGTGTTTTGCCGGACTAGAGACGCTTATATAGGTGAAGGGAATGGATCGCCAATAGTTCAAGACTGAACCGTAAAGCATTTGGAAAACCACTGTCATTCAGCTGAGGCGACAAATACTGAGATTGTTAGCTTCAACTTTACACATGACTCTGGGATTACAGGGAAATCATGAATCATGTTTGAAGTGCTGCATCGCCCTGCCTCTTCTTGGAGCCTTTCACTGCCCTATCTTCAGCAGATGATCAGAACACTTAAGCTAGGACCGCACAGGTAGATCTGTAAAAAGATTTGAGTACAATCAATCAACGTGCACGCTCACGGTGATTGATTGTACTCTAATCTGTTTACAAACCTACCCGTGTGTGCCTTCCTTCGGACGGGATCAATAGAGCCAGCTCGAAGGAACTTGATTGAACGGGGTTCCAACATGTTGAAAAGACCCCATTCAATCTCCAATACTTTGCATGGAGACATGAGTCTTCATGGAAAGTATTTAAACAGCTGCGGCTCTTGCCTCCTCCTCAGCTGTCAGTGTGAACGGGCAGAGCCAGCACTCCTCACTTGGAAGCTGTGTGAGACATGCTGCTTCTCCCCAGCTTGTGGCGTGTTGTAAATCACACACTGCAAGCTGGGGATAACGGGTCCCCATTGAACAGGAATCGATGTGCCCATGTGGTGCACATTGATTTCCGTTCAATTGATCCCCGATCAATGACAGCGTGGTGCCTAGCTTAAGGAAAAAGCAGCAGCAACTTCTGCCTAACTCCCTTTCTCTGCTTTAATTGGCCATTACAGCGTTGGTTTCCTGGCCAGTAGTTCTGTGGTTAATGTATGTCGGAAATTTATCGACCGACTCCACAGCCCTGCGCATAATCCACAATCCGATTGTATAGAAATCGATCAATTAATTAAACAAACTCATCAGACGATTGGATGATTTGACAAAATATTTCCAACCTGGCCAATCATAGTTCGGGATTTGACACCCGATTTCCATCCCTTGGTTGGTCAAATTTAGGAAAAGGAATGCAATTTAAAAACCATGAATTATACTGCTTGATTGAGCAGAAATATTGTCCCACGTTTGGCCGGCTTCAGACATGAATGAAATGAGTCCACATTGAAAGGGCTTCATAGGGCAACAGTCAACCCTGAAATCACAAAATACATATTAAAGCTCAGTTTTTTTCCTATTCTGGAGTTTTCTCTCCATTCCTTTTCCCATGACGACCAGTGAGCTTTCACTTTCTGTACTGGTGATAATGGCTACCATGACAGGTAGCAAGGAGAGGAATAGAAGATAAATCTCCCCCTGTGGTGCAATACTGGACCTTTGTGATTCTCTCTGCAGTACTAGTGGATCATGGTGGATCGTTTGATCCTTGATGATAGAAATAGCTAGGTGATGGTGAACATCGTGGCAAGTCATGGGAAGGATAGCTGGAGCTGAGTGCAGGGGGAGTGTTCAGGAATACACCCCTATTATATGACCAATCACAGACCAGGGTGACCACATCTCTATGTACAGGATCAGTCATATCCATTACCCCATACCTTTGTAGCGCAAGTCACGTGGGTTCCGGTCCGTACTGTAATGTACAGTAGGTTAGGAGGAGAGGAGGAGCTCTAGAGGCGGCGCCGCTTCTCTGCACTCGGGGGCGGGGCTCTCCTTCAGCGCGCTAGAACCATGGCTGATAAAGATGGCATGAAGCCCGCTGTCAGGAGAAAAGCCAAAAGTAAACTACCCGCCCGGTGTGCCTCCATCGCGTCCGCGTTGTGCTTCCCACGTGTACTGTATGCGCCGCACACCGTGATTCACCACGTGGTCATCCCCGTGCCGGTGTTCCTTCCCCCTAAGAAAAGTGGCTTGTACGATGACGGATACTGTCTGTGGAACCGAGGATCACCAGGTACAGCACTGGATGCTACTATGTTCCTCCCCAGAAGAAGTTCTTTCACCCGTTGCTCTCTATAGGGAGGTCTAAGCTCTAACCCGTCGCCTGTCCTGTTTGTACACAAAGTAAAGGAAACCCCGACCCTCTTGTCCTAGACACGTGATAGCAGTCGGGAGAAGAGGCATACGAATGGAAGATATGAGTTTTACTATTAGTTGTCTGTATTTTACATTGTATGGACAATTTTCTTGCTGAAGTGGAGGAGATTGCTTTTATTACCTGGCAAGGCTATAATTCTTGAAGCACGTAGTGGATATGTGCAGGGGCGGTCTGCGCCGGGG
>CM070042.1:36094513-36117534 GCA_036250615.1 Ptychadena robeensis | reverse complement strand
AAGGGAGGGGGCAGGATTTCAGCACTGGAGGGGTGGGCAGAATTGCAGCACAGCAGGGCGGGGCAGCTTCCCATGGTGTCCTAGTTTGTATATATGCTGTACATACATCCTGCATTCATACACTTTAGGTCCTCTTGAAGATCCATGCTTAATGTCTAATGCTGATGGGAATTGTGAGTATTGCACACAGCTCGTTTAAAGATTGTGCAAAGTGCTGGGAATGCTGGCTGTATACACTGATGTGTATATAAAATAACAAACTGCCTGCTGCTTAGTGCCAATACACAGGGACTTTTGGGTGCTTTCTGGGTCACCTGTCAGCAAAGCATCCGTAGCCGAGCGCGGAGGACCTAAAAAAAAAAAAAAAGCTCAGGTGTCAAAAAGGTGGTGCACAACTCCAAAGGTGCGAAGTAATACTAGGTTTTCTCCCTGCATGCGGACCTGCCACGCAGTGCAACACATCTCTGTTGCATGGAATTGATCAGGTTGTTAATTGTGGCCATTGGAATGTTAGTCCACTTCTCTTCAATAGCTGTACCAAGTTGCTAAATATTGGCAGGATACAGTGATCCAAAGCATCCCAATCATGCTCATTGGGTGATATGTCCAGTGGATATGTTGGCCATGCAAGAACTGGGATGTTTTCAGCATCCAGTAATTGTGTACAGATCCTTGCAATATGGGTCAGTGCATTATCTTGCTGCGATGATGAGCATGAAAGGTGATGATGGTGGTGGATGAATGGCACAAAAATAGTCCTCAGGATCTCAATGAGGGCAACGAGTTTATGCAAACCGATTGTTCAGTGGTCTGGGTGGCTCATCTCAGACGATCATGGAGGTGAACTTGCTGGAAGTGGAGGTTCTTGGCTGGTGTGGTCACATGTGGTCTGCAGTCGTGAGGCCAGTTGGATGTACTGCCAAAATGCCATTCATTTTTGAAATGCAATTAATTTAACAAGCAACAGCTCTGGTAGACATTTCTGCAGTCAGCATGCCAATTGCACGTGCCCTCAAAAGTTGCGACATCTGTTGTATTGTGCTGTGTGATCAAACTGCACATTTCAGACAGGCCTTTTATTGTGGGCAGTCTAAGGCACACCTGTGCAATATTCATTCTGTCCAATCAGCACCTTGTGTGGTGGGATGGATTATTAGGGCAGAATTCTCACTAACACAGATTTAGACAGATTTGTAAACAATATTTGAGAGAAATGGGTCTGTGTGTGTAGAAAGTTTGAGATCATCTCATGCAAAATGGAAGCAAAACCCAAAGTGTTGCGTTTATATTTTTGCTCAGTGTATGTACATGTATACATAGACATTTTTGTCTTTTATTTCTAGGTTTTATGACACAGATGATGCCAGCAGTCTATATCCCCTACTTCTGCTTTGTACTGGCAAAGTTCACAGCTTAACTTGTACAGAGTTAATTGTATAATTTCACCATCCCAATGAGTGCAGAGAATTTTATTTTAATTTTCTCCCTCTCATTTGCAGAAAACACATATGTTCTTGCACACTACAAGACAGAGCAGTGCAAAAAGCCACCCCGACTTTGCCGCCAGGGTTATGCATGTCCTTATTACCACAATAGCAAAGACAGGAGGAGAAGTCCACGCCAACATAAATACAGGTATGGTGTTAGAGCAAAATGGCATTTATGCTTCATCTAAAAATGGCTGTAGAAGAGATTAATAATATGGTATTATCTAAAGGGCTAGGTGTGGTTTTGCAGGAGGCTTGAAATAATGTATAGTGGGACTAAATCGCCATATTTCTACCACTCAAAAAGTGACATTTTTAAAAGCATTACACATTGGATATTCAAACGTATTTTTTAGATTAGAAGCCTCATTGACCCTGACCGCTTCCTTGTGGTCCTGTTTGGCCAGTTGGCAGCTGTGGATATGTATATCAGCTGGGCCCCAGAGCTGCCTCTGCCTCCCCTGGCAAAACTCAGTTCTTGGCCGTGGGACAGATGGCGAAGGTGCGACCCCTGATTTTGGAGGGGTTAGAATGCCTATTAGAGTGTGAAAAAGATGGTATTTGTTTCATCAATCCAATTTATAAAAGACCATATACATATTTAAAATACAAAATTCTAAATCAAATGTATTGCTTACAAATTGATTACAAATAGGTGACTGAAGTACTGAATGGTTTTTGGTCTTGCTTCTTAAAAAGGATGCCATCTGTTATCCCGCTGGGCATTCCGAGCTTTTTGGGCCACTTTTAATGGCATGAAACGCCGTTTCCCCCGCAATCGCGGTGGAGTACACTGTACTCCGCCGTGATGGCCGGCTCTCCGCCCAGGCCTCTACACACCGCCAGTGTCAAATAGACGCTGGCGGTGTGTGGAGAGGAGAGCGGCGCCCCCTCCATTAACATGGAGGTCTATGGTGCCGCCCTGCCCCCTTCGGCGTCACAGATGACGCCAAAGACACGGGGCCCGAAGGGCTAACGGCATGGGCGCAGTTTGATCAGCGATCAAACCAGGACTGTGGAGTCGAAAAGTTGGAGTCAGAGACATTTTTGGGTACCTGGAGTCAGAGTTGGCAAAAAAATTAACAGACTCCTACTAAATTTAAATAAGAATAAAAAAATTTAATAAAGTTCAAATGTCCCAATTAACAATAATGAATAGTCATAATGAACGACTTCTCTGCTATAAGAATAAATGCATGCCGTGCATAACATTACAGCGCCCACTGTGAACCTAGCTCAAGGGCCCCCACATACGTACCGAGTGGGGATCGACAGATCAGCTCAGATGAGCTCTAGAGTGCAGCATGATGACGTCATCACGCTCCTCTCCAGAACTGACAGCACCCTTTGTGTGCCGGCCGTTAGCTTCAATGAAGACACCGGTCCCCATTAAAACTAACCGCATCGGCCGGAGATTATCGGACATATCCGTTCTCCGGCCGAGCTGTGGGGCGAAAACGATCTGTCACCCCATGTGGGCACCCCCAATCGGGGGGCGATTTTGCCGACCGACAGCCACGAGCGTGCACGCCCATCAGTCGGCGTCAAAATGAGTCACCGCTCGGTGTGTGTATTGCAGCCTTATCTCTTGCTGATAATGAAGTAAATAAGTTTGTTGCCGGACTAGAGATGCTTGTATAAGTGAAGGGAATAGATCGCCAATAGTTCAAGACTGAAGCTGTAAAACATATGAAAAACCGCTGTCATTCAGCTGAGGCGACAAATACTTAGATAGATTGTTAGCTTCAACTTTAATCATGATTCTGGGATTCAAGGGAAATCATGAATCATGTTTGAAGTGCCCCTTCGTTCTGCCTCTTGAAGCCTTCCACTGCCCTATCTTCAGCAGAAGATCAGAACACTAAAGCTAGGCACACACGGATAGATCTGTAAAAAGATCTAATCTGTTAACAAACCTACCTGTGCGTGTCTTCCTTCAAGCGGGATCAATAGAGCCGGCTCGAAGCAACTCAATTGAACAGGGTTCCAACATGTTGAAAAACCCCATTCAATCTCCAATACTTTGCATTGAGACATGAGTCTTCATGGAAAGTATTGGAACAGCTGCGGCTGCTGCCTTCTGCTCAGCGGTCCGCTGTCAGTGTGAAGGGGCGGAGCCAGCACTCCTCACTCGGAAGCTGTGTGAGTGAGGCAGCTGTATGAGACAGGCTGCTTCTCCCCAGCTTGTGGCGGTAGTTCTGTGGTAAGTGTATGTTGCCTTCCTTTCCTTCAATGGATGGATAAAATACATTAGCATATTTAATACAGAGGAGTCGGAGTCGGGGAATTTATCGACCGACTCCACAGCCCTGGATCAAACTGCGCCCGACCGCAAACCGCCCAGGAGGTTCAATACACTATCTTTTGATAGTCAGGTTTTCAGGTCTAAAGAAAATAATTTATTTAATATTGTAACAATACAATTTTTATTTTTGAACCCCCCAATGTATCCAATGTCTATATTCTGTTACACACCAGTGGCAGCTACTCGCTCCTGTTTGTGATATTGAATGAAAAAATAAAAGCCAATTTAGCAAAGGAATTCTTGCAACACATTCAAGGAATGTACAACTAAGGATTCCTTAGGAAGAATGCATGCTGAATTTGTTTGCACCAACCATATCTAAAAATATTTATATATTGAGTCCTGAGTGACAATTTCTTAATTAATGTGAACTTCAATATCCTGCGTGTGTGTATATATTTAGTCACTATATATTGTGAGTGTTCAGAATGGGACTAGTCCGCTGTAGGTCTCCAGGATGCTATAACACGCATGTATGTTCACCAGCTCCCTTCACTTATGGGATGTCTGCTTACTTCCTCATCACTATTGCTGCGACTTCTGCGTTTCCTTCATTAGCTATGGACTATAGCATTTCTTTAAATCTACACAGTTGTTAATTTATCTTGAGATATTGAGACATTATCTTGAGACATACAGAGAATTTTGATGTATTTACAGGGGTGGATAAATGGGTGGTAGCTGCTGAGCAAACACTGCCTCAGCCACACTATGCTGTTAAGAGAAATAGGAAATTGCTGACCTGTGTTTTGAACTGCACTTTGTCAAATGATTCCGGCCAAGGGCAGCCTTTACCATTTTAGCCAACACCCTAAATGCATCACTTTACCATTAAAAGCCCAATTACAGTCACCACCCGGGGAATGCGACATGAGGCTCTCCCTAGGCGGGGGTGTTTGCAATCAACCACAAGCGCCTACACAGAGTGCCCCTAGGAGCCCTGGTTGTTTCCCGGGCTGCTGCTGACTGGCAAGAGCCCACAAAACGACCATGTGAAACCAACCGAACTGCTCCTTTTGCTGCTACTTTATTAAGTTCTGTCTTGTCTAGTCATTAACCAACACCCCTGACACGTGATTGTTTCCCTAGGATTTCGATAAAGTAGGATCAGCCTGGATATTTGATGTGTGTTTGATTTGGATTTTCTAGGTTACTATGTTCTATGTGTCGCCAGTATGCTTTGCCTGGCTTTCATGCATGTTTCTTCCAAAGGTCTTCACCGTGTCCGAATGTGAAACATGGCGATGAGTGGGGTGATCCCAGTAAGTGTGAAAGTGGAGATTCATGCCAGTACTGTCACACAAGAACAGAGCAGCAGTTCCATCCTGAGGTAAAAAGTGTCTCTATTTTCTACCTTTTTATCCAGCTTCAATTTAGATACTCTCCACATGGGGCTAAGGTTCTAACATAAATTTTTCCCCCTCTTGCATAGATTTACAAATCTACAAAGTGCAACGATATGCAGCAGTCTGGCAACTGTCCGCGTGGACCGTTTTGTGCCTTTGCGCATGTTGAACGTATGTTATTTTATACTTCAGTGCATAACCTAAAACCCATGTATTTATTGCTGTCTTTATGTCTTTATGGGTGGGTGGTAGCAATGGGCCTATGGTATTAACTAATATTTTCATGGACCTTTTAAAGTACATTAGCCCCCCAAGCATTCAGCCCATACTGCTCCATTAAAAACATAGTAGCTTGTGTTCTCCGACCTCCCCTGTACACATCTCTGCTTGTATTCCCTGGCCTCCCTTCGCCCCTTTACACTTCGAGCTGAGAAACTCCCTCCCCCCCCCCCTTCATTAACATGGAGGTCTATGGTGTCCCCGCCTCTTCAGCGTCTCTGATGACACCAAAGGGACCAGAATCGGTCGCACGTCTGATATGAATAGGCAAATATGCACAAGAACTGGGATCGTCTCAATGGCTAGAGAGGTTAATGTCGTATCCTAACTAATAGAGATTGATGAGGGGCAAATACTTTCTTGTTGTACCTTAAACAGCCAAAGTGTTTGGAACACTTACCTTGCTTATAAACAAGCCATCAAGAAGTTGACAGACAGATGAAAGAAAGGGTTTTGGTTTTCTTCTTGCCATCTCTGTTATGTCCATGTCAAAATCTTAGGTGGAAAAATAAAAAGATGTGTTTACCTCTAGTCAAAACTAGGGGAAAACTAGCCTTATCTCCAAATTTACAGAACTTCACAATTAATCATCCTGTAGCTATGTGCTTCCACTGCCTTTCAAATGGTATACAAGTGCAGTCCGGCATGCAAGCTCTGGAGCAGTAATGCGTAATGTCCCTGCAAATTATTTTACTTGACCCTAGTTTGTGTTTGTTTGTGGTGAGAATCATAAATATACTGTTTGCCTCATAAAATTTTACTTTCTGCACTTTCTACATGGAAGTGACCTAAATTATTGCAGATGATGGCTCATGTCATGGTTTCTGATCTTTCTTCATAATATTAACAGTGTAATGCTCTTTTTATAGAGTCTGTTCTGTGTGATGACTTGCAGTCTACTTCAGCTGTGTCAAGCCCTACTCAAACTGGAGCTATCATGTATATGCCTTCGGCTTCTGGAGACTCTGTTCCAGTGAGCCCATCCAGCCCCCATGCACCAGACTACAGCAGTGTATGTTATACCTTCATTTTCCTTTCTAAAGCAATTTTTTAGTTTCTGTTCCTATTTTTACGTGAAATTTGAGGCTGCCTATAAATCATATTATGCTAGTGATATACAAATAATGACCACTAACGTCACATAAACAGTTATGTGATCAGATAGACTTTGCACAACCAATCTTCATATAAGTTTTAGCTTCAGTTTTCGGTTGCAGTAGCTGTGCAGTGTCTAAATCTGACTATTCAATTGGAACTAGGTTTAGACTTGGTGTATAACAAACCTGATCTGTCACACACTGCCATTTTTGCAATACAAGCCCACTTTAGATAAATGTAAAGTAACCAAGGGTGGGTACATTTCAACTTGAGCAGCAGAGGGAACTGTAGAGCAAAAAGCATTTAAAGGGTTTCTTGGCAAAAATTTACAGAACTTTCTGTAGAGATACAGAACTATTAATGGAGTAAACTTGAGTTTAAAAAGCCAATTTAAGAGAAAAAAAATGTTTTGCGATTAGCTAAGGTCTTGTGTATACAGGTATCAGATTCCAAAGCAAGTCAAGTTTGAGTTCCCTGATTTGTATTTCAGCTGCTCGCAAGGATACCTGCAGGTTTTTCTAGAGGTAACAGGGGACCGTGGTACCTCTGTTCTCGCCCTCAAGGTATTTGTGGCTGAACATTATTGCCCTATAGACCGTTCGGACACTCTGTGCCCCGTGCCTAAATTCAAGTAGCAGTCTAAAAAACTGTTATGTGAAGCAGTCACTACTAGTAGCAAGTGTGAATAAACTGGGACTATAACCTTTATTATCACTGTAGCCAGGACATTTTCTAGGTATATTTACCTTGCAGAGTCAGTAAAAAAAATATATGTTGATTTTTATTGGTATAACTAAATAGATAAATTGCCTTGTCTATTTTATTTTCCCCATTATTCATGTCAGGATGGACAAAGTATTCAGTTTGTAATTTCAGATCTGTTTCTTCCTTTATTTAGGTATGGAGTAAAATGAGTCACATTGCCACTAGTCCAACACCAGCATCAGTAAGTGTTCTTTCTTCTTTTTTATTATTATGTTGTGCGTTGTGGAACAAAATCTAATACAAATGTTATTAAAATTTTTACTGTGGTCACTAGAACAGTTACTCCCACACCATGGAGAGCTTTCCATTCACTTCTGGTCTGTGTCAGAAAATGATTTTCCACTATACAAGGAAAAAGCACCTTGAGCTACACTTTAGAGTGGTTAGTTGTAAAATAGGTTTATTTTTAGAGGTAAATGCTCAGTCTTTTTACATTTTGTCCAATTTTTTTCTGCCAATATCCCATTTCTCCTCACCTGCCCTGAAATATTTAAGTTCTCGGTACCTTTATATCTATGTTGCCAACAGCCATCGCCAATACAGATAGTATATGAATAGCTTTCCTAAATATGTTAACTTTTTTCTTTATTCAGAAGTGCAAAACACAGACAGGCAGGTACATGTTGGTGTCAGATCTAAATCAGAATACTGTGGTCTACAATTATAACCCGCACTCTGGGGAAGTTCCATTTTCTCCAGTAACTACTATAGACTAGACTATTGCTGAACGACAACAGGGCTCACTCATGTAATATGTGGTAACTTTGCTTTGGTTCCATACATGGAGTACTGTAGTAGTATCTTTATTTAGTATCAATTACTTTAGTGAGGTTGGCTCTACACTACTCAGAAGATTGCTGAAAAAATGGTAACCACTTGCTTACATTGGAAGTGTCATTAACTACACTGCACTACCCATATTTCAGATGGTCGGTTTTCAAAAGTACACCACTCTGCACAGCAGATGTGCAATGGTCCGCAATCACCGACAACCACCCTCATGTTATCCCAATGGAGAACTGCACAGAGACAACCCAGGAGACTCCCGGGCAGGCTGTAATTAAAAAACACATTTCTTACCTCCGTAATGAATCGAGTGGTCATTCACACTATGCAAAACACAGGGTAAATGTGCATTTGCTCTGAGGTGCCAGCATTTATTGAGTCCAGCTTGTCAAGAGTTTGTTTACAAAAAGGGTTTAATTGTACAGTGTGGGTGCTGCATGCTTACTGTAAGTAAATAACTCAATAAAGCAAGGATGAAAATGGCAAACACGAAGCCAGAATTTTAACAAACATTTGCCTATACCAGCTCCAATATTGCTATTAGCAAGTCCCCATAAGAGGGTGAAACAAAATGTCTATTTTTAGTAGATGATTAAAAAACTCATTAATCTTTTCTGATAGATACTATGTGCCAGCTTAGGAAGCCCAACTCATCCTTGTGGCTCTCCTCCTGCGTGTCATGGAAAGCCACACAGCCTGGATAGCCTTGGCTTTCATGGTGACCTCTCTGGCAACTACAAAAAGGCCCCAGGGTGTGAGAGAGAAGACTCGACAAGCACAGATTTTCTCAAAAGCTTCAAATGTCAGGTCAGTATATGTGTCTTTGTCATTTTGGATCCAATCTCCTGTCCCTATGCTCCCTGTTCTGTTGTGTTTTAGGACAACAGTGGTTCATTTATGCGCAGAAGCTGTTTCTAGAACTGTGTGCCTCAGCAGTAATAGGGTGGTTCTGTTGCATCACATTCTCACTATTTGTTTTGTGAAGGCAAAGTTGAAACCTCATCCAATGGAGCACAGAAGTCAAGATCAGTCTCTACTACAGTCAAAGCAGGTAAGGAAGATGATGATCATTTTCTTCTAGTACTGTTTTATTTACTTGAAAAAAAATACGTTTTTGCGGATTTTCCTTTTGAATGTGATGTGGTGTGGTGTTTTCTGTAATTTTCTTGCCTAATGCGGCCTGCGTTCAAGTTTCCATTTTACTACCAGAGGAGGTGGGACACCAAACCAAATGAGTGCTGGGGTTTTTTTGG
Organism: Ptychadena robeensis; assembly: GCA_036250615.1. Classification (NCBI taxonomy): domain Eukaryota; kingdom Metazoa; phylum Chordata; class Amphibia; order Anura; family Ptychadenidae; genus Ptychadena; species Ptychadena robeensis. The sequence goes on along the minus strand of CM070042.1, from coordinate 36,108,215 downwards.
TGCCCCAAGCTTAAGCGCTTACTTCAAGTGCAGCAAACTGACTCCCATCTTCCTCAAGAACCACGGGTGCTTGTGGTTCTTGAGGTTTGGCTTGAACCCACCCATCCATCCCCCTCACCATAAAAGGTACAGTCGGGTTTATATCATTCTGCCCCTGCCTATGGCTGTTTCGCCATGAAGATTATCCCTACTGTTAGGATGCAGCATTAAGGTGATCAGTGTTGCTGAAATTTCTATATGCCATAGATAGGGAAATGGTCAGGACTTCTGGGGTTAGGTGAAATTTAACTGGACAGCCAGGAGAACTGCAAATTCCAGCATGCCTGTGAGCAGTCTTTATCAGTGTTATGATAGTCAATGGCTATAACAATAATAAATAAATGAATAAATATAACAATAATGCTAAGTATGTGTAAAGGAAGAGATCTTTCCCATGGTATCTTTCATTTACTTGTTATGGTTCAAAGAATGTCAGGCTGAATGTCAGTCCCATTCACAGAAGCATATATATATACTTTTTGCACTCTCTTGACAGTTCAGTCATGGGGAGCTTAAAAATGCAACTTAATTTGAAGGATCACATAATTGCCTCCTTTTTTCATATATTTGTGTTCTGATTTATGTATTGGTGATTATGCCTGGCTTGTCACTTTTACACCATTTAACGCCATATTTCTGTGTTCATTATGTATCATTACAGGATGCATTGGGAATAATGCCAATGGGAAGTCCACTGACCTCAAGCATTTCATCTAGTATCACCTCTAGTCTGGCGGCAACTCCTCCCAGTCCTGCAGCCACCAGTGGTGCTCCTGGTATGAATGCCAACGCTCTGCCCTTCTATCCACCCAGTGACACCGTAGAATCTGTCATAGGTAAGATATGTTTTCTTTAAAAAAATAAGTTAAATAGTAAAATTCTTTCCCTGCCAATTCACTAATGAACAGCATCAGTGTTTCAATATTAGCCACTGAACAGCACTGAGTAGATACTGTTGCAGCCTTTGCTTGGAAATGGTGGTCTCTCTTTATATTGGGTTGCCAAAAGCTGACAGTTCTGCTGTGTGTTGCCTGTTTGTGTCACTTTTTTTCAACTGTATCTTATATTTTTTGTGGGCATTTAGTAAATGTGCCCTTATCACCGGCCAATTTTTTAGTACTGGTATATTCTCCATGAATAGTTATCTGAACATTTATCTTACAATTACTTTCTTAACCTCCTGGGCGTTTTGCCCGAGTTAACTTGGGGTGAGTTTCTCAGCTAATAAAACTCAACCACGATTTAACTACAAGCAAACTCACCTGTCCGCCAATGCTTCAATGTCCGCCGGATGTCCGATATGACTCCAAAGGGATGGGGGGTAGTGTCATTGACCTCCATATTGGGGGGGGGGGGTCTATTTTAGCGCACACCTCTGGTCTTACCCGTGATGCCGCGGATGTGTTCCGGGTCTATTGGAGGGCAGAAAATCACTGCAGATTTTATTGTGATCTGCCTCAAACACAAGGCCCTGGAGGTTAAGGATGTATTCTATATTAAAATAACCCTCCTAATAATTTTCAATCTACAGTTTTCTTCATGCCGTTCTTTCTCTTTTAGAATCTGCCCTGGATGACCTTGATTTAAATGATTTTGGTGTTGCTGCTTTGGAGAAGACTTTTGATAACACCACAGTTGCCACACAAGGAGGAGTAATGATAGGTAATTGATCATGTTTCATAGTTGTCCGTATTTTAAATAACATTTAAAATAAAGGGGGCATTTAAAATTTAAATGATGTACAAATAAATATCTGGAAGCCTTCAGTATGAATTCTTCTTTTTTTTTTTTTTTCAGTCTGGGGCTTATATTTACCTCCTGGGCAGTTACCCTGACTTAACTCCGGGTAACATAAAAAACATATAGTTGGGCATTAGTGCGTGTAAATAGATCAGTTCAAGATGCCCTAATGGTGACCATTTGGTTACCATAAAGAAACTAAGAGGGTTTTTTAGACACTAAACACTGGCTGCTCAAAGGGATATCAAAGAATATTATAAAAGGTCTTTATTTATATGCATCTGGACCAAAAATCAATACAAAACTTAAAGGCTATGTTCCCACATAGAGAATCAGCCTAAGGGCTGATGCGATTTTAATTGATTGACCCTGATCGCAGCCATAGACCTGAGTGGCAGTTAAAAATTGTGTGTCGTTTAAACCAAGGAAACGGCCTCCTACAACCCAGATGCATCCAAGAGCTCACATACCTGCTCAGAGGTGTTATTACGCTGCAGGATATACCCTGGGACTCCGATCCCACCTTTCCACTGGGGGGGGTATCAGTATTTTCACCTGTTCGGCAGGCACCAACTGGTCCGGGTTGTGGGAGGCTGTTTCCTCCTTTTGTCCATGTCTCATACCTGGATGCTGTTTTTTTTCATGAGGAACATAGAAACTGAATTGGAACAACATTAAAATCCAATCTATATGTGCGATCTTGAAATTTAGACCCCCCTCCAGAAGAAGCCCAATGGGGCAAAACACGTTGGAGGGTCCAATTTATTATGATCATTATATTAATCTATTTATCAAGATCTTTGCAAAAGATGTTCGTTCTGTTGTAAATATTCATTTACTAGGGGTAAGTTTGCTTACCCAGCAAACTTACCCAGTTACAATTGGGGATACTTGCCTATCTACGGCAAGTCCACACGGATGTACAGTATCAATTGCGCCAGAGAGGCAGGCATTGACCTCCATGTTATGGAGGCACTGACAGCTTTTCTTCCGCACATGGTGCCGGGGATGTGTAGGGGGAGGGAGAGCAGAGAATCACATCACATTATATAAAATTTTATTTTTTAAATAAAAAAGTGCACCACAACATTCAGGAGGTTTAACTCGCATTGATCCTGTTGTGTGGGTCTTTACGGAGTCATTTTGTTTTATAGGCATAGTCTTTCCTAGTTAGCAGGGCTATGCCATTTAACTGCAAGTGATATTTGTGCTCCTGGTTTGTGTGTCAGTGTCAGCTACCATTTAAACTTGTTTCTTTTCCATTTCACCTAGTTGATTTTGGTCTTTCTTAATGCAGGGGGCAGCCTGATGCAGAGCTCAGCACCAGTAAATATCCCTGGATCTTTAGGCAGCTCAGCCTCCTTCCATTCCACGTCTCCATCTCCACCTGTCAGCATCTCCTCACACTTTATGCACCAGACTGCCGGACCAAGTAATCAATCAGAAAGCAGTTTTCTTAGTACGTCATCCACTCATGGGTCACTAGGTAAGGGATTGTGCCACAGAAAATGCAATGTGATTTCTTTTTGGTAAAGTTATGTTTGTTAAAGTTTATATTATTATTTGCTCTGCCTAAGTATACTGTTGCAACTACTTTGCTACACCTAATGCAAAAAAGAGTTGGGTAAATTTATCAGAAATTCTTTTTGTTTTCACATGTTTTGTCATGAGGGTATTTCTCTACTTTCTATTGTGGAGTACATATTGATTAACCCTTATATTGTACAGAGTTGTGTTAAAGCATACCACATATTTTTCAATCTCTGTACAATATCCTTTAGATCTAACTAGAACTGTAGTTCAGGGGCCTCTATGATGAGAATGCAAATTGATTTGATTGCTTAGGTCATATTACTTAGATTTTTTTAAATATATGTTAATTGTACAGTGAGATTGTAACATAGATGGTGACTTGAATTAAAATACACCAGACAGGGCTGCACTCAACTAAAAAGCAGTATGTTATCAGCCCACAACAGGGTTAAAAGAAAGAGTGCATCCCTAGTAGAATAATGGATATATTGTTTTCCCTTTTGGGGATAAAAAAAAAATTGGACATCATATTTCTCATTTGTGATACATGTTTATGGTTTAAATGTACATTTTTGTGTTTAGGCTTAAATGGCATGAATAACAATATATGGGAACATTTTGTGTCGGGCAGCTATTCTCCCGGCACATCTCCTGCATTCCCCTCTGGAGCAGGAGGAGCTGAACATCCAAAATTACTTCAGGAACTGACTGAGGCAAATAGTGCTATCAAACAATGGCAGAATTCATGGAATCAAGCTAAACAGGTAAATTTCCATTGGCTTTCTGGTATCTGTTTTTCGCCTTCATCTGTGACTACATTGGGAAAATTGAAAAGTAATTCAGTGAAAGTATGTAACCATGTTCATGCAACTATATTTGTCTGTTCAGCCCGTCTTGTGATCCAATCACTCTTGCCAGACAGATCGGTTGTAAGATTTGTGGTGGGGGGACATGAAATCATGCTTAATGTAGTTCTCCAGAGGCGCAGACAGAAACACAAATGCAGAAGGTGGGCACACACATATCATTTATTAACTCATCATTTTATCTTCCACATAGCATTCAGATATGGAGGATCTTTGTTTCACCCCCCGCCTTCTCATTGGCTGTCAGTGCTAGGAAGGGGGTGCGTATTACAGAGAAGCAGTAAACTGAGCTTTCGGTCTGCTTTCTCTGCTCAGACAGGCTGGATGCGTTGCAATATTCACTCATATGTTTTCAACAAATATGTTTATAACATCTTGAATCCTCATCCACTCACAAATAGTCTTTTTTCAATCTAGGGCTATAGTTCATATGCAAGTGATTTCCTATCTTATATCTTTTTATTAGTTTTTTTTTTTTTCTCATCAGGCCTGTGATGCCTGGAAAAAAGAGGTAGATGAAGCCAACAAGCGGGCGGCAGCAGCGAAAGTGGAATGTGATCTGGCACGAGAGCAGAAAAATGCATTAGAGCAACAAGTGAAAACATTGCAAGAAGAGTTGGAAAGAATAGCTGAATTACAAGTTTCAAAATTCTCAGAATTTGAAAATATCTCTTTAACCACGTTGTATACAATTCAGAAGCATCTACATGCCAGCTTAGAAAGAGTTGATAAGGTGAGGATATAGAAATTGGTGCATAAAAGAGAAATAATTTGATATTGCTTATATGCTTATTTTATGCTTATTGTGTTTATGCTTAGCCTCTTTGACATAGTAAGCTTTTTTTTTTTAATGAAAGTGCAGTGACCCTATCAAAACCAAAATAAAAATGTAGAATAACTAGATATGTTATCTGTTCTGCTGCCTTGGGGTTCAATATACCCTGTTCTTAAGAGATGCTATTCGCTTTAGATTTCTCTTCTAGTTGTCACATTTTTGTTCCTGTATTATGACATTTGGTTCTTTCTGCAGTGTATGTCTCAGCTAGGGAAAGGCCAAAGAATGGGATAGGATTTGTCAGCTTAATGTACATTTAAAACAGTACGGCCTGATGGTGATGTCAGCAAGACAACTGGTACAGTTTCCTCATTTATTTCCAAATATTCTTTAGGTGGCATCATTCCAAATTGTGCATTTAACCTCCTGGGCTTTTCACGCCAAAGCCACTCCCCGGGCAATCATTGTCCTCCCGCCTCACTACACACCACCCGTGTCAATAAGACGCCAGCAGTGTGTGCAGGAGAAAGTGACGCCCCCTCCATTAACAAGGAAGCCTATGGCTCCTCGCTCATTTGTATTTTTGGTTGCTCTCTTGGGCCGTTGTATATTGGCTTTAGTGTGGCCTTCATGGATATGTTTATCTTGGTGGAGGAAAATGGTAGATGCAAAAAAAGATAACTAGAAAAAAATGTCTCTGTGAGGCACCCAGGTTGGAAAGTTTGCAGTGGTTTACTTTGTATTGTACATAACCAATAGAAAAATAAGAATAAAGATAAAGCATGGTTATTTAATTTGTTATATTAATTTTTTTATGTATAATACAAAATGAATCACTGGAAATGTTCAACCTGGACACTTCACTGAGCATTTTTTTTCTAATATTTATAATGCTTGCAATTGCCAACATACCCACCAAGATTCTGAACTTACTTTCCATTGCAATGGTTAATTCAAATTAACCTAGGGGGGTCACATACTCCTCCATAATCTGAAGGGCCTGACCGCCACAAAGTATATAAGGGGTCGGGCTTTTTTTGTCAGAGGTCTTTTTACTTGTTCTGGTATGGGCCAGGAAGCCAGTGTCTCAAAGCATATGTGACGTTTGAGTTTTCAGTTTCTGAGTTTTAAATCCTTGCCTCTGTGTATATTTACCGTATATGCCGGCGTATAAGACGTCTTTTCAGTACCTTAAAATCCTCCCCAAAGTCGGGGGTCGTCTTATACGCCGGGTGCCGCAGGCAGGGGGGTGCAGGGGACCATCTATGGGAGCCGGTTACTGAATCTGTGCTGCCTGAAGCTGCGAGCGCTGGCTGAGATAAATTGTAACGAACGAGAGAGCAGTGTTACCATGGCTACAGGATGCCTCTCCACAGAGAACACACGGTCTGTAGAAATAAAACCTGTGTGTAACTTTGAACATTCATAGCAGGAAAACCATTTATAGTATAATGATGAAACTTTCAGGGTCAGTAATGCTCACCTACTACTACTTACACCCCGAGTTTCACCACTCCAGCTATAATACTTATAAGTTACATTTCAGCTAAATTCCAGCCACCAGACAATGCTTTTTCATGGCCAGTGATATACTCCTATATGCAACATTTAACTTGCCTACATTGAACACATATATCTTTAAATCCCTGCATGGTAGAAGCTTGGAATTTTGTGGTTTACTAGTTAATCCTTCATACTAATAGCCCCCTATAAAATATTGCTTCCCTATTAACATAAAGCACTACTCTGCTGTATACATGCTTTCAACTATCCTATCCTTACTAATACAAAAAAAGATCGGACTTCTAAGGGTGTTGGAGATCTGTGGGTTGAAAGTCAGAGTAGACATACATTTTTTTATTTGGTGTGCGTTGGAAGAGGGGGTAGTCTTATACGGCGAGTATATAACAAACTCTATATTTTTACTGGAAAAGTTGGGGGGTCGTCTTATACGCCCAGTCGTCTTATACGCCGGCATATACGGTAGATTTCAGATATTGTATTTATAGAAAAGGTTTATGTAGTGTGTGCACTGACTCTTCTTTAGTAGTGCTGCTTTACTCTTTTCTCTCTGCTTATTGCAGTCTGTTAGATCTGACTAATTTTATCTCTAAATCTTTCTCAAGGAAATTCATACTTTTAGTGACATCAGAGAATCATAAAGTTTATTCTTATGATACACAAAAGAAAATGTCCACAGCTAAGTTTAAACAGTGTAAGTCAAGAATTATGTACAGGTAAACATTGAAGGTATATTAAAGCTGAGGGCCAGAGAAACTTCTAAACACACAGATAAAATACATAAAAGGAAGTACCTGCTAAAGGTTCTGTACTTTTTATGATCGAATTGGGGGAACACAGTGGTATATCAAGCCACCATTCTAACTGGCCACCAGGAAAATGCCACCCCCTTTACTTTATCTATTCCAGGAGTGTCAAACTTACTGTATTTTTCGGACTATAAAACACAGTTTTTAAAGCAGGAAAACCAGGAAAAAAATTTTTTTTTATGTAAAAGTGGGTTATGGCAATGAATTAAATTACTGCAATATCAAATTCAGCCACTAGATGTCACTAGCAGCAGTACACTCACAATACATCACGTTATTCTCCTCACTGATCTCACCTCTCCTCTCTGGCTGTGCCTGTGTCCGTGGAAGCTGCAGAGTGATTGCCGTTTCCATGGACACGGAGAGGGATAGATGGCAGTTCATCTATCTTCATTAGTTATACCAGCAGGCCTCTGGGCTCTGCTGGCATAAGCAATTATACAGTTCAGATGTGAGATCCGGCCATTGGCGGATCTTTCATCTGACAACTCCCCGGCGTAAATACTTGCCGGGAGAGCTGGCGAGGAGCCAAGGCATGAACACCCGCGGCCGAGTGGCCACAGGGGTCTCGCATTCGACCCTAAGACGCAGGCACTTTTTTCTCCCCGATTTTGGGGGTGAAAGTGTGTCTTATAGTCCGAAAAATACGGTAAATACACATAGAAACACAAAGTCGAGGCCCAACCATGTGCTATGCAATGAAGGCATACACACTGAAATCTCAGCTTTGCATTGCATTAGCGCACTCCCTAGTCCTCTTTCTTCCCTCAGCAGATGTGCCAGAAAGGTGTGCCTTCTCCACAGCCCTCCCTTCCACTATCTACACTCACTGAGCACTGCTATACTATGTACTCACTACAAATCCCAGCATGCTCTGGGCATCTCAATATGATGTCACTGTAGTTCAGCAGGACTCCTAGTTCTCCCCTGGAATGCAGTACAGACGCTCAGTGAGTGTTGCAGGTAAAGGGACTGCAAACAAGACAGATCAGATCAGATGTTCCATATCTACCTCAGGCCAAATTTGGCCCCCAGGCCAAAGTTTGCCATCTATGATCTATTCTCCTAGAACTTCCTTGCCTCAATAGGTTTGTGTTCATCACACCTTGCCCTTAGTCCTACTTTACCCCTCTCCTATTGTAAGCTCTTTTGTATAGGGACAAGCAAGAGGCCAATACCAATACACATTCAGGTAATAATAAATACTTTAAAATATGAGTTTTCATGAATACATTAATCTCCCTGGCAGAACTATTACGCTCTGGGGTTTTTAGTGCTAAAACCAGCATGGAAATTCAACCAGATTACAATGTTATCTGTACTCGTGTACATAGTAATTGCCTTTTTTTTTATTTAAATTGAATTTTTAAAAAATAAAGTTTTTTTTGAGGAAAATCTATTACCATCCCAAGGTTATTTCATGATGAAATAAAGATTTGTTTTTATTATGTAGAATAAGGCTGTATATGTTTAATTTGGGTAAATAAATTCAACTAATCCATTCACAATGTCATGCTCTTCCAGAGGTGTTTGTAAGATTTTATAATCAATAAAACTACACTCTCAGATGTAGTGGCCAACATCCCAAAAACTATAGACCGAAGTTGATAATAGCATAAACACATCACCCCAAATTTCCTCTGGAATAGACAAGGGAGAGGGATGGAATGGGCCACTCAATATGTAAAGAAATACATTTATCACTCACAGTGCAAAAGATGAAGTAATGACCATCATATCAATCAAAAACAATGCACAATGTTGCGGATGTCACATCTGTATACATGCTTAAACAATTAAAACAGTCCAAATGGCGCAAATTTCACCCCAACGCGCAGTTCGTTGAAGATTTCTTCAGGGGGTACGATATGTAAGTTCATTGGCCAAATCTACATAACACAAACAGCCAACACAAGGGGATCAGTCATAGTGAATAACCAAATCGATATAAAAGTGGACACAGACCCTCAGGGGTTACTCACATCCATACATCAATATAGATTGGAAAGACATGAATTCTTAAGATGGTGTCCCTACTGCACCGACACCAGTGGGGAACGGAGAGACAGACCGACTTTAACCACATAAATGCCGTGGTGATCTGCGTACAACAAAACTGATTTTTAATACATTTACTTTGGTAACCATGATCAGTTGATGGTTTGGGTCGGTCTTGTTGTACGCAGATCACCCGTGAGGACTCCATCTTCAGAAATCATGTCTTTCCATTCTATATTGATCTATGGATGTGAGTAACCCCTGAGGGTCTGTGTCCACTTTTATGTTGATTTGGTTATTCAATATGACTTCTGATTCCCACGTGTTGGTTTTTTTGCACTGTGTATAATAAATAGATTGCTTTTGTGTCCCCTCACCCATGTCTATTTAAGGGGAAATGTTGGATGATGTGCTTATGCCATCATCAATTTCTGTCTGTTTTTGTAATATTATTGGGCAGTTTCTCTGCTACAAGATCACAGATGCTTGGTTTACTTTTTCAGTTCTCAAAACTAAGTACAACAGAAAAGTTGTCCAAATATGAATGATTAACCTAAACTGGGGATAAAAAAAATGAAAAGTTGTTATGCTAAAAATCTTCATCTACTTACATTTTAAAGTTATACCAGCAAGAATGATTGATTTAAATCAGTTTGATTTAAACCAAGCCTTATTGACTACTGATTTAAATCGTGATTTAAATAATGATTTAAATCAAATCCACCCTGTGAAATCCCCAAATCATTAGGTCATTTGTCAATATAGGGTCCTGGACTTTAACCCTACTGAACAAATTTGATGGCCTAGGCTCCATGGGGATTTGGTAACTATTTGAACTTAAACACCAGCAGGTGTGTTCTTAGTCTTGACCTTGTGTAGTAGAAGTGATCCTACTTAAAAATGCATGGTCGACTTTCGGTTCCGGCGCCTCGATGGAGTAGCCGCGTCTCACCAGGGCTCCATCTACCCACCGCTCCTCCGGGTATCCCGCACGACGCCACATGGCTACTTTGCCCCCCCCCCCCCCCCCCCCCCCCCCCCCCCCCCCCCCCCCCCTATGCCTAGGGACCTTCTTGAGGACGTCATGGACCGATTCCTCACCAAACCGGGAGCCGGTAAGAGACTTTCGTGCCGCAAAGGGCGCAACCGCGCCAACCGCAGCATGGCTGCTTCAGGCCACGTGTCTGCCAGTGAGGAAGGAGACTCTGATGGCGCTGGGTCCTCAGTTTCTGCAGCCCCTATTGACTATAAACAACTGGCTAGCGCGATGGTGCAGCTCATTAACCCAGATATTAAGAGGGCAATCGCTGAGGCTATGGACTGTAGACTGGAGCCGTTACACTCCACGCTGGCTGACCATGCGGCTCAACTTGCTAATGTGCAGCAGGAATTGTCCGCCCAGGCGGACTCCATTTCAGAGCTGCAATCCCAGAATTCTACATTGGCTAAAGACAATATCTACCTGCGCTCTAAGGTGGATGATCTGGAAAACAGATCCAGAAGGAATAATCTGAGATTTGTGGGGGTCCCGGAGTCTACCCCGGCAGCTGACCTTCGCAGATTGTGTGCCATGCTCATTCCCAAGGAGCTGGGGGCTCCGCCATGCAGGGTGGAGAGGGCCCACAGAGTAGGACTGCCTGGGCCGGATACCACTGGGCCCAGGGCGGTGCCAGCGCGCTACCTGGATTTCTCTGAAAGGGACTACCTGCTTCGTCAGTTCCGAGCTAAGCGACACCTGGAGGTGGATGGGCATCATATCTTGATCTTTGTGGATTATTCCCCAGATGTCTCCAAGAAATGCAAGGCGTTTTTCCCGGTGTGCCAGATCCTGGTGGCCCACGGCATGCGTTTTGCCCTAATGTACCCGGCTATACTCAGGATCAATATCCCAGGGGGCAAGACCAGGTCCTTCCATCATCCTGGGGAGGCCAAGGCATTCGTGGAGGATTTCCTCACTGGAGCTGCTTCTGAGACCCCGGCTAAAGGGGAGGCCCCCACACCCCATCCGAGGAGGGCACCCGGATCCCCCCTGAGACCTGCGGCTTCCCCTGGTTTGTTTTCTCAAGATCAGCCGGTGGGAGCAGTGGACTGATGAGGCCGTATGGTCTCCACCACCTAAGGTATTTATGGGTGCTTTTGGGGACGTGGTGATGCGTTGACGTCGAGGTTTGCCACGGCCTCTGTTCCTGTCCTTGGACACTGGACTGCTTCGGGCTAGTACAAGATTTTTGCCAATTTTTGACCCTCTCTTCCTTTTTTTCTTTTTTTTTTGGAGTTCGAGACTTTGTTGGGTTAAGCGTGTTTTCATTACCATGATGGCCTTCACTTCATCTGTTTTCATGTCATTCCATTTAAGTTTTATGCGGTGTGTTTTTACTATGTTCCGTACATGTTTGACGAGTAAAGCTAGCCATACACGTGTCGGATTCCATGGCCAATTGATCACTCACCCAATTGATTCCGGAGATCTCAGCGGGAATGGGAGCTGCAATCAATCAGCCAATTAAGAGGATCCGATCGCTGCATACCACCTTGTCCGAGTGATCGCGTCCAATTGATCGGGGGCTCAGAATTGGATCCGACAGAGAACCAATGCCAAGGGGGTTGAGCTCTTCCGCTTCGGTAGTAAGTCTGGTAGACTGCTGGCTAACCTGGCCAAGGGGAGACAGCCCCAGTCACACATCACGGCATTGAAGGATGGGGAGGGTCGTCTCCGGCACTCGCCGGCTCAGATAGCTGGGATCCTAAGAGATTTTTATGAGAACCTGTATGCCCCGCACAGGGGTTCAGCCGGGGAGGGGCGCTCATTCCTTGAATCTATTAAACTGGATCGCCTTTCGGTGGAACAGCTAGAGCTCCTGGAGAGCGCGGTGTCTGAGGAGGAGGTTGTACAGGTCATAAAACACTCTGCGGCTGGGAAGGCTCCAGGGCCTGACGGGTTCTCTTCCGACTTCTATAAAATGATGGCCCCCGAGTTAGCGCCCACTCTCTGTCGTTTATTTGGCGACGTCTTGTCTCAAGGCACGTTTCCGCACACGGCGAATGAGGCTCTGATCCGTCTGCTTCCCAAGGCGGGTAAAGACCCCCTGCTACCGGGCTCTTATCGCCCAATCTCTTTATTGAACCAAGACATCAAAATGCTATCTATTTCGTCGGCCCTGTTTGCGGACGATGTTCTCCTGTTCTTGAATGACCCGGCTGTGGACCTTGACCCGATTATCCGCCTGTTTACGCACTATGGGGTCTTCTCGGGCCTTAAGATCAATTTTGTCAAGAGTGAGTTGATGTTTCTGGGGGACACGCGGCGCATCCCGGACTGCCCGGTGAGGAGTGGAGTACAAGTGATTAAATATTTAGGTATCTCGATCCCTAGATCCCTCTCCTAGTCATATAGTCTGAATTATACCCCAGTGATCCAGAAGATAGTGCAGGAGCTTGGACAGTGGGATACCTTACCGTTGGGAGTCTTAGGCAGATGTCATCTCCTAAAAATGATTAGTTTTGCGAGACTTTTGTACCCCCTGCAGACTCTACCCCTCCTCCTCAGACACCAGGATTCTCGAGCTTTGACGGCGGCGTTCACTAGGTTTATATGGAGAGGCAGGAAGCCACGCATTGCCCTACACAAACTACAACGGTTCCGCGACGACCTGGGTATGAACCTCCCGAACGTCCGCCTCTATAACCTGGCCAGCATGCTGAGGTACATTAAAGACTGGTGGCACGAGCGGATCCCCGCTTAGACTCTCAATTGTTTTCTGACTGGTCCCTCAGGGGCCTTCTAAGTACTAGATTCACGCTCTTACCCAGGGAGGTGAAGTGGTCTATTTACATGCGGGACACGATTATTACTTTTAGGGAGGTGCGGAAGCTGTTGGGATTGCCAGGTTCGGTGTCGCCAGGTATGCCTCTGGTGCCTTTTTGCCAGGCCAGGGCCGGGGGGTTTTCAGGACTTGGGCTACCAAGGGCTTGCGAACGCTTAAGGATCTTTTCACCCCACAGGGCTCGCTCATGACCTTTTAGCAATTGAGGACACTAGCGGGGCTTCCCCAGTCTCATGCCTTTTCGTATCTCCAGGTTCAGCATTTTTTGCATTCCACATTGGGCCCGCAGGGCCGCTTCCCATCCCATGTAGCCCAAGACAATCTCCTTGGTTCAAGTGGGGCGCCCTACTCCCTTTCTGACTTCTACATTCGTTTGCGGATGGCAGGGGATCAGGCCCTACAGAATGATTCCCATGTCTTAAAATGGTCATGCGCGCTGGGGTGGTCGGGAGAAGAGGTGGAGAAAGTACTCCAATTGGGGTGGGGAAGTGTCCGCAGGGCGGTTATTAGTGAACCATGGAGAGAGGTGTACTTCAAAACAGCCCATAGGGCCTATGCTGGTCTACAATTTCCCCCTAGAACCCCCCCCCCCCCCCC
>CM070042.1:36065385-36083790 GCA_036250615.1 Ptychadena robeensis | reverse complement strand
TTTTACCAAAACCATGTAATATGAGGGACTTTCTAAACAATCAAGTCTACCTGTGTTCTACCGCAGAGGACCCTATACTACATAGTTGTTGGAAGATCTAAAGGCCCCAATACACGTAACAAGCCGCAGACGATTTTGCCACCAACCGATGTGCATGCATCAGTCAGCGGTATATTCAGGCACGGATCAGGTTGCCTACATGGGGCGACAGATCCCTGTCACCCCAAAGCTCGCTCAGCCAGAGAACGGACATGTCCGTATATCTCTGGCCGATGTGATTAGTTTGAATGGGGATCGGCGTCCCTGTTCAAACTAGCATACGGCACAAAGGGTGCCCACCGATACTCTAAGCGACCGGGTGCAGCGTGATGGCGTCATCACGCTGAACTCCACCGCTCATCTGTCGGCCCCCACTCAATACGTGTGTGGGGTCCTTAAAGGATATCTGACAGAGAGATCTGAAGGTGTATGGCCAGCCAATGGTCTAAGAGGACAGTAGGTGCTGTGACTGTCACCAAATTTACTAATAATGTAGAGAAGGGTTGTAGGAACATAACATATTTGCTCTTGCATGTAGTTTTTGCCAAAATTTGTTTTTAGAGTAACTTTATCTATGCAAAAACGACATAAACTTCAGGAATACATTTTTCTTGAAAATGTCCCTACAACCCTTCATCTTTTGGGTATACTTGGGTATACTACCTTCAAATATTTTGGGTATAATCTCATGTTTACGGCCTTTGCAATTCCACAAGGGCTGATCAGAAATTTTTATCAATGGACGCTTTGCGTCCCACGTTATCTGATCAAAAGAGGCAAACCTCAAACCGCACTATAGGTGCTGGGCTAGGCACACAAGGGTAGATCTGTAAATAGATTTGAGTACAGTCGAGCAATGTGCACGCTCACGGAGCTTGTGCTCTAATCTATTTACAGATCTACCTGTGTGAGGCTGTGTTCTGGTTTGCTGCCTTTCTCTACAACACGGGCTGTGAGCTGGGCCAACGGGTCCCCCATTTTGTCAACCAACACAGAAAAGGCATATGAAAGAGTAGACTGAAGCTTTCTCTTGGCAACCATAAAGCTGGACATACAGGGGTCGATGTCAGCATTACATTGGTCAAAGTTAAATCGATGACTGCACACATGGTTTGATCCACAAAAATTGTTTGTTAACGATTGTAATGTGATTGGACATGTTGGAAAAATTTTCATTGATTTTAATTGTATTACAGTTGAACCCTCCATGTGGTACTACTTTGGATTTGATTACAAGTGTTGTTCGATTAAATCAAATTGAAGATCGATTGTGCTAAAAATCAAACTGTGTATGCCTAGCTTAAGACATGCACTTGCCTCTGCAAATAATGGTTTTCCTCTCAACTATGTAAAGTTCTCCCTCTGTCAAGTTGAATGGCCATCTTTCTCAACTCATCTCCAATGGAACCTGCCAGGGATGACTAAAACAACCTGTAAGAAAAGCACAATAAATATGTTTAAATCATTAGTATCACCAGGAATACTGGTGTGAATGTGATATTTGAGATGTGTGTGTGTGTGATTTTTCATTCCCATCAAATATACAGTAGAAATAGTTTTGGCCACATCAACCATTCAGAACATAATCAGTCACTCAACTAAGTAAGAACCACTGATGATAGTGAAGTTGCACACATAAATTATTGTACTTAATAAAATTCTAGATAAACATCTGGACATTAAATTGTTTTACTGAGCAGTAATTCATTTGCTCAAAAAGCTAGTCTAATAATAATTGTTCTGAGGGAACTGATAAGGAAGCCATTGAGTGTCCCCAAGGTCCCATGTATTTGCAGCTGGGCTTACATTTCCGGCACATGGTTCAAAAAAAAAAATAGAAATAAAAGCAATGACCTGTAAACAAAAGCAGTGTGCAGAATCCTCTATAACTTGTTCATGGTAGAAAAAAAAATACAGAAAGGTAAAAATAACAGCTTCATCAACCATGTGGTTTACAATCAAATTTCCAGTTATTTTAACAATATGCAGGTCACATTATATATGGCATAAAAATACTTTTTGTTATTAACAAGAAATGTCCATAAAGCAATATCCATGCTGCTAACCCTGAGCTATTACAATGCAAATCAGGACAGAGAAGATTCATAAATGGTCATACTGAAATAACAGTATTAACAGCTTATCTTGGTAGAATTATAGCCCTTTATCACTCTGCTTTTAGGAAAGGAACTTGGAAGGTCCTCAACCATGGATGTCTGTTGTCTCATCTAAATAAAGGACAAGACCATCTTCATACCAAGGTAAGCTCACTGGCGATACAGGTTTTTTTGTGGCGGGAAAAGCCTTACAGGCAATCGCGGTGGAGTACAGTGATTCCACCCCCCCCCCCTGCCTCTATACTCTATGTGGGCTGGAAAAAGCAGCCACCCCTTTGGCGTCACAGATGAGGGTGAAAACTCGGGCCCAGAAGAGATGCTTGAGCCTGTAGCAATGCAGCAGAAAACCATTATCACGCGAGGTCGATCTGCTGTGAAATCGTTATCAAAGGAAACATCTACGCCCAGCTTTAGAGCTTAAAAAGTGGTGCGATTTCTATATGTCTTATAGACTTTTCTTTAGTTTTGTCACTTATTTTGGTTTGTTTTTTACAAGAGCATTACAGTGACAATATGGTTGATGAGATGTATAGATTATAACTTTCAAGCCCCCCCATACACCTTTAGATCACTCCATACAATCTCCATTAGATCTACCAACAACTATGTCGTGCCGGGCCCTCCCTGATAGAATACAAAGTGATTGGAAGGTTTATAAAGATCCTTGTATTACATGGTTTTGGTAGAACAAAAGTTGATTGTACAGAGATGGTAAGATTGTAAGGTGTATGGGGGACCTTAATGCTTGCGTTCGCTGTTCTCAAGTAATGACTTGTGAATTTTAAAGTAAAGAAGAGATACTCTTTTCACTTCTTGATGTCATTTCTACCATGTTCTAACTTCCATTGTTTGAACAGTGCTCTATGTCCTCTCATTTTGTTGGACAGAGCTGCAGATGGTGTCTGTTTGCAAATTCTGAAAAAACTTTTCCTGTGAAGCTCATAAATGATATTTCTGGCTCTAAAGACTTGCCTTGTCCCCCCTACATTTTCCTCTGAAGTAAAAAGGCAATGAATACAAAATACATAAATGAAAGTGTGGAAACCAGGAAATGCAGACGATAGCACTTTTACAGACTCCTATGTGACCTAAGTGACCTTAAAACTATTACTTTATAGTGAGGGTTTAGTATAAATAAAATATATAATGTTAACATTTTATTTCCCCCTTTGGGGTGTGTGTGTATATCAATATATACCGTATTTTACGGACTATAAGACGCACTTTTTCACCTCCTGCCAGCTCTCGCGGCAAGCAGATTAGCCGGGAGCTGGAGGAGCTGTCAGATGAGAGATGCCGGCCACGGCTGGTGTCAGATCTACCATCTAAACTGTAATGCCTATGCCAGCAGAGCCCTGCTGCTATAAGCAATGAAGAGAAGGATAGATGAACTGCCATCTCTCATGTCCGTGAAATCTGCAATCACTCTGCAGCTCCCACGGACACAGGCAGATGACGTATTGCTGCTAGTGACATACTGGCTGAATTGAATATTGAATTAATTGTCTTGTGGTCCGGTGCGCCTTAGAGTCCGAAAAATATTGTTAGGGAAGCTTTGTGTTGAAAGTTTCAATAATTTTTATTGGGGAGTTTTTACAACAAATTTTAAATAACATCAAAAAGACAGTGAAAAGAATAGAGAGCACAACGAGTATCAGTAAATTAAATTAGATGCTGAATACAGACTTTCAAAACAAAGAAAATATAAAGTTGAAATGTTTTAAAAAAACGGGAAAGGGGGAAAGGAAGCGTTAACAGACAGTTCAACTTCCTCAGTAGTGTGAAAATATATTTCTATGGAAGGAAGGTGAGTGAGACCAGAAAGAGATTACTGCCTTGCCTACTGCTCTCATGGCTTCAGGACAGGTTCTGCCTTTAAACATAACGGTTATGGGTTCTCTTGAATATTGTATGTCCAGTCCTGAGATGTACAGAGCTTGTGAACTACATAGTAGTAGTAGTAGTAGGGTCACCTCTCCTGTTTCCAACCTACGAATGACCATCAGCAAATTAAAATGAAGAGGGGAATCTACTCTGACTTCTGCTAATATATTGTACATATTTGTGACACATATGAGTTGAATTATAGCCATCACTTATGTTAACTTATATGGACTGCCATAGACAATCGACTTTTGTTTATAATAGGCAATTTATAGCTACCATTATCTATAGGAAAACGACAACTTTTAATGTAAAACAAACCAAGATCTTCAATGGCTCCTAATACCTGGCAGTAGTGGCAGATAATTGTGTTTTTATAACTGGAGTTTAACTGATAAATGATTTTGTTTCAGAGTCAACACAAGGTTAAGTTACTGACTATGACTCCACAGATGCAAGCTGTGTAGGAGGGAGATACCCAGAAGAGGACATATCCTGCTATTGTTTACATCTTCCTGGCCAGTTCAGAATCTTTATTCACATGTATTCAGAGATGGCCACCGTTCCGTTCCTCTGCTCTGAATATCTGTATTGCCCAGTCTGCTTGGACCTTTTTCGAGAACCTGTCACCATACCTTGTGGGCACACTTTCTGTTTAACATGCATTACCCAGTGCTGGTCTTTGCAGGGAATGCCAGCCTCTTGCCCCCAGTGTCGTTCCTGCTTCCAACAAGAATCTTCACCAAGACTCTGCAAGAACAGTATACTTTCACAGATGGTGGATGACTTCTCCAAGCTCCAAGATGCCAGTGAGAGGATGAACACTATCCCAGTCACAAGTGTTGGAGTTCCACCAAACACGAATTTCCACCAAAAAGAGT
This sequence comes from Ptychadena robeensis, assembly GCA_036250615.1. NCBI lineage: Eukaryota > Metazoa > Chordata > Amphibia > Anura > Ptychadenidae > Ptychadena > Ptychadena robeensis. Next base: position 36,078,869 of record CM070042.1, on the reverse strand, counting down.
CACACAGAAATATTGAAAGTGAGACAAGCATTGGTTTTGCTGAACCTTGTATCAGTGAAGTCCAGGGCAGCAGCATTGCACAGGTAAGGATATTTTGTTTGTATTCCAGCCATTCCTTGGTAAACGCGCTGCAGCTAATGCTTACTTTATCATAAGCAGAGAAGTTTGCAACTGACATTTTATGTTGGCTTATTCATAAAGACTTTAACACTATTATTACATTTATCTAATTATCTACTCATTAATTGTGTACTATGATAAATTATACCAAAAATAGGATAATCTCACACTATATTGTTAACCTTTTAAAACAGCTTTTCCTGACTTTCTCTCCATTCATTTTTTTTTTATTTTGACCCTGAACAAAGACCATCACAGGGTATTTCAGTACAGTAAAGGTAGTCATACAGCCATTTGCGATGCAATCATTGATTCAGTTTTTTGGGGATTGTCGATTAGTTTTAAAATCGTCCACTATACATCGATCGATTGTACCATCACTATCTATGTAAAACCGATCCATTCTTTTACCAGAAATGATTTCTGGACAATTTACAAAAATTTACCGACATACCTGATCACTTAGAGAATTTTTTTTTTAGTTTGATATTCTTATCATCTATTTATATAGCGCCAACATATTATGCAGTGCTGTACAATACATTAGAGTGGAGATACAACACAATATAATACACACAGGTACAGGTTATGACACAGGAGGAGTAGAGGACCCCGATCAGGCTTGGTTATCGATGATTTTTGATCGATCGCACCAGGAATTGATTCTCTTGCGATTGACTGAAAATTTATAGTTTTAAGTCGATTGAACGAAAATATTATACCGTGTAAGGCCAGCCTAACTCAGATAATACTGACACCAGCGGATCAGCATTAAAACCAGGCATCAGATAGGGCCTATCCCCACATTGGCAGCTCGCGCGGGGCAGCCGCCGCCGTTCATTTAGGTAGCCCTGTCCCCATTTAGGAGGGTGGTCTGAAACGCGGGTTCCAGCGTGTGGACGCGATTTGTAACCGCGTCCATTCATTTTCTATGGACGCGATACGGGGGCGGCTGCATTGAAATGTATTGTAAAAAAAAAGTTGGACATTATCTGCGTGAGATGGTCATGAAAGTTTTTTATGGAACATTGGTTTGCTGACCCGAACATGGTATCCTCACCATTATCACCGATTTGTAGATGTAGAGAAGGGTTGAGGGAACGTGTTGCTCCTTAGTCTTAGTATAAAGTAAAACGTAGATTATGCAGCAGCTACATGTGCCAAAATAATCTGTTTTTGTAATGTACATCCCTTTCCTACGTCTTCAGCAATGTTGGTGAGGATTCAATGTTCTAGGGCTTTGCAATTTACTCCCAAATCAATTATTCAGATGTTTGCAAGCTACTTAAGTAAGCTGTAACGTTGCCCATGTGTGCCAATATCTCCCAAACTTCACCAGCCTGGATTGTTGATACAAAGCAGACAAGATGCATGCTTTTATGTAGTTGACAATACCATCCAATTGACCCAGCAGAAAATAGGACTGAGCAGTCAACGCAATGTTCTTAGCTAAATGGTTTGGTCTCCATAGCCCATCAGTTGTGTGTTCAAAGATGTTCTTCTTCTTCATATCTCAGTTGTAACAGGCAGTTGTTTAAAATGCTGTTGCCTTTCTATCAGATTTAATAAATCTGGCAATTCTCCGTCGACACCTGTGCACTCAACAAGGCATTTTACCCACTTCACCTTACTCCATATTTTTATCTCTCTAAGACCTAGAGATGGTTGAGATGGGATATAAGTCCCAGTAGATACGCCTGTCTGATACCCACAACAATGCCACAGACCCACTTTTCTTTGATGCTTAGATAGAACTTGTTCTTAAAAATAGCAACATGCTTACATGCGTTACTGTACTGCCACGTGATGCTGATTATATACCCTGTTTCCCATAAAAAAAGGCAATCCCCCGCAATTAGGGGACCCTTACATTTTTGCCTTATGCTGAAATATAAGGCATCGCTTGGAAGTGTTTTAGGCCAGTTCACAGATAATTAGGGGTCGGCAGCGGAGTGGGGCCCTCCAGGGCCCGGGTCTGCCCCGATCTTCTTCTATGCCATCCTGAACTTCAAGCGGTAGCTTTCATGATCTGTGTTATGGCCGGTGTATGGCTGGCTGGGGGGGAGAGTGCTGGGTCAGTGGAGGGGGAGTAGGAGTTAGGGGGGGGGGGGGGGTGTTGTTTCTGGTTCAGGGACAGTTTCTGGATTGTAATATGGGTGTAGACTCCGATACCTGCGGCTATGATAAATGTGCAAGATTCTTCTCTGATCTGTGACACTGCGAGTGGGTATCATATGCTGGAAAGCTTGGCTGTGTATTCTACTGTACCACTCATATTGCTGCATATTACTGTACTTTCTTTGTTGATATGTTTTGGAAAATAAACATTTCTATGCTAAAAAAAAAATATAAGGCATACCCCTAGATACGGTACTGTAACTCTGGACAGGGGGGATCAGTAGGGGAAATAAAAATGACACAGGAGGATCAGAAGGTGTTACTTAAATGGTAATCCCCCCTCTGAGTCTCCTGTGCCATTTTGATTCCTGCCTCTGATACCCTGTGTCATTTTAAGTGATCCCCCCACCGTGATACCCCAGTGCCCCAGTTCTTCATGGAAAAATAAGTCATCCCCTAAAAATAAGACATAGGGCATCTTTGGGAGCAAAAATTAATAAAAGACACTTATTTTGGGTAGTTTTGTTAACAATTAGTTGAAAATGTGTATCTAATAAGACTTTATATACATATACAATTCACTCTGCCTTGTTCACACCTATCAGTTGTTATGCATGTTGGCCAACGCATGTTGCATATCCAAAAGGCACCAGAATATATTAAAAGTGTCAACATAAAGAGGAGAGGCGAGACCCAGGCCGTACTCATGATGTTGCACTAATGCTTTTTGTCCTTTGACAAATAAACACTAAGCCTTCTGGATTTGAATTCCTTTGTAGTACACTATATTTATTACAACATAGGAAGATTGTGCACTCAGAGGGCTATTATTTATTTTTTCCTTGTTTATTTTAGTACATCAAAAATAGCTAATAGAAAAATATTCTGCTAGGAAGTTCTGTAACAAAAGAGCGTGTGTTGACAAAGGTATAAATAATGGATGAGTGCCAAATACACACCAGTAAGTCCTGAGGGATTGGTACATGTTGGTAATTTCAGGATATTTTCAGAGAGTTTGAGTTCAAGTGATACCGTTTATTGGCTAACTGAAGTCCCCAAACTCTATATATTTATCGATGGCTAACATGGTACAACACTCTACTATTGCTAGGATATTTGTAGAAATATTTTCTTAAAAAAATTTTTTTTGTAAGGTTCACATATTTCCATGGTGTCCACATATTTCCACGGTCCACATATTTCCAAGGTCCACATATTTAAATTACCTATCATCCATGAGTAAAATGTTGGCAGGAAAAGTTTTTAATCTTTCAAAACTCCAGTTGGATTTCATAAGCTGACTTACACTGTGATGGCGTATTCTTACCTGCGCCATCAATTCCACCGGCCTCCATCCCATGTTTTCATATTATTGGCCAGCACTCAGTTTTAGGCATTCTTTAGGTATATCTCCATCCTTTACCTGTCAGACTCACATATTTGATATCTTTTTATCTTATAGCACTACACCTGTCTCTTGTTATTATGATATTTTCTTTAACCCCCACACCACCACTTATTTCTCTATTCCTAAACAATCTGAAAAGATCTCTCAGGAATACCTTTCACTTTCCAAACTGATCACAAGTGAGGTTTGGATAGAAATGCAGTTCAGAAATAAGTGGTTGCCATATATATCTTCTATCCTATGGCAACCACCTCATTATATACCCTCTGGCTCCCTCTACAAATAAAGGTAAAATTTGTCCGTTGTTTATGGTCTTCTCCCATCAGCAAGGATAAACTATTGTTGGATCATTTACTGAATTTTTTGGACCATTAACTTCTCCAATGTATAGGACATGTCTGGTACATTTATTATTTCTACATTTAGATAATTCCATAAAATATTTCCTATCACAGTGGGTGCAGTTGTGCCTGGTGCTCAACATTACATTATGAAGGTCTGGCTTTCAATTACATTACAATTTAAAAACACCCTCTATACAACAATGGAATTTTAGGGAAGTCTGGCTGTTCTTTAGACAAAACCGTTAAGAATTAAGCAAATTCTTTAATCATTGGTGCAAATATATTGTCCACTCCGTCCCTCCACAATAGGGTAAAGTTATGAATGTATCTTTTTCTATATTCTAAATGGTATCTCACTAATGACACAATTAAGACTTTTGGTCCTGTGAAGGTGGATTCTATTTATTTTCAATGTTTGATACTGACAGTAGGTTTTCATTTTTGTCTTAATTCTTTCTTTCCCTCTATCTAATGGCACATAGCATGTTTTTCTTTGTTTAGAAAGTTCTGATGACCAGTCTTTACAATTTTGTTCGTCTTGTTTTTGTTTTGTTTGAACAATACGTGGGTATTAGGGCTGTACTGTGTTTTGTCTGTCTGTTTTGTTGTATGTATTCTGACTTCCTTTCTCTACCTTTACTTTGGACTATATTAATCCTTATCTCTTTTTTCCTTTTTCTACTTTTCCTTTGTATATTTTGTACAGTATTGTTTTAAAATTGTTTTAAATTTATTACAGAAAAATGCTGTATTAAATGAAAAAAACGTTTGCTGCAGCCATGTCCACATTCTACTGACTATGGCTAGATAATTGTCAACCGATATGATTTGCCATGATCAGTAAATATTTAGCTTCTGTACAGCATAGATTGTTCAGTATTACAAATGGACAATCATCCTTGTCAATACGTAGTTTTTACTATGGGTAGTGGGATCACTCTTCTTCCCCTTCCTCACTCACAACATTTAAAAAGAAAAGGGCAGTTCTGCTTCAGATTTCATTTTCTTACATTCTCAAGTGCCTTCTGATGCACAGTAGAATTCATGGTAGCATTCTATGACGGTGAGCTGGCCAGGTCCTGCAGCAGCAAAGCTTTCCCAAACCATGATGATTCCACCTTAATGCTTCACAGTTGGTATGATGTTCTGTCCCTGGAATGCTGTAATTACATCTTAGACTCATCTGTCCATAGAACATTATTCCAGAAGTCCTGGTTTATTTCTGTGTCCTCTCTAGCAAACTCCAGTCTGACCTTCACGTTTTCCTTCTTTCTTCTACAATATTCTTTCTGAAGGCCTCAGATACCTCCTTAGACCTCATCATAGTGTTCTCTCTCCGATCAACAGTCAGGGGCACACCAAACTACATTCATAAGGTGACCATACACGTGCCGATTTTTCGGCCGTTTTTAGCCCTCCCGACCGATCCGGTCGGGTAGGTCGGTCGGGAGGGATTCAGAACTGTTTTAAAATCGGCTGAAAAGTCGGTCGGGTCCCGACCGCGGATGCCCGATTTTTTGGGAAAACGGCAGCTTGTATATGTCATGTACAAGCTGCCGTCATGTACAAGCTGCCGTCTTCCCGAAAAATCGGGCATCCGCGGGCGGGACCCGACCGACTTTTCAGCCTATTTTAAAACAGTTCTGAATCCCTCCCTCCCGACCTACCGGATCGGTCGGGAGGGCTAAAAACGGCCGAAAAATCGGCACGTGTATGGTCACCTTAAGGCAGGGATGGGCAAACTTTTTGACTTGTAGGCCATAATGTTTTTTTAAATTTGACAGAAGTGCCAGAGCAAGAGCCTGTATAAGAGCCCAGTATAGGTGTCCTTAGTTCTCATAGCCCAGACAGGAAATAAAAAAGTATATATTAAACAATATTAATATATAGAGGCTTTTTATAATAAACATAAACATTGTATTGCAGCCAAACCACGCCCATTAGGAGACCTGAACGATCATCCTCTAGACCAGGGATAGTGAAACTTTTGGAGGCCGAGTGCCAAAATGGAAACACATAAGCCACTTTTTTTTATCTTAAACCTCCTTGGTGTTATGTCCGAAGCCAGTACGGGTGCAGTTTGATCATGACCTCCATGTTAATGGAGGGGGTGTCACTTTTTGTGTAGAGGGCCGAGGTGGAGAACCAGAAATCACAGCGGAGAACAGTGAACTCCACCGCAGTTGCCCAGGCAGCAGCTTTTCGTGGCATAAAAAATGGCCCGAAAAGCCCGTAATGCCCAGGGGGTTAAAGTGCCAATATGGCAATGAAACCTGAATACTGAGGTTTTAGTTCCAGCAAAGGTAGATGCAAGTGCAGTACAAAACGCACTGCTAATGGACATAGTTTGTTACCATTACTGGCCCAAAATTGCCTTGCCTCAGGGTGAAATGGTCATAACATTGTATTTTGTCCTGATACAGAAATGAGGAGAAATCAAGGAGTTCAGTGACCCCACAGGACTTTCCCCCAACCCACACACAGGACTTTACCCCCCCCCCCCCCCCCTCAGAACTATTCCCCCCAGAGGCTTTTACCCCCACCAACACATAGGGCTTTATCCCCATCAGAACTATACCCCCCATAGGCTTATACCCCCACCCACACATAGGACTTTATCCCTATCACTGTGCAGGTCGACACTTATTCCTCTGTGGGTTACCACTGGTGTGCACACAGAGAGAAAACTTGCCATAAGTTCGCCATCATGACTAGGCATTATTTTCTCTTATTATTCCAGGGGATGATTGGTGGGGAGCTAGAGCGTCGTCTTTACACCATGGTGACAAAGGGCCGAATTAAAAGATTAAAGGACCGGTTTTGGCCCTCGGGCCTTTGTTTGGCCATGGCTGTTCTAAGGCAAACCTTCATTAGGGAAATCTTTACAAATGCAAAAAATTAAAGGTTCTTATCATGTGCAATAATGTGATACATTTGTGTGGGATTGAAGTCCTTTTACATGGGGATAATTGTGGGACTCTCCTAATTTATTTCTCACCAGAAATTGCATTTTAGTAAAATAAAATTTTACAAAGTAATTTGAATAGTATTTTCTTTGTAATTGGTAAAGTTCTGATAAATCTTTTGCATATTGATAACATTGAAAATAAATCCATATATCCCAGAATGTTACAAAAACATACAGGCTTTTAGAAAACCATTGCTATTGGACATATGCCATAAAGAAATTTTAGGATCTAGGACACAGTACCCGGGTCAACAACTCAGAACTTTGAACAAGTGGCAGGCATTCCGTCGATGCTACCCATCCCACACGAATACGAAAAGATAGCCAATGACCCTTGAATGTAGATAAGTGAAATGTTTTAATGTATCTGAATGAAATACATATAACTAACATTTAATCTTATAATCTGCTATTTAGTGTATGTATTTTCTTTTTTTCTTCCATTTTTTGTTTTATATATGCATACGAGATTTCTTTTGGATGTAAATTGTCTTAAAAAAAAAAACCTAATAAAAATGATTAAAAACAGAAAACCATTGCTGGCGAAGTGGAGTGGCACCCTCATGTTTTTCAGTGGTCATATGCGTCTGTTCCATACTTACTGTATTTTATTTGGATGGTTTTAATGTTCACTAACTGAAGTTCTCGAACAGGTTTCCAGTGCCAGGAAGTTAGTGAGCCAGGGTCTGGCCGACATAGTAAAGGTTCTGCAGGCCTCAGGCTTACGGCTGCTGAAGATGATAGATCACGCCGAGTGCCAGATGCTGAGGGATGCAGAAAGCTATGAACTGGAAGGACTCACCATTTCAGCACCACAACCAGCACAAGTTGTCCCCGATCAGCTACAGGATCAGCTGCAGGTAATGAGTATATCTTATCTAGCATCATGTACAATCATAGGATAACTGCTATTGGTTTGCCCAGATATTGTGAAGTACTCCAGTGGATTGAAGTAATCGCTGTGCCGGGTTCTTTTCTGGATTTTTTAATAGTTACTAAAAATATGTTTGACCCCTGAAGCGTTGTCGCCAACGTGTCTGATAGGAGACAGGCCTCATAACAGTATACATTTTCCACTGTCCCACAGGGGGGAGCTAATGTTGGATATGCACCCTCTTGCCCCCCAAAACACTGTACTGATTTAAACCCTCAGATCATAAATCAATTAGTGCTCCAAACATTTTCAGGTATAGTAACTAACCCTGGAATCTGTTCCCCTTTATTTATATTTTAGCTGTAATGTAGTGCTTCCCTCTTATCAGATTTTAATGCCCTAGCCTATGGCTTCTTGTACTCTCACTTTGAATTCCCAGATCTCTGACATCCTTATTAGTACAACCTTGAATTTGGGGGGGTTAGGTATTTACTACTACAAATTCTGCATATACTCGAGTATACGCTGACCTGAATACTAGCCGAGGTACCATATTTTAGTAACAAATCTGGAAAAACTGACCGACTCCAATATAAGCCTAATGCAGCAGCTAAGGCTCAGAAACACACAGCAAATGTGCTTTTGTTAGGATATGTTATTATTTAATTCCCTGAACATGGTCTCATCACCAAAATTACCGGAGATGTAGAGAAGGATTTTGGGAACATTGTTAATAAAGAAGTATTGCTCTAGCATATGAAGTTTAAAAACGTTGACTTTGAACCTAATTTATGCAAAAACTACATGTGCTAGAGCAATAATTTTTTTTCAAATGTTTCCACAACCCTTCTATACATCTCTAGCAAATTCAGGGGCTTTGCAATTCACTCACAAAGTCCACCTATAAAATGCCCCGATTTTCATTTCTTGACCCAAATATAAGTCGAATAAATTTTTTTTTTAGAACATTTCAGGTGCTGCAAAAAATGAGGCTTACGGTATATATATATGGTATGGTATATACGGTACTCTCCTCACACTCCTAGCTGCAATGCTCACTGTTCCAGCTCGAATCTATTGCATCCAGCCTTTCTTCAAGAGGGATCAATTAAATCTCGATCGGACAGGAAACTAACATGTTGGTAAATCTCTGTTCGATTGACATTACTTTGAATGGGGACAGAGGATACCTATCCAAAGTTTCGAACAAAACCGTTCTCAGATGCCATCACACCATGCTTGTAGGTTCATCAATTGCATGGGTATTGACTCGTGTATGGCCAGCCTTATATACTAAGCTGGCTACAATGACCTCAAGTGGAAGACACTCCTTCCACATAACTGATGGTATGAGGCTGGGGTGCCCCCTTTTCCCCACAATTTTTATCCTTTCCTCATTTTTAGGATAATAAATGACTCTGCAGAGATCAAATATATTCTGGTGAAAGGGGATCCATAAAAGTGGCGCCCTTTGCAAACAATATGCTGTTTTTACTCTCTAACCTTAGACAATCTTTATCTTATCTAATAAACATATTCACATCGTATTTTCCTAAAACTGAAATACCCTACCCTCCAATCTGGGACTTTAAAAGTGGTCCCCCGCATAAATGTGATGCATACAATTTGTTAAAACATTATTGCAATATTTAAATAAATTACATTTTTAACCAATTTAATGTATCAAATGTATCCGGGGCACCACTTTAAAGTCCCAGATTGGAGGGTATCACTTGTTCTTTGTTTTTATTTTTCACATGGAACGAGGAGGGTCATATCAATATTTGGGCGCTGAGTTACCAATGGGCATGAGCCACCTATTCTCACTTAACTGTGCCCCCTTCTATCCAGTGCTAGAAATGTCACACCTAGAAAAAATGTAGGTAAATGCATAGGTGAGAGGGTCCCTAAACATAGAAGAAAGGGTTACCGTAATTCTGTGCACCCGGGTAATCCTGCTGTGTAGATTGTTTTAGTATGGGATAACCTTATACCAATCTGTAACAAAGCATGTGTACAAACATAAGCAATGTGGAATGTTTGTAAATGGGCTTATGTTTCAAGAATCATAGCTAAAGGCCCCCATACATCCTACAATCTTACCATACAATTTCTGTACAATACACTTTTCTTCTACCAAAACCATGTAATATGAGGACCTTTCTTAACCTTCCAATCCCTATGTATTCTATCAGGGAGGTTACTATACTACATAGTTGTTGGTAAATCTAAAGCAAATTGTATGGTGTATGGCAGGCTTTAGACTTTTTGTTTGAGTGGCACCAATCAGATCAGATAATAAAAATGATGTATCAAGTGACTGAGGTGTCACAATGCTTTCTATAGTAGGCCAAGTTCACATCTATCCATTGAAATGTATTATCTTTATTATTCCTTTATGCTTATTGTAGCGTTTTTAAAAAGCACTACGGCGTCATGAGTTGTGTAATGCATGCATTAAAGGTGTGAACAGGACCTTAGGGACAAGCACCCTGTTAGCCTAAGGCTACACTGCGTTTTTATTAAAAAAAGCATGTGCTTTAAGGTGCGTGTTGGATGAGTCTGTATGCGCTGTGGATGAGTCTTGGATGCAACTTCTGTTTTTTCAGTAGAATTCTATGCAGAGTTTTCCCCACTCATGTGTCTAAAAACATACCCAAAAGCTTTTTTGGACCAACCCATAAATCTCTTTGACCACTTCTGCGTGCATGTGGTGCGATATGCATCTAAAAGCGGTAAGCTGAATTTTTGTTACAAGCACTCCACGCCTCTGTGTGCACTGTCCTTTACAAAATAATGAAGAGCGTGTCTAAACGCAGTGGAGCCTCATCCTTTCCCTAATACCTGACATTTATAGGTCTACAGGGAGTGCAGAATTATTAGGCAAATAAGTATTTTGACCACATCATCTTCTTTATGCATGTTGTCTTACTCCAAGCTGTATAGGCTCAAAGCCTACTCCTAATTAAGCATATAGGTGATGTGCATCTCTGTAATGAGAAGGGGTGTGGTCTATGACACACCACCCTATATTAGTTGTGCATAATTATTAGGCAACTTCCTTTCCTTGGCAAAATGGGTCAAAGAAGGACTTGACAGGCTTAGAAAATTCAAAAATAGTGAGATATCTTGCGAGGGATGCAGCAACTCTTAAATTGCAAAGCTTTCTTTTGAACGAGATCATCGACAATCAAGCGTTTCATTCATAGTCACAGGTCGCAAGAAGCAGTGGAACACAAAGGTGCAAAATAACTGCCCATGAACTGAGAAAAGTCAAGCGTGCAGCATGCCAAGTAGGCCATATTCAGAGCTGCAACATCACTGGAGTGCCCAAAAGCACAGGTGTCATATACTCAAGACAGAAAGGCTGAAACCGACCACCACTGAACAAGACACACAAGCGAAACGTACAGACTGGGCCAGAAATTCTCAATATTTTCTAAGGTTTTATGGCATGATGACATGAGAGTGAGTCTTGTGGGCCAGAGGGATGGCACGTGCTGGATTGGTAAGGGCAAAGGCTCCAGTCCGACTCAGACACCAGCAGGTGAGGTGGAGTATCTGTTTGGGCTGGTATCATCAAGATTGAGCTTGTGGGGCCTTTTCGGGTTGAGATGAGTCAAGCTCAACTCCCAGTCCTACTGCCAGTTTCTGGAGACCCCTTCTTCAAGCAGTGTGTACAGGAAGAAGTCTGCATCCTTTCCAAAAACATGATTTTCATGCAGGACAATGCTCCATCACACGCGTCCAGTACTCCACAGCGTGGGCTGGCAAGAAGGGTATAAGAAGAAAAACTAATGACATGGCCATCCTTGTTCACCTATCTGAACCCCATTGAGAACCGTGGTCCATCATCAAATTGTGTATTTACAAGGAGGGAACACCGTACACCTCTCTGAAACAGTGTCTGGGAGGCTGTGGTTGCTGCTGCCGCAGCATGTTGAATGTGAACAGATCAAAACACTGACGAGAATCCATGGATAGCAGGCTTTTGAGTGTCCCGTAGCAAAGAAGGGGCTATTGGTCACTGATTGGTTTTTGTTTTGAATGTCAGAATGTATATTTGTGAATGTTGAGATGTTATATTGGTTTCATCGGTAAAATAAATAATTGAAATGGATAAAGTGTTTTTTTTTTGTTAAGTTGCCTAATAATAGGCACAGTAATAGTCACCTGCACACACAGATATCCCCCTAAATAGCTAAAACTAAAAACAAACTAAAACTACTTCCAAAATATTCAGCTTTGATATTGATGCGTTTTTGGGTCATTGAGAACATGGTTGTTGTTCAATAATAAAATTATTCCTCAAAATACCACTTGCCTATAATTCTCACTCCCGTATTTTCTCCATCCTAGGATGAGCAGCTGGCAGCACAAGATACAACAGTGGAATGGACTTTATACGCTGTAACTAATTAAAGCGTGTTTACAAGAGGTGTGTGCAGACCACATGGGGGGCTGACACAACAAGGTAAGTCATAAAAATTGCAAACATTCACAATAATGAACAATGAGTAACATACTTTAACATATAAGATGCACCGGACCAGAAATTCAGAGATCAGCCATTCCATATAAAGTGAATATAGAGCACATTCAGCAAATTTGGCGGGCTGGGCCATGAGTGAGTTGAGTATTACATGAACTTCGTGCACGACTCATAGTCTCCCATATGTAAATAGCTGCCATGGTGAGTTGTTAGTGCCAGGTGTAAAATTGTCCCTCTCCATAAAGCTGGTAGGGTTAGAGATTCTTTACAATTTAGACAAAAGACACTTTCCCATTCATTTTAATGGGGGAAGGTGTGCCGATAATACAGTGTTTGTGTAACGCTGTTTTTCCCACAATCATGTTTTTTTTACCCTTTTTTAAGGTGAATTATAATGTAGTCCATGCAAATATGAAAAACTTGTATACCTGGTTTAACAACAACAGAGTGGGGTTTTCTCACATTTCCATTCCCCACCTCTGAAAAACTGCTGTTACGTACCCTCAGTAGCTCAAGTTACAATATACACACACATTTGAAATTGGATGAATAAAATTTTTAATCATTATCAGTTTGCTTAATTACTTATTACAATCCCTCCACAACACACCTACATGTTAGGTGGGTCTAATATTAATCCATCTCTATTCATTTTCATCACGTATATTTTCGAGCATAATGTTAATCTAATTTGACCAGGTGTAGCCTCATGCAGTCTTGTATAGCAAGGGGGTAAGCAAGGCCAGCAGCAGCCAGTCAGTTGGTGGGACAAGCGTGTTCGATAGAAAAGATGGTCGAAGTGACAGAGATCAGCCCATTACGTCTCCACTTCTTTCTCCCACTGTACATTCACAAGCTGGGGTGGGTCCAGGGTAAGCTTCACTCAGACAACACAGTTTATTTGCCATATTAAAGACATAAGCTGTAAACGGTCTCTGATTGGTACTGGGTCTGTAAGTTGACTATTGCAGTAAAGATGGTTTATTTTGTGTTTATTGATTTCTTTTTATCTAACAACTTGTTCGTAAACCGCTTCATACATTCATATAATCATCACCATTTCTTGTGTCCGTAAATTTCTACTTTTACTACATTGGGGTACACAGCCAACTACACATATCACCACCTAAACATGGGAAGCTCCTTGCAGAGAATTCAGC
>CM070042.1:36051098-36062335 GCA_036250615.1 Ptychadena robeensis | reverse complement strand
AGACGGGGTTCATCCCAGGTAGGGAGGCGCGGGATAATTCCCTGCGTGCCCTCCATATCACTCACGCAGTGTCTGGTCAAGACCCCCCGACCCCTTGCCTTCTCCTGTCTACCCTTTGATAGGGTAGATTGGACTTTTTTTAGAACAAACATTGTCTGTGTTGGGTATCGGTCAGAAGATGCTGCAGGGGATTATGGCTCTCTATTCCTGCCCCACGGCTATGGTTAAGGTAGATGGCCTCCTTTCTGACAGTCTTGACATACACAATGGCACGCGACAGGGGTGTCCATTCTCCCCCTTGCTCTTCGCCTTGGTCCTTGAGGCCTTTTTGCGCAAGGTCAGGGCGAACCCGGACGTTTCTGGGGTGACGGTGGGCTCTTCCGAGCACAAACTCTCGGCGTATGCCGATGACATTTTATTTTATGTTTCCAACCCCACTATATCCCTCCCGAACTTAATGGCTGAGTTTGACAGGTTCGGGGCCCTGTCAGGTTTTAAAATTAATTTGAATAAATCGGAGGCTCTTCCCCTTACGTTGTCTACTCCCATGATGACTTCCCTGAAGGGGGCATTCCCATTCTCGTGGGCCACTGACTCCATCAGATACCTGGGGCTTCAGCTGCCGAGCAATATAGACTCCCTATTTACGCTGAACTATTTGCCACTATTGAGGAAAATATGGACTGATTTGCTGGGCTGGAACAAATTGACTGTGACATGGCTGGGCAGGATTAACCTGTTGAAAATGACTATTTTGCCTAGGGTACTCTTTCTACTCCAGATGGCGCCCATACGGCTCCCCAGGACGTTTTTCGCCCAACTTAGGTCGTATTTCTTGTCTTTTGTGTGGCGCAATAAACCGGCTAGGATCGCGTACCGAGTCCTTGTACGCCCCAAAGCGAGAGGGGGGTTGGGCCTCCCGGACGTACAGACGTACTATAGGGCGGTGATGCTGGGCCGCATTCTGGACTGGCACCACCATGACAAAACTAAGCTATGGGTTCCACTGGAGAAATACTTAGCGGGCCGCAATCTTGCGCATGCTCCCTTGGTGCCGGCGCCACTGAGAGGCCTAATGGCCAATGTATCTCCCTTGACGAGAGCCACCCTAGGGGTATGGGATACACTTAACAGTCGCTTCCAACTGGCCCCCCACCCCTCCCCCCTTCTACCGCTGGGCGGCTTCCCTTGGTTCATACCTGGGGAGGATCTTAGGTTTATCCGCAGATGGCTTCGGACGTTGGACATCAGATGTTTCCGCTTTATGCACGGATCGTGGCTGTGCCCTTTGGGTGATATCCGGGACGTTGCGGGCTTGCACCCTTCGGATAGTTGGCGTTTTGCGCAGCTGTCTCACTTTTTTGATACACAGCTCCGGGACATGCGAGGAACGGACGCTCTGACCCCTTGGGAGACTCTGTGTTCTGCGGCCCAGGCCCAACCCCATGCTATATCGCTCCTCTACCGGTTGCTTCAATCGGGGGAGGAGGGGGCAGCTCCACGGTTTGTAGCGGAGTGGGAGGGTGAGATGGGCATAAGCTTCATGGAAGATCAAGTGTCGGTCATGATGCAGTTACAACATACCTCCTCCATTAGCTCCAGAACACAAGAGATGTGTTATAAACTCTTTGCGCGGTGGTATTGGGTGCCAGTGAAGTTGGCTAGATGCCTCCCTTCTGCTTCCCCTGATTGTTGGCGGGCGGGGCACTTTTCTGCACTTATGGTGGGATTGCCCTCGTATTTCCCCCTTTTGGGCTCAAATAAAGGCCCTACTGCCGGAATTCACGGCTTATCCCATACCTGAGGATCCGGCATTTTTCCTTCTACATTGCACAACCATTCCTGTGGCTAAATACAAAAAGCATGTTCTGCCCCGTCTCCTCAATGCAGCGAAAGCCCTGATCCCCCTTCATTGGGGGACCCCAATCACTCCCACTATGCATGAATGGAAGGGCAGGGTCTCTGAGACCATGGCAGCGGAAGAATGGGTAGCTCTCCAAAATGATAGACACAAACAATTTATGAAGACCTGGGCTTCCTGGATTTACTTTGCTGCCAAGCCATGATCAGCGACACGTAGTGGTAGAGAGGGGTCGTAGGAAACAGGGTCTCCCTCCTTCGGACTGGATATGTGGGCCACCGGCTAGGTTGGGTTCTTCTTTCTCTTTGGGTGAAATGGTTGTAGTATGTCTTCAGAGTTGATGGTACTGTGGTATGGTCAGTACCTCTATGTTGTAGTGTGGATACTATTTGTCATTTTTCTTTTGGTGTGTCTAATGTCTATATTCCCTTATGATCCCCCCCCCCCCGTTTTCTATTTGTTTTTGGTTTTTTGTTGATGTTGATATTGTTTTCAGTTGATATTTTTAGGGGGGCGGCTTGATGCCGGCACCTATCTCACAGATTGAGTGGGTAGTGATGGTTACCTTTGTATTTTTTCGGCCTAGCCGACCATGCTTATTCCCTCACTACCTCGCCGTGTTTGGTTCTCTATGTCACAATGTGTATTTTATGCTCCTCCAATGTTTTGTATGTTGTATTGTTCAAAAATCAATAAAACTTTTATTACACAAAAACAAAAGAATCCCCTTCCCCTCCCACACCCCCCTTATTGGATCGACCCCAAACTTAATATGTGAGTGTACAAGAGCTAAAATATCCTGATTCCGCTCTCCCAGTGGAATCCCAGTGTGTCGGAAGCCTCCACTGACCTGTATGAATGTATCGCCTTCCATCCAGTAGCGATGACCCCTCCCATCTCATCACAGTTGTACATTCATATTTTTGTTATCTTCTGGACACATCAACATGACACTAGCCGTAATACAATTCACATGATACACAACATATTCACACACACATTGATCTTTACACAAGTTTTCGTACCATATTCATTTGCAGATGGCCGGTGCTCAGCGGCATGTGCCCACCAGACTCCCCCGTTATTTTGCGACCCATGTCCCCTTGGACGGTACATGGGGCGCTTGGTCCGACGTAATCAATCCATATCATATTCATAGGCTGTGAGTACAACCATTTATATACTTTAAAATGGACTAAAGATAACTTTTTTGATATTGTAAACACTGAACATCTCCTAAGGAAGGTGAAACGCGTCAAGATAATGTTGTTTCTAAATCTGCACCATCTATTATGTACAATAAGAACCTTAGTGTGTGTTATATTATTGACATTGTTTTTAACTTGTTTAATGTCTTCGAAATTAAATAACAAAATTGATCACACTGCAAAAATCAATGATGTGTATGTTGGTTTAAGTTGAGTCGAACTATTCAACACTGCTTAAAAGATACCTTATATTCTATGAATGAACATTATTACACAACTGGTACATGACATATTGATATCCAGCTTCCCCTTTTCTATTTTATAGAACAGATCATGCTACAAAACCTCCCTTCTCTGCACTTACCACCATAAAGCTCTAGGAAAGCAGTGCCATTCAGGTCCATAAATATTGGGACATGGACACAATTCTAACATTATTGGCTCTATACACCACCACAATGGATTTGGAATGAAACAATGTGCTTTAACTGCAGACTGTCAGCTTTAATGTGAGGGTATTTACATCAAAATCAGGTGAACGGTGTAAGAATTACAACAGTTTTTATATGTGCTTCCCACTTGTTAAGGAACCAAAATGAATGGGACAATTGGCTTCTTAGCTGTTCCATGGCCAGATGTGTGTAAATGGAATATTGAGGGAATATCCATGTGCAGATAAAAGATCCACAGTTCATTTCAATTATGCTATATAGATGAGATCCCATCAGAGAGATAGCAAAAACATTAGGCATAGCCAAAACAACTGTTTGGAACATTCTTTAAAAAAAGGAAAGGCATGGGTGAGCTCAGCAACACCAAAAGACCCGGAAGACCATGCAAAAAAACTATGGATGACCGAAGAATTCTTTCCCTGGTGAAGAAAACATCTGTCCCAACAGCTGGCCAGATCAAAAACACTCTCCAGAAGGTAGGTACTGTATATGTGTGTTATCAGTCAAGAGAAGACTTTCACCAGAGTGAATACAGAGGGTTCACAACATGTAAACCATTGGTAAGCCTCAGAAACAGGAAGGCCAGATTAGAGTTTGCCAAACAACATCTAAAAAAAGCATTCTGTTCTTTTGAACAACATCCTATTAACAGATGAGACCAAGATCAACTTGTACCAGAGTGATGAGATGATGAGAAGAGTATGGGGAAGGAAAGGAACTGCTCATGATCCTTAGCATACCACCTCGTCAGTGAAGCATGGTGGTGGTAGTGTTATGGCGTGGGCATGTATCGCTGCCAATGGAACTGGTTCTCTTGTATTTATTGATGATGTGACCGCTGACAAAAGCAGCAGGATGAGTTCTGAAGTGTTTCAGTCAATATTATCTAAATCTCATATTCAGCAGGTAAAATGCTTCAGAACTCATTGGGCGGCACAGTGGAGATGGACAATGACCCAAAACATACTGCAAAAGCAACCAATGAGTATATTAAGGGAAAGAAGTGGAATGGTATGCAATGGCCAAGTCAATCACCTGACCTGAATTCGATTGAGCATGCATTTCACTTGCTGAAGGCAAAACGGAAGGGAATATGCCCCAAGAACAAGCAGGAACTGAAGACAGTTGCAGTAGAGGCCTGACAGAGCATTAGCAGGGATGAAACCCAATGTCTGATGATGTCTTTGCGTTCCAAACTTCAGGCTGTAATTGACTGCAAAGGATTTGCAACCAAGTATCAAAAAGGAAATGTTTGATCTATGGCTATGTCTCCACAGCGTTTTGTGATCCGTGGTGACCCCCTACATTAAGCACAGTGCTTGGCGAGGGTCCCGACGGATCACATACACATTACCTACCCGGCGAACCGTTCTCACGGCGCTGAGCTGATCCGCCGATGCAGGGGTTAACGTAGTGCAGTACGTTAACATCTGCAGATGTCTGAACAGAGCATCTGCCGGGCAGGTAGTGTGTATGTGATCCATTGGGACCCCCACCAAGCACTGCGCTTGACATAGGGGTCCCGGCGGACGACAAAACGCTGTGGAAAAATAGCCTAAGATTATTATTCTGTCCCATTACTTTGGTCTCTTACCAAGTGGGAGGCACATATGCAAACTGTTGTTATTTCTACACCGTTCACCTGATTTGGATGTAAATACCCTTAAATTAAAGCTGACAGTCTGCAGTTAAAGCTCATTGTGTTTGTTTCATTCCAAATCCATTGTAGTGGTATATTGAGCCAAAAATTATAGAATTGTGTTGATGACCCAATATTTATGGACTTCACTATATTTACAGTGTATTGGTACAACACAATACAGGGGCTGCAACTGTTGTCTAATGCTTATTATATTATTATTTGTAGTAATTGGTGTAAATACATTACACTAAAGGCGTACTGTAATACATTTATAACTTCCTATATTTTATGCAGAGAAATGTATTACACGACAGAGGCATTGTGGGTTATATAAACAGAGAGTCTGAGACCTCAGAACAAGAGCCTATTAACACACCGCAGCTGCCTGGAAAGCAACCAGGCACTCCTGTGTGTGACCACTTGTATATTGCGTAGGTGCTCGGGGGACGTTTTGATGACGCCCCTATAAAATCTCTATCGGGCGAAAGACCGGCAAACGCCTCATGTTTCGCCCTTAAGGTCTGGTTTTTGCCCTTAAGGTGTGGTTATCAACCATCTTTGTAAATGAGCCTGAAAGCTTTGTACAGATGGCCAATAACCATCTCTTGATGGCGCGGGGAGGACACAGACATTAGCACAATTCGAGTCACTGCCAATAAATATCACTTCTACATTTATCATCATACTGTGCCCTTTACCCTCATATACTTGCCTCTTTATGGTCGCCCTGAATCTTCTCATAGCTGTCTGAACCACAGTCTCTCCTCTGTCCTCCTAAAGCTTGAAAATTCTATTAATTCAACCAATAAGAAATACATTATATACCAAATGACATTGTTCTAAATAGCATTGTGTGAAATGTATCATTATTAAAGTTGTTTGATTATTTGCGCAGGGAGCAGTGACCCTTTTGTACAACTAATGCTGGAGCCTAAACACTTATTTCCAGCCGTGGAGCCACGCTGCACACAGGTCATAAAGAACGAGCTGAACCCGTTATATGATGAGACATTTGACTTGTGAGTAATATTGATACATTTTATAATTATGAAATATGTTAAATATCGACATTTGCTATAAATATTACTATAAGTATTGTATATAAACTGAAGTGTTCTAATGTTCTTCAGCCTGGTGACCCCTGACCAATGTTCAACTCCAGGAGCCTGCCTTCTGCTAACTGTGTTTGATCATGATACGCTTCTTTCCAATGAACTGGAGGGTGAAGCTTTTCTAGAACTCGCAAATGTGCCAGGATTAAAAGATGACACTGGTGACCTGGTGACCAACGTCCCACAGAAGAGGCTGCCACTCAGCCATCCAAAACTCAATGGTTTGTACTGCCTTCCTTTATCAGGTTACTCAATGGCAGTGGGCTCTCAACCTTTTTCCGTGACACAAGAAGTGACGCCACACAGTGTCACTTCTGGTATTGGGAATGCGGAAATTTCATCGCGGAGCATCAATTCTGTACTCCAAATAGCAAAAGTGACTCTGTGCAATGTCACTGCCGGCATGATCCGGTAAGTGTCATCTCCCCTCCCTCCTATTTTCCCACCTTGCTTGTGCAGATGATGTCTGGGGTGGGAAGAGGGAGAGCAGTGCCCCCTCCCTTCAAAGTTAGAAAGGAAGGGGCATTACTCTACCACCTAATTTCCCACCCCACTTGTGTGTATCAGCAGTGAACTTAGCGACCTCTGAAATGGTGAAATGGGCACTTGACCACAGACAGGGTCGCGACCTAAAGGTTGAGAACCGCTGCTCTATGGTTAATGCTGTAATACTATAGAATGGAGACCATGGTTGTGCTGAATATGTTCTGTTCAGTCTCGTCTGTGACCCAATGGTGGAGAGTTCCCTCACCACTGTGTTCTGTGACACCGCAGTCTGGAAAATCAGTAACTGTAACAAAAAAAGCATCAGAAGTACTACTAACCCTTGCCTACATCTTTGTCTCTTTCTTACTGATGTTGCAGGACCTCCTCAAATGACTGCACCAACAGCAATTCAAACTTGGCAAATATATCAGCGTGGCTGGTTAAATGTAAACCAACCACGGTGGCTCAGGGGGTTACAGCTCTGGCCATGCGAGGGTTTCCTCTGGGACAGTCTTTCCCCATACACTATACATGAGTAGAGTTCTTTTAAAGGGTTTTTGACGTGGTGTTGAGTAAAAGCCACACTCCTCAGAATGAGGGTCCTGACATTGACTTGTATTGCAGGGAGCTGGGTGACAGGTCCGCCTGTTAGACCTCTTATAGTCCTGTTTAGATTCTGTTTTCCTTTTGTGCAAAGGTTAGAAATGAGTCTACTTATCTGATTCTTTATTTGGGATTTTTCTTCTTGCTTGAACAAAACAAACGTATTTGTTATGAAGAAACTGGAGACATCAGCAAATATCGTTCCTGAACGGCTTGTTCTTCCTGTTTGTCAGACTTTCATAATGAGCATTGTGCCTCTTATTCCAGGGGATCGAATCCTACAACTCCTGGAATGTCGCCGTTCTGAAAAGGAAGCCGTTATGTTTGTCAAACTACGCAAGCAGAGGGCTCGTCAGTCAAGGGAGAGCGAACGATGACCTTTGTGTATGGGAGGCAGTACAAAGCAACCGGCGTCTACTGGACAAGGGGCTCCCTGGACGGCAACTCAACAGAAGACAACACTGTACCAAGAAAATGAATCATTTCATTGGATTCCTTTCTACTGTATTTCATCAACCTAAATGAGCAAAAATTGGGGAGGTTCTGGTCAATTAAAATGTTAACTTGTTAAATATTTCTAGTGAAGAAATATTGTTTTGATCAGTGTGAAAAAAAAAAAAAGCTCAAATAAAGTCTCTTTCACACTATACACATCCCGCTTCTGGCAACGAATGCTTTGTGTGAGGCGTATGGTACGCAGGTTTCCATGTGCCACCATTCACAGTGGGGCTGAGGGCTCATTCACATTAGGTGCTCTGCAGCTGTAATGCGGTACAATACCGCATCGCAGCGTGGCTGTATTTTGCACTTTCATTTACTGAAAACAGAAATGCCTGCTCGGGAAAGAAACATGCAGAGCGTCTCAGAACACACCACATGTATTATGCAGCGCACACATTGTAAAAGAACCCTACATGATAACTTCCTTTTATTGCATAGGCAAACTCTCCGCTGTGTGAGAGTACCTGCACTCAATGCCACACACAGCGGAGGGTTTGTCTCTGACCCCGCACACCCCTCTATATACAGCCGTATACAGAGTACTGCCGTATACAGGGACGCGTCTCATCTTGCCGTGTGTTCAATTGACATGACATACATTTTCTATTATAAAAACATCTGGACAGTATATAAAAAACATTCTGACCAATGTAAGTGGATGTTGAACATGTGCCTTACACTTTACTGAATAGTAGAGGCAATGGGCAAACATTTTACAAAGTCTGCAATTCATAAAAAAACTCACTTATTGCATTTTCATCAAACAATTGTATTTTAGGTCTGTACAAGGATGACTTTGAATTTCTAAAATTATATAAAAACATTTTATAATGTTGCATTGTTACAAAGATAAATGTGAAAACTATAAAGCAAAAAACATCACCATCACCATTTAAACACATTTGACACCAGGAAAATCTTGCTCTCATCTTTGTTGTACCTGCATGTCCATTGGAGTGTCCATTTTGGTCATGAGGAATCATTTACATTTTCTTAGTCTACAAATGTTAGCCACAACTTTCCTGGCTGGGGCCACATGTTCGGCCTGCCGGTGCTATATTCCTGGGCCCAGGGGACCAATAGTGCAGCACAGAGAAAGGTGAATACATGCTGCTGGAGAGAAGAAACGAAGCCTATTAAACAGATGGTGCATGACTTAAATATCTATTCATCATGAAAGCAGAATGTAACTTTGGAAAAGCGTCATCTACTGGTCAGAATTCTGCAGACATCTGCCTATGGAAACGCTTACTGTGAGCACCATGGTGAGTTGGCATTGCTTCTCCAATGGACATGATAGAATTCCAGCTAACATAAAATATGGGATATACTGGTTGGATGAAGGAAGTATGGAACTGGTGAAGAAGTGGCATATCATCTGATACCTCATAAAAGGACAGACACCCCTCATCCCAGTCCAGAAATATGCCAAGTTTCTCCTGCAGTCCTGTGGCTACTAAAATCCTCTGACCATCATGCCATGCATAACAGCGGCTGCTGCTCCATTCCAGGCACCAAGACTTTGAATTCCTCCCAGCCAAGCAGTAACTTTGGTGGCCCTTTCGGTAGATGTTATGATAGGCAACACCTAAGCTGACACGATTTCCAGACAGATGCACCTCCCAATAATGTCTCCCATGACCTAGTGGCTCCCGTCCCAGTACTTGGGTGTAATGGTCGAAGCGTCCTGGGTGATCGGAATAAGCCTGAGGCTGTAGCTTGCACAGAACTCTGCGGTTTCCTTGTGTTAGACATAAGTTGTGATGGGCAGTTTCCGGGTCCAAGCTGACATCTCGGAGATCTAAGAGTGACAAAGAATATTCATCAGAGGTGACACAGATAAGTAAACACAGGTCATCTGTAAACCTCAGATACTTCAATTCAGCCTCTTACACTGGAGGAACTCCGCTCGTATCCGAGGGATCAGAGGCTGCAAGGAGCTTCCCCATAGTTTAGGTGGTGATATGGTGTAGTTGGCCTGTGTACTCCACACTGTAAGATAAAAGTAAGAAATTTACGGACACAAAGAAATGGTGATGATTATATGAATGTATGAAGCGGTATTACAGAACAAATTGTTAAGATAAAAAAAGAAAATCAATAAAACACAAAAATAAAACCATCTTTTACTGCAATAGTCAACTTACAGACCAGCTACCAATCCAGAGACCTGTTTACAGCTTATGTCCTTTAATATGGGCAATATTATAAAACCTGTGTTGTCTGAGTGAAGCTTACCCTGGACCCACCCCAGCTTGTGAATGTACAGTGAAAGGAGAAGTAGCACAGTAATGGGCTGATCTCTGTCACTTTCTACCATCTTTTCTATCGACACACTGCTTGTCACCACACAAACTGACTGGCTTCTGCTGCCTCTGCTCATATCCTCCCTTCTGCTATACAGAGACTGCATGAGGCTAACACCTGGTCAAATTCAGATTAACATTATTGCTCTAAAATTATAACAGTGATGAAAATGAATTAGAGATGGATTAATATTAGACCCACCTAACATGTATGTGTGTTTGTTGAGGGATTTGTAAATAAGTAATTAAGCAATAATCTGATAAGTGATTAAAAATTTTATTCATCCAATTTCAAATGTGTGTGTATATTGTAACTTGAGCTACTGAGGACAGTACACAGCAGTTTTTTCAGAAGGTAGGGGAAACTGGAAATGTGAGAAAACCCCACATCTGCTTGTTGTAAACACAGGTATACAATATTTTCATATTTGCATGACTACATTATAATTCACCTTAAAAAGGGGATAAAAAAAACAATGATTGTGAAGAAAACCTAGAGTTACACAAACACTGTATTTATCGGGCACACCTTTCCCCCATTAAAATGAATGGGAAAGTGTCTTTTAGTCTAAATATGTAAAAAGAATTCTCTAAACACTGACCAGCTTTATGGAGAGACACATTTTACAACCTGGCACTAACAACTCACCCATGAGCAGCTATTTACATATGGGAGACTATGAGTCTTTGTCACAGAATGTTCATGTAAATACTCAACTCACTCATGGCCCAGCCCTGCCAAATTTTGCTGAAATGTGCTCTATATTCACTTTATATGTGAATGGCTGTATCTCTGACTTATGGTCCGGTGCATCTTATAGTGTGAAAAGTATGTTACTCATTGTTCATTATTGAATTGTTTGCAATTTTATGACTTACCTTGTTGTGTCAGCCTCCCCATGTGGTCTGCACACACCTCTTGTAAACACGCTTTAAATTTAGTTACAGCTGTATAAAGTCCATTCCACTGTGTATCTTGTGCTGCCAGCTGCTCATCCTAGGATGGAGAAATACAGGGAGTGCAGAATTATAAGGCAAGTGGTATTTTTGAGGAATAATTTTATTA
>CM070042.1:36037061-36051073 GCA_036250615.1 Ptychadena robeensis | reverse complement strand
CAATAGTACGTGTAAAGGGATGAAAAGTTGGGTTTTGTAATCGATGTTGTGCGGGACAGGGGAGGGTGGTAGGCAGCTGGTTGACAACACTATGAGGGAGTAAAAGGGCGCTCTGCAAAAAGATCGTCAGTTGGTGGGCATTGCGGGTCCATAAATCAAACCAGGGAGTGGTACGATATCGACGACTGTGTATCGACACAGACATGCATGTTATTTTGATAGTGCGCGGGCTGCTGCAGTGCAAGGTTTTAGATGCTTAAAGGGGTTCAGGAAGCCCAAAGGTGCAAGGTTGCAAACGCAAAGTGGGAAATGTAAAAAATAGTGTGTTAGTGTGTTCAGAAACATGGGGTGGGCATATGATTGGATTACAAAAATAGTAGGTTTCTTTTATAAAGGTGCCTGGGTGAACGCACCGCGGGTTAAAAAAAAGAAAAGAGTATCTGTGGTGAAATAGGCCTAAGCTTTGTAGTGCAGACCGCCATAATGCTTTAGGAGGATCCCCCAGGGTATTATGCAAAATCCTCCATATTTTCAATGTCGTCTGGGTCGTCGGTGCGGGGGGGACTGTCTGTGTCCTCACCATAGAGAAGCTAACGCAACTATCTGTTATTGTATGTGATGATTATAACATCTGACCAGAAGTTTCCCTTCACTCACTGCTTGGGTTGAAGGTGGCCGAGAGTCCGGAAGTCGCCAATTCTCCATCCCGTATGACTCAAAAGAGGGGACCCACAGCAATGTTGTATGAAATACACTCCTCTGCGTTAGAAACATATAAGCACCTGTAAAATTTTTGTAATCCTAATTTGGTCCCGGTAGAAGAATGTCAGAAGTGATTACGATAGGAGCGTGAAGTGTTTTGCAGTCTTTCTTCTGTGTGGCTCCCCAGCGGGGTGATAGATGTTATA
Organism: Ptychadena robeensis; assembly: GCA_036250615.1. Taxonomy (NCBI): domain Eukaryota; kingdom Metazoa; phylum Chordata; class Amphibia; order Anura; family Ptychadenidae; genus Ptychadena; species Ptychadena robeensis. The sequence continues at coordinate 36,050,165 of CM070042.1, read as the reverse complement.
GGGTCTTATTATGCGGGTCCATTCTTAAGGGGTCGGGAATGCCAAGGCAAAATGAGTTGTGGTGACGGATGAATTCAGGTGTGGTTACGACGGGAGTGGTGTTGCAATGCGTGGCTAAGCGATTTGTGGGTTGTGTCTCCCGGGGCGGGGCGCCGTTTACCCGGATAAGAACATGGGCGAACCAGCATTGGAGAGGGGAAAAAAAAAACCACCCCCCAATAGGAAGAAGCGGCCATTTACACCAATAATGTGTCTGTCAGTACTAGAATGAAAGGGGAGGAGCTGTCTGCTTAGTCCGTATGCGAATAGCATCCAGTGATCTGGTGCCGTATGGGAGGCTAAAGGAATAGTCTGAAAATGTCAATTGTAGTTCATCATAACTGAGCAACAAAATGTCCTTTTCTGTGGGGGCTGTGGGTAATGGGGAAGCTCTATTCACATAATCCCTGTTTGGCTTGTAGTTTTATGGGTTACACGGGCATCACACACTAAAGAGACATTTGGTCGGCGAATTCGTGAACAGGACTAACATGCAATGTGCTGCAGAAGGTAGTGTCAGGGGGCGTGGGCAGCCCCCGTACCAGCTAACAAGTTTGGTGCACAAAGTCTGAATAACTCTAGAAGTGTGGGCGTTAAGTGCTGGCACTGGTCAGCAGGACAGGAAAAAGACAAGGCAATTGATGTTTGGGGGTGGTAGAAGTTATCAAATCCTTAATGTGATGGGCGCATCTGGCAAATTAAGACTAAGTCCAGTACTTGCAAGAAGGACCCTTGGGTAGACGCACCTTAAAATTTTATTGGTATAATGAGTGTCTAGCAGATAGGACGCTGAAAATTGGTGGTCAGAAGTTCGCCCCTCCTTTTAAGTCTAGAGGTTCGCTGTGAAACGAACGTAGCGAACGGCGTGGTAAAATCTGATCGGCGAGGCAAAAAGGGAGAAAAGAGCGTGAATCAACTTGCATTCAAACAAGCTACCCCAGGCGTCTTAGAACTACTAAGTAACTAGTAAGACCCTGAATACAATTACAGGTGCTTATGCATACAAATGTGGGCGCAGATGTCGTACCATAGGACTGAAAACCTACTAAAAGAAAGTAACATGTGATGAAGTGTATTATGGCTGCCTTCTTAAACAGACTTGGCTTCTGGCAGGGATCTACTTCAGAGGAGCTAACAAAACTTCGCGGGTAAAAGGATGTAAATGTAGACTGTTCTTGGTTGTAAAAGTATTCGTCATATTGAGATAAGTCGAGGAACACTCACAAATGAGTTCCGGTGTAGAGTTCAACATTAGAGTGCACGTGGTACACTATGGTGGAGTAATCGTAAACTAGTGGCAACCCTGTATTCCTGACTGTGGTGGTCTGGGTGGTTTGGTATCTAAATAAGTCCATTTCCTCAGAATAATTAACTGATGCCAGGGAAGTGACGTTGCTATGCTTAAATCCACCCACCAAATAGGTGGGACATTTTGCTTTAAAACCTATGATATATAATGTCCCTTTATTTTGGGTGGGTGTGCTAACGCATAATTTAATAATTTTTATTCCGCAATTGATTTTGGGTAAATATTTTTGTTCTATGCATTGATCCCTTTACTTTTTATGTCTTTTCTAGATTATAGGTTTGTAATTAAAAAAAAAGTGGTGTAGACAAATCATTGTAAAAAAAGGTTAGTATGAAGTGGATTGGATTATCATACTAACATTAAAGAAGGTATTCCGTACTCTAGTGTGTGTGGGGCATCAACACGTCAACAAAGACCTCCTGGCTAGTTGATTTGGTCTCATATTCATCAACAACATCATCGTGCCCTGCCGTCATCGTGGGCAGATTACAGCTTTCTCTACGGTATTACCCACAAAGACGGCGGTGGGCGGGCGAGCTCAAGTGAACAAATCTCTAAGTGTGGTAATTATTTTCATTAGAAAAATGTATGTAGGGTAATAAAATCATAAAGGGATGTGGACTGAAGAGCTGTAACGCTTTGGTGAAAATCTGTCACCAGAACCCCCACCGGCGCCTGTCAAGTCATATGGCCTGACACTCGTCACAGTGTCGCAGAATCCCGGTCCCCAGACCACGAATAGGGAGGCCACTCGGACTGCATCCTCCTGTGAACAGATCCCAAAAATGCGAAAACCGAAATAGGGTTGGAGGGTGTGACACTGGCAATACACTATAACAATCAATCATGCCATGTAATCTTGGGTGGATTGTAAACATGGAATCTCTCGTTATCACTGCCACCATGTCTGGAAATGATCCAGACAGTGCGGTCCTAACTAAACTGGGAAGTCCTGTCAAGAGGAAAAAGTTGTTTCAAAATAAAGAATCTAGAAATAACAATATCTATCACTAGTAAGCCGTCGCTCCAGTTGCTTAGATTCTTGTGGGTCAATTCAAAACAGGTACAGACCGAACTGATTAAGATCATTTATTTTAAAAGATTAAAATCTTCATAAAAATTAAAGAAAAATGTAACAAACTAACAAGGAACAGAGATTTTCATAGTAAAATAAACGGGGTAACAAACCGAAAAAGATAACATTTTCTGAGGAGCAAGAGTTTTACCCGTAGAAGGTGTCCTTAGAAATGAGTCCAAATAGTAATCCAGGCGGTCCATTGCTGGAGTTTGCATGGCCGGGGTCAGAACACAAAAGACGGCGAGGTCTAGGTTAGCGAAAGTTGTGGCAGAAGAAAGCGATTCCAGGACAAGACAAAAGAATTCAAGATTTTGAGACCAAAACGTCAAGACACATACAATCACTGAGTATATGGGGGGTGCTTTTTTAAGCCCCTTCTTCCTCCTGGGAGGATTTGACACCGGAGCTTGACCAAACCTCTCACTTGGTCAGTCATACGCCCCCATCATTAGACAGAACAGACAGCCAGGTACATATGAATATGTATAACTGCCCTAGGAACATGTGACCATGATATGGGGCACATGTTCACTATCAGAACGGTTTACTAAATTTATAGATCAAACACGAACAGAACATGCCATGCCACGATGCCAACCAGAGATCTTAGTTTAGGAATTGTCACACACATCCATCTTATTTCCAAATAATGCTTTTCCTATGGAGAGTCACCTCTGCGAGTTACCAGCATCTCCCATTTAATTGAAACATGGTTTTATAGGTAATCTCTTCATCATTAATCTAAGGGTGGATAAAAAGGTCAGATTTCGCTGTTCTCTGTATGACCACTCGTCCCCCCTCCCTTTTCTTCCGAACACCAATACAACAGTTTATTGGGGGGTGTAATAAAGAGGATATCTCTCCCGTTCTCTGAAGTACGGGACCTCTGAGCATTACGACCCCTAGATGGTTACACAGGGGCGCAAACCAGGCATGGTAGAACATTCCATTTTTTCAACAGAAATGGTATGAATTTAACTAGAAGGGTCTGGGAAAATGTAATTGTGGCTTAGGTTAATATATATATGGCGCATACAACGATTAGTCGTCACAACCCTTCCCCCGATAAGAGGTTGCACGGGAGGGTTTCGCCAAACCCTGACTCAACGCAACCCACACTGACTGCGGTATCAAGGATCGCCAGGCGGGACAGCCCGTCAGCATTCTGATGACGACTTTCCGGCCTTGTGCTGGATGTTAAATCATTACTGCTGGAGCGCCAGGCTCACAGCCAGGAGTTTCCCGTTGCTACCACCTTACGATTAACCACCTCAGGGGATTTTTTTTTTTTTTTGGATTATGGCGTGATGACCGTGAAGAGCGTCCATAAAGGTACGATTGTAGCTTCTGAGAGCCCACACAATCGGCCAAAACACTCCTCTTCTGTAGGTAAAAAAAAACCATAAGACTACCTCCCTGGGATAGCTTCCGGCTAAGATAGAGGACGGGATGTTCAGTGCCGGACTCATCACCTGACTCAGGACGGCCCTAGCCCATAGTCATAGGCATCGTTTTTGTACAATAAACCGACGGCTGAAATCAGGAGCTCGTAAGGACAGGAAAAAAGGGCCCCCCGGTGCTTTATCCAGCGCTCCTTCAAGACCCCGAAATGCCCTCCTCACATTCTGGGGTCCATTGATGGTTTGGGGTCGTTTTTTTACCCGTGGCAAATCCTCAGAGGTTTGGCCAGAGCACTGTAGTTCGGACAACTTCCTGTATAAACACTCGGAACCGGCCGTCCCCAGAAATGCCTGCCCACTTCTTCTTGGTGAATAGGTCGAGCAATGACACTGGAGGCTTCAACCTTCCCCGTCTCTGGTCTAAGGGTCTGACTACCCCACCCGGTGACCAAGGTACTGTTACCTCTGTCATGCCAACCTGACACTTAACCTGGCTCTAGGGAACTGCATACTGCTAGGACGTGCTGTGTCCGAATCCTGGTGGCCTTTAGCATTTATACGTGGAAACGTCTTTTGCCTCTGTACACATCCCAGACTTACCATGTAGTGATCCGGATTGCCTGCTTCAAAATGGTGTATGGCCTTCCAGGCGGCTTCAATTTTGTTTTCCATTTAGGGACGCAGTGCATACACACCTTTTCCCTTCTGGTATGACCGAACTCTGGCAGTACGATCATACCAGGCCTTTTTGCTTGGCCTGAACCTTTGACATGTTTTGGTGGACTATTTGGACTAGGGACTCCACTTGTCCCGGAACTTCAGGACATAGTCCATCACTTGAGACTTACCGGAGTGTCACCTGTTCCCCTCCCCAGCCTCCGAATCATTTTTTAATGGCCCCTCCTCGTACATTTTTGACCATACAGAGTTCAAAGGGCGAGAACCCGTGGACTCCTGCGCACTCTCGTAAACGCAAAACAGGTGAGCAAGTACATGCTCCCCCTACCCTGTGACTCCACAACGTTGACAGCATCTGCTCAACGTTCGGTAAATCGTTCATATAGACATTGGTTGGGATGGTTGGGCTGAGACAATTGCGTCACCTGCATTTTCGCACAGAGCGCTTCCATTACGCTGACATGAAACATGTCCTGATCAGGACAGAATCTCACTGGGAACCCACCGCGTGAAGATCCCGAGTAAGGCATCGGCTACCATTGTCAATCTAGGGAAACATGCGACTGCCCCGGAAATCAGTAGCGTAATCCCTAACGTTAAATGTACCCTTCCAGAACTGCTAGCATGGGCAGACGGCCCGATTATGTCCACAGCCACCCTTGAAAGGGCCTTGATGATTGCAGGGACATAAGGAGCTTTCCGGTTACTCCCAGCTTTTCACCCTCTGCGTGGTACATACCCTATAATAATCAGTCTACTCGCATCTTGGCCAAAAAAGTGTTCGTGACCCTTCCTGGTTTTGGATACCCATGTCCAGCCAGCGGATGTCATTGCGTCCTTAAAGACTCCCTAACTCACTGGGTACCACTACCTCTTGGGACTCCCCCTTCTACAGATTTAATGGGCTCACTATACAGCACTAAGCCATTGTCCCAATATACCTTGTCAGTCTGCAGGCCTGCAGGAATGCGGGACACAATCTCAGCCAGCGCCCGGATTACCTAGGAGGTCAGCTGGGGAGGACTGCTCTCATTGTGGTCAGGGCTGGGAGAGGCGGTCCAATTCTGGAGTTGCAATGCGGGGTCCAGAACAAAAAGACGGCATTCGGTTAGCGAAAGTTCACAAAGAAAGCGTTCCAGACAAACAAAAGAATTCAAGATTGAAAAACAACAAAACTCAAGACATCACTGAGATATGGGGGTGCTTTTACCCCTTCTTACCCATGGGAGAGTTACACCGAGCTTGACCAAACCTCAAGAGGTTGTAGTCAACAGCCCCTCATTAGACAAACAGACAGGCCAGGTACATTAATATGTATAACTGCCCAGGAAGTGACCATGATATGGGCACATGTTCACTCCCACGTTTACTAATTTATGAGCCAAAAACGACAGACATGCCATGCATATGCCAATCAGAGACTCATTTAGAAGTCACACCATTCCATCCTTATTCCAAATATGCATTTCCTATGGAGATCACCTCTGCGAGTGACCAGCACTCCCATGTATTGAAACATGGTTTATAGTAATCTCTTCATCATTAATCTAAAGGTGGATAAAAGGTCAATTTCGCTGTTCTCTGTAATGACCCCACTCAGTCCCCCCCCCTTTTTCTTCCGAACACCAATACAAATGTTTAATTGGGGGGTTATTAAAGTGGATATCTCCGTTCTCTGAAATACAGGACCTCCTGAGATTTACGACCCCTGATGTTTTACACAGGTGGGCGCAACGCATGGTAACAATTCCATGATTTACAACAGAAGGTTGAAATATTAACACGAAGGTCGGGAAATGTATTGTGGCTTAGGTTAAATATATGGCAATACAAAGATAATTTACGTCACAGGATCCTTTATGTGTTTTGTTGGAAAACATACTAACCAACAGTTTTTTTTTGACTAACAATTTTTTCCTACAGCAATTTTTTTGCTTATTATGTTGGAATGAGGAAATTCCTCAGTACAATTGTTAGTACTAAAATCAGGTACCTGGACACACCACATTCCCTAGGGTAAATAAATAAAACTTGAAAAACATAGCAGAATTTTCCAGAGAACTCCCACTGTGACAATACCACTGTGACACATGCATGGTGGCAAACTAACTCAGCATTACTCACAGCTTGACTGGTAATTATACTGTGCCTTTTGGTTACAGGGATAGTAGATATCGAATTGACCATTTGCTGGCATTATTGGCATTCTTCCTTCTTCCTTTAAGTTGGCATCCCGTTAATCGTGAGGAGAACCACTCAGGCATGCGGAGGAGAACCCCCCTGCAGCTTCCTCTCTCAATCTGGCTGCCAGACAGCCCCGCCGGGAAACCGATCTGCTGTGGGCCCCACCAAATATCGATCAGACTACCTGTTGCACAATGTGCGCAAGATTTTCAAATGAATCAATTTACAATTCATTCCGCAATCCATAACATCACTGTGCTGCATTGATTTTCATCGATGAATGGGAACGACCTGTTATGGGGACCCTTAATAACCATGTTAGAACTTCATTTTTACCTATAATTTTGACACTCCATCCTCCAGCTTATTCCTCTTGACAAAGCCTCCCATAACATGGGTCGATATCCTACAATTGATGAACCTGATTTCATATTACTTATCCAGGAATTAAAGGTCGTAAGTGTTAAATAAATGACTTTCCTGTCTGTATTCAACCATGTAGGTAAGATTCCTGCATGCTGACACTTCTGAATCCTAGCTAATAAATAGAAGTGAATACTGTCGTCTTGGCTGCATGAAGTCACTAGAAGTTAGGGTGTAGATCATTGTTCACTCTATATTAGGTGAACCTTGGAATTAGTAGGCTTTTGTGTGAGAACAATTTTTGGAACACCATTCAACTACGCCACAAAAGTCACCGCTAAGGCTGGGTCTGCACATGGTTATGGACAACTTGTGTGACATGCCATGGCACCCGTCCGCGTTTTTGTCTCCTATTTCGGATGAGCTCCATTGTCAGTCTTGAAAACATATATGAACTTGGATTTAGACGGGTTTTGGTATAATGACTAACAATGCCTAAATCTTGCTAAACATAACAGTAAAATTTTTACTTTGAGATGGAAGCTTCTCTTTTCCCCTCCCCTCCCCATCCAGTACCAATATCACATGATGTGTATATCGGCAATAAGGAGAAGGGAGGGTAAGAACAAGGGTTGTTTCTCCTTTGCTGGTCTCTGTTGCATACTGTTAAACAGTATGTATTTTTTTAAGGTTACTTAGATCTGCTGTAAGATAGTTAGGAGGAAAAATACCCTTTTATTTTTGTTTCTTTCCTATCAATATATTTTCTTAACAACATGTCGTCAACATGAGCGAACAGGAATAGGAGAGAATATTTTGAGTGGAATTACCGTATTTTCTCGGCGTATAAACGACTGGGCGTAATAAGACGACCCCCCAACTTTCCAGTTACAATATAGAGTGTGTGGTATACTCCGCCGTATAGACTACCTCTTCCAACGCACACAAAATAACAATTAAAACAACATTAGTTTTGCTTTCCATATGGTTTTTTTTCTTATACATAGGAAAAACTCCTCAATTCACGGGAAATCCACCGGCAAATGTGCTGGCGAGCATCATTTTCTTGGCCAGCTCAGGAAAACCGCAGGGACCAAAGGCCTTACTATGTTATTAACTCTAACTTATACTAAATTTCCAGATCTCCAACAACCTTAAAAGTTCTATTTGTTTTAGTATTTACATTCTAATTTTACAACCCTTACTGCAAACCTTTTATATTAATGTTTACCCTGCGGTTATCCAAGTAACAAATTGTATACATTTTATTTCAAAGAATTTTGCAATCAAAATGTAACTGATCTCATGGTCACATATACAGTGAAGGTGTTTTAATGTGTTTGAGCTGCAATACCAGTTTTCAAGCCACTGGAGCCACCATCTAGGAGGAAGAGAGGGAGGGATAAGGGGGCGCTTCCGATGTCTGACAGCAGACTCCTCTGGCTCACACATTCTGCCACTCGGCGTATAAGACACCCCCGACTTTTACTTTTGAGAAGATTTTCCTGCGTTCAAAAGTAGTCTTATACGCCAGAAAATACAGTACACAACTGGTGTCCCACTGAAAAATGTCCCCTTATTTTCCATGATCGCAAAATCTTCCCATAATTTGGTACCTGATAAAAATCACAACTGGCAAACTTATTTCCAAAAAATATATTGTATAGGTTATGTGAACCATAAATTGGTGTATCAGGGTGGTCTGTAAGCCAGTGGCAGGGTGGGTTTTCGGGCAGTCAGCAGTAGTGAAGAAAGGCCCCGCTCTCTCATTTAGAAGGGATATTGACTAAACTTGTCATAGTGGCATCTTTGGTTTGGTGTCCTCTGGTCAGTTGGGTCAACAAGAGTGGCCAATGTATATGTGGAGTGATTTGATATCATCACGGCGTTGGATTCTACAGCCTGGGGTCCAAGGTGGTTTGGGTTACAGCAAACCTATTGTCTGGGAAGTTCATTGATTGTACATATCTATGTCACGTATTCTTGTTAGGCTAGGGCTCCACTGCATTGTATATTGATGAAAGCTTTTGTGGTTACAGAATTTGGAAGCATGTTTCCATGCTGGAGGTTGTGGCCTGTCCCTGGAGAATCTCCATACTGCCACTTTCATTGTAAGTACATCACCATACCAATGTGTAATAATATATATACCAGTGCCATATATTGTGTATCTGTAATTAAAGTTTCTTCTCATTGTTGTTCATTAAAGCAGGTGTAAGTTAGGGGTAACTGATGTCAAGTCCTTTTTTGTGTATTCAGGGAGTTTTCCTTACACCAGTGGTTCCCAAACTGTGGGGAAGGTATTCTGGGGGGTCGCTGGCCCTCATTCTCAAACACCCGTGTTTGAATAGGGAGGGGGGCTCAATAATGTTGCAAAATAGAAAAGGATGCTCTGCAGGAATAGTTTGGGAACCACTGCCCTACACTAATGGTTACATGCTTATTTTTGCAAGAAGTGAGAGGAAAGCTCCAATGAGGACACAGGCAGTAAAAAAAAACGCCAAAAATACATTTAATTATTTCTCTACTCTTACCTCCTGTCCCACTAAAGCTGTCATTTAGGCAGGGAGTAAGTTTAAATCTCTCAACCAAGCAACAGTTAGACTTGAATCTTAACAAATTCCGTGCCATAGACCTCTATGTTAATGAAGGGGCGTTGGTCTCCCAGTCCACGTAGAGGGGCGGAAATTTTTAAGCAGTGTGCTATGTACACTGCCGCAATTGCCCCCCCCCCCCCTGCAGGGTAAACTAGATGAAGTGTGGAGGCAATCCCCCATCCCCTTCCACCCAGGCCCCAAGCCATACCTTAATGAGGGGGAGACCCTATCGAGTATTTGGGGTTCTCCTTTAACCAAGCGGTTGAGACGAACCTATTTGGGTTTGTCCCAACTGCTACAGGAGCGGGGATCAGGAGAACACATTTACCCCTGCAAAGCTGCGGCAATTTTCTATATCACCACAGCATTTCTGGGTTTGCGGAATCACCCCTTCTGCATCATCGGTGACGCCGAATGGGCGGGGGGGGCCTGCAGCTCTGGTTATGATATTCTTGAGACCTCTCTACTCATTCCATAGGGGAATGCCTGCCAGGGGCTTTTTTTTACTTTTTTGTAATCTCCTTGAACTCTTTCTTTTGAACAGCTATTTTTCAACATTTCCATAAATTTCCAACAACCTGAAATATGACTGAAAAAACACGTTCTCGGTCACAGAAACATGAACTGCTTTCCAGTTGGTGATTCACCCATTCAGATAATCACTGACTAGGAAATACATTTTACTTCTACTGTGTATTGCTGAAAGAAAACCAACAAATCTAACATTACTGTTCTCATTTTCACAGACCTTGGAAGAAGACCTTAATCTTTGCTCCTGCAGTACTCGAAAATTAATTAAAAGATATTACCAACAGAAGATCCACCAGCAGGTAACACCCAGACAACACCATTTCAATAATACCTTGCGTAAAGCTGGCCATACACCTTTAGATCTTACTGTCAGATATCCTTTAGGGCGATTTCATGCTATATGCTCTGCGTTTTAAAAACGTGCGCGTTTTTTTTACTGCGCACGTTTTTACATAGACAACCATTGTTGTTTTTAAAAACGCAGCGTTTCCGGATGCTTGTTTAAAAACTCACTGCTGTATGCATTTTGGATTCACTTTTCTTGCGTTTTTCATTAATTGGTTCAAAAACGCAAATGCAGAACGCATATGTAATGTCAAAAACGCATGCGTTTTTGCATAGATGTGGAAACGCATGCCTATAAAAAATGCATGCCTTTAAAAAATGCATATAGTGTGAATGGACCCTAAGACCTACCAACTGCAATTGAACACAGGTAGACTTGATGGTTTAGAAAGTCCCTCATATTACATGGTTTTGGTAAAACAAAAGGAGATCTAAAGGAATTCTGACAGAAAATCTAAAGGTGTATGTGGGCCCTTATAAAAAAAATTTTAAAACAATTTTGAGTTAATTGGGCCCTGAGAATGGTATCATCACCAAACTTGCTGGAGATGTAGAAAAGGGTTGGCGGTATACTACAAAAAAGTATGACTAACACAAATAGTTTTTTGCATAAATTAAAGCAGACCTACCACATTGTAGGGCACTTTCCACTATTTGCATCAGGCTGCCAATAGTTAGGGCAATCACTGCCCCAAAAAATCTGAAAGCAGGAGGGGTAAGTTTTCCGAGGTAGCCCCTCCCACGTCACTGTCACAGCCGCAGGACTCTGTGAAGCTGTCTGCAGTACAGTGTCCTCTCTCTGTCAGCAGAAGAAATCCCCCCTCCCTCCCCCTTCTCCAGCTTGTCTCCGGAAGAGTTTTGTGGAAGGGGTTCATCTCAATTCCTCCCTGTCTCCTATAGTGTCATCCCCATCCTTCAGCTTCACTCTCCATCCCTCCATGTCACCTAGTGTCATCCCTAACCTTTGCTTCACTTCAGTCTCCATCTCTCCTGTCTCCTACAGTGTCATCCCCATCCCTTAGCTTCACTCCTTTCTCCTATGCAAACTGCAACACATGCAGCATATGAATCTCTGGAAGGACCAGAACTGTCCTCCCATACCAAACCCTTTAGGATTGGTAAATATGTCTGCAGGGGAGGGGCACCTTAGTAATGTCCAACAGAATGGGCGGAAGTGACTTCAGGCGCGAGTACTTAAGATGGTGCCTTAGGGAATGAGGAAGTGAAAATTGTAAGTACCTTTTTTTTCTGTGAAGCAGTTAATGTATGTGGCTTTAAGTTCAAAGTCAAGTCAAAATTTTAAAAGTCGAACTTTTGAACTTAGTTTATGCAAAAACGACATATGCTAGAGCAACCCATGTCTACATCTTCAGCAATTTTGGTGATGATACTATGTTCAGGGGCTTTGCAATCAGCTCACAAATTCAACCACCTCTAGTAATAAGTAAAGGCCCCCATACACGTCTAGATTTTTCGTTCAATCGACTTTATTCAATCAATTTTTTGTCCCACATGGTTAGATCGACCTAAAATTATTAAAATTGGGAAAATATTAGATAGAAAAATGATCGGACATGCTGGAAAATTTTAATCGGTTGTATTGAAATTGAAACCGTAATTCAATTACGCTTTCAGTCGATCCAAAAATTTTTTATCAAACATCTGTTACTAAAGTTGGCAAACAATCAATCACCGATTTCCCTACCCCCAAAAAAAATTTCTTTTTAAGTTGATTGAATGGAAAATCTAGACGTGTATGGGGGCCTTTACACATGTGAGTATTTGTTGAAGGGATTAGTATTACACAAGTAGCTCTTATCTGAATCTGCCATTCAAATGAAAACCCAGCTCATCATACCCTCAGTGCCATTTTGTATTCATCCTTACTCAAAACAGAGTTAGGTCAGAATTAGTCATGAGCGGCATGGGCAATATTTGAATTCACGATATTCCGCGAATAATTCTACTAATATTTGATTCGATCTTCGTAAAGACGAAATCCACACATATATGCATTACATGACCATGCATAATATATTCGCAATAATAATCACATCGCGATTATCATAAAAAAGGAATGGTCACATGCGGTATGTATTATTGCATTGTGGTTATATTCTGGCAATGCATGCCCATAAGCTTCCTAGTGCATAATATCTTGAATATTCAAAATTGCGAATATCTGGAGTCATATTGGTGAGTTCTCGAATAGCCGATAGTCCTCAAGAATATTTGCAATTCTAAAATTCGAACTCAACACTAGTCAGAGTAAGTGTTTTAAAAAAATTGGAAAGATTGAGCTCAATCAATTTCAGGGGCAATGCCCCTGAGTCTTCATACTTAATCATGTGTAATGATTGCATGTGCTGACTATATAGACCAGATGAATGCCGTGGGGGCAGGAAGTCATGCATATGTATGGGATGTGCCAACATCCCCATCCAGGCATGTGATTAATGCAGGGGGTATTGGTGCATCCCTAAATGCCATGGAAACATAGCCTTAATGCCATGCTTTTTACCTATTTAACCTCCCTAGCGCACTGCATAGGTACAGATTTCTGTACCAAAAGCGCACCAT
>CM070042.1:35989294-36022400 GCA_036250615.1 Ptychadena robeensis | reverse complement strand
ATTATATTACTGGGATGTTGGCAAGGACACTTCACAACATGGTAGCCTACTTTATATCTATGCATTTTTAAATGGCATCTTGCACTGAGGTCCTGATTACAAAGTGTGTCCCCATACCCCCAAGTTATTTCATGCAGACCTGGATTGCAACTGGTTACACCCACAATCTCTCAGTGCACAATTGAGAAGTTTAATAAGCTCAGACCTGCGCAGTTCCTTTACCACTGCCTAAGCTCAGACCTGTGCATATGCAATAAATAGCAAACAAAGTACCATGGACATACTTTCTTCCTCCCACCAACACGCCAGCAGAAGTGTTGAATTGGGATATTCAAATCACAAATTTTTATTGTGAATATCGGCACTTATAGTGCAACGCGGTCCCTTTAAATCAATGGGCTGGCATATAACTTACGTGCCTGGTCATGTCAGTCATACGTCAATGTGCATCATACGCATCCAATGGACATGTCATACGTCAAGCCTCCTTTGCGTTCATGCAAATGCGGAGCTCTGACTTCAATGGTCAGCTTGTGCACCGTTCAACGCAGGGATTTTAGCACGAGTGGAGCCCTAGCCTTACAGTGCTACTGGACATGTGTATTTTAAGAAGATTTACAATCATGTTTTTTAGTTTGTTTTTAGTTTCATTCTCACAACATATTATACAAAGCATGCATACATCTTAATGATTATTTGTTTTATTTAAAAATCAATATAACATGAGGTGCTGCAAGACTATGATTTTAAATTGGTAGGTACACTGCCTCAGGAGGTACATTTCACCCTGCTGTTAATCATTTCCTAAAGATTACCTGTTTGGTAGGAAGTTATGGAGGTTGTGAAGTTCACGGAGAGTAAGATAAAGTTGATACAAGGACTCAGAGAGTTGCTGGCGACAGCTATGGTTAGCAGGAGGGAGCTGACTTAACAAATGCTGGGAGACCTGATTTGAAGAAAATCAAAAGGTTGAAAATTGTTATAATTAAAATGTGAAGAATACTTCTACTGTGCATATGAGCATACTCACATATAACTAGAACACTTACCAGTTTTTCAAGTTCTTGGAATGTTAGACTAAAAACATCAATCTTCATAGTGCTAAGGAGAAATGATGTAGAAATTATGGATCATTAAAGGCCTAGGCTCTAAGGGTATAAAAATTGTCTTTTTGAAAAATTGTGCAGTACTGTATTATACTTGTTTAATCCCTTACTTGATGAAACACTTATTGAAGTACTTGTGACAATTCTGAAGGTCAGTGGTGACATCTGTCACTAGGCTGAGCAAAGACTTTAGGTTTTCTTCATAGCCCTTAAAAAAATATATAATATGTTATAAAAAGTGTAGAAAGCTGGCTTGCTGTAGAGCAGTGGTTCCCAAACTTTCCTGGCAGGGCCCCCCTTTTCAATTTAGGAACATTATCAACCCCCCCCCCCCCCCCACACACACACACTACCTATCTATACACAGGTTAAGAATGAGGGCCAGGGCCCCACCGTTTGGGAACCACTGCTCTAGAGGGTAGAGTGAAATTTTGGTAATAATTTGTGAATATTTCTGAACTGATATCTAAGGATATTGTTTCTGCATGGATTCTGTTTTATATGGAAATTCAATAAACACATTTAAAAACGGTTAATTAAATGAATTAATATATTGACCATTAATATGCAAATAACCCTTCTTTGGCAACTACTGTTAATTCATTAATGTAATTTAATGTTAATAAATTAATTATTGAAAGAGGGTCACCAATGGCTGAAAAACCTCTGGATGAAGGCTCCATTCCCTGAGAAGATGACAACTGCGAAAATCTACTGTGGGGTTAAGGACTCCTTTTAGATAAAGCGCTGAAATAGAGATCTCCAGATTCTCTACCAATAGGCATGTCTGCCCTGCCAGATTGCAGACTCAGTGAAATGTCAGACAGACTTGAACTTGTTCTAGCAATTTTGCCTCCAGGTTTGCTCCCCACCTCCAAGAGCTGGCATTTGTTACCACCCTGCAAGGCTCACCGCCCAGAGAAAACCTTGAGCCAGAATTTTTTTCTGGTCTCCACCACCAAAGAGTGGTCTGATGAGGTTGTCCATGGGTGTGTCTTCCTTGTCCCAGGGCACTAGTGCCAGGGACTGCAGCGGATGCATGAGAGCCTTTGCCCACTGAACTGCAGGAATGGTGGCTATGAACAGACCAATCACCAACATGATCTGAATGGACACAAATTTATATCTGATTCATCATACTTGCTAAGACTTTTTGTATCTTGTCTGGGGGAAGAAATATATTTAAAATAGAACCAAATACTCAAAAAAAATTATGATCCAGCCCAGACCTTGTAGGTAAGTAAGGATTAGTTCCAGATCCCTATGAAGACCAACCTATTAAATGACAGGATCCAGCTCGAAGGAAGGCACACATGTGTAGATTTGTAAATAGATTAGAGGACAATCAAGCTCCGTGAGTGTGCATGTTGCTTGATGCCTAGCTTAAAAGAGCAGCAGAAAGCAATAAAAAATAATCTGCCTGCTCATATGTTTCAACCTAATATAAGCACTTACAAAAGCTGAACGTCCTTTTTTTAGACCTCTCTTTAACTACTCATTCTAAGTGCTGCTGAAATAGGTAACAAGAAAATTATGCCAAAAATAATAATACACGCACACCTCTTTGTTTTTTTGTATGATTGATACATTAGCAAATTAGCATAATAATTGATATTACTTTATTTGCATTGTAGTTGCTGAGGACAAGCCAATTACGATCACTTTGTTCCCTGAGTATTAACAGAGTTTACTAGGTCTATCCTCTCCTATAAAAAAGAGGGGACAACTCTAGACTATGGTCAACATATCAAATATATTTTAACTATACCTGGAAATAGAATTTGGTCTGCAAATATTGACTGGTTTACCTTACACGACAAATTTCCATCCTAACAAATTGTCAAGTTAAATAGTCACATTTATCACCTGTATCATTGGCTGTAAATGCTGTTTCTTCAGATCAAACCACTCGTGAGTCCCCGTCTACATAAGAGGATGTAAAACAAAAGGGAATAAATACATTTGGAACAGTAGTAATATCATGCTATATGAAGAGTAATAATCTCTTTGTTACCTTAATAGCCTCAGTTATCCTGTCCTGTAAACTGGGAGCTGGTGAACACAGCTCTCGGAAAGCTTTGGTCTTACACGTCTGTATCAGCACCCTGTCATTAGATAGAAAATATTAACAGTTTCTGATTCAACAGTTCTTCATTTTAAACATACTACTCATTTTTTATATATACCAGGGATATGTCATATAGAAAAAAAAGATGTTTCAATATTTAGAAACCAATACAAAAAAATCTATTCCACACAACAAAAGTGATTCTAGGGGTGCTACCATAAAACTGTTAAAACATACACTTTATTGATAGAAAAATTTATAAAACATAAATAAGAATTTTTGATAAGATAAATATGAAGTGTGTATATCAAACAAAAGTCTAAACAAGACTACTGTGTGCAGATCTCCCATTTGCCGTGAGAGCAAAGATGCTGATTTTGGGGGTTAAAACGTGCATCTTATAGTCTAAAAAATACAGTACTTTTGTAGGGTTTAAATGCATAAAAACAAAGGTCCTTGGAAAATGCCAAACCTCCTGCCTTGCAAACATACAAAGGTCATTCACTTTAGCGTGAAGAACCTAAATCTGACTCTGTAGTCACAGGCATGGGCCCCACATTCCTTGTGTCCCCCGGTAGCACACTGTCTCCAAACCGGACACAAGCCAAAAACATTCAGCAACCTGCACAGAGCCGCCGTCAGGGGGGGACATGGGGGACTAGGGGCCCCTACGTGCAGATCGCCGGGCCCCCTCCCAGCTAGGGGGGCCCGGCGATCTGCACGTAGGGGCCCCGGATCGGCACAGCAGTCAGCTGTCACTGTCAGTCCTTCCGGGCTGATCGGCTGCTGCGCCGATCCAGGCAGCGCGCCGGGGGGGGGGGGGGCAGATTTGGAGCCGTGATATTTGGATATGGACACAGTGACAGATGAATAATCTGTCACACTGGAGCAGAGCTTGACTTGTGAAAGACCAATCTTTCAATCTTTTTGGCATCTCACCTATATTTATATATGGACCTATACTAAGTTTGGATGTGAAATCTGATCCATGCTGTCTGCAAAACATCTGTATGGGAAAAGCTCACTATGTGTTCTGTAAGTCTCAGGTTTGTGTTCATTGGAGAATATATGTAATTATAATAAATATTGATGGATATCAAAGAAGTGGTTTGTTCCCTTGGATTTAGTAGTTTCCGAATAGACTCTAAACAATGAATAATGAGACACTGGGTCTAGCCCTCACCACATCAAAAGAAACATTCTTGTGTGATGTAAGGGGAAAGGGAAACAACAAATAAATGATGACTGCAATATTTGCTAGGACATTGCAGAGAAATAAGTAAATTAATATAACATGGCTATATATTTTTTCAGCTTGTGCTACTGTGATTATCTTTCTGAGGAAGCCCTGTGTACAACAAAGGCGCAACACATAGAGGATGTAACCTTCTGAACTTTGAATACATTGTATAAACTGAAGATCTTTTGCTTTACATTCATGCAGTTATTTTACTGTTTTAACAGTATTATAGTGGCATCTCATAAAGCCTTTTGTTGTGTGAAAGAGATTTTCAACATATTCTAAGAAAGAATAGTTTTGCACAAAAGGAATTGTCTGTCTATAGCACAGGGACTTTTGGACATTAAAATTATGGTATAAGTAGGGCCTTTATATGAGGCCAGTGCATCCTTAATTGAAGACAGAAAATAACTTGTTATCTCCTAGCTTGGACACTATATGTAAATTATGTAATTTTTATTTATTTGTAATGATTATTAGTCACTGACCTGAGCAAACCCTGAAGGCGTTCTATAGACTGGGGTGCAGACATAGGAAATACAATGCGGTACCGCTGAATAACAGACATTCCATATTGTAAAAGAGAGTCGAAGGATTCCGCCAGCTCCTTCCTCTGGAGAAAGTGAAATGGTAAAATACAAAAAAGTAAGAATACATCAAATACAAGACTAGTATATAAAATATGTTAATGAAGTCAAACTAATGGATGTTCCCCAGAGTGTGTTTTGTGAAGGCAAGTCCCTAATTGAACATATCCAAATTTTGTAACCCTAGTGGAATTCTGGTCGTTTTGGGAATCATTGCCATTAACATCCAGAAGCCGCCAATCTCTAAATGTAACTTTGTGACCAAATTCAATCAATAAAAGATATACATATTCCAATTTTTATTGTTTTTTTTTTTTTTGAAAATATATTTTATTGAGAGAATAAGAGCAAAGGATTATACATGGCATTACAGGGAAAAACTCACAGTGAAATTCTCCCAATACAATTTACAGATATATTCAGTAATCACGAAAAATAATTGGCACACAAATCAAACACAAAGTGGAATCCGTTCCACTCAGGTTAAGCCTTCAGGGGGAGTACCACCTCGTAGAGACCAGAAAAAAAGAAAAGAAAAAACAAAAACCACATAAACAAACCCAAATCTAACTACCAGACTGCGTTGCCCCTCGCCCACCCCACCACAGGAGTGCCCTCCCACAGCCCCCCCCCCCCCACCGGAACCCTAGCACTGTCCACTCTCAAGTTGTAGAAAAGTACCACACAAAGCCCGAGTCCCGCGCGGCCCACACACAACATTACAGATGGCCCTAAACACCTGCCCTCCCCCCTTTTCGTTGCACAGAAATACGTGTGAAATGCTTAGACCCCTTAAATGTCCAACTGCACTCTTGGCACTGCTTGTTGAGAGGGCACAAGTTGCCCCTAACCGCTCCAGGACGGTACCACTCCGTGTCTTAAATGCTCCCATAAAAGTCTGGAGATCAGCCCTGCTCAATTCCCTTTATGAGAAACTTTCGACTTAGTGTCCATGAAGTTCCTCTTCCTTTATCCTTCGAATTTTGCCAACCCTACATGTTTGGGATTGTAGGCTGTTAACTTTATCCAATGTTCAAATATGGAACCAGTACTCATTTGAGGGTTCTGCTCCACCATGGGCGAGAGGGGAATGGATACCATGGTCTCAGGATCACACCTGTTTTCTGCTACCAAAAAGCATAAGGTTGGGGGCTAATCTAGTTACCGTGGGCTGAGGGGGATCGTTAGCGCCAGCCGACACCGAGGGATATAGCATGAAGGATGAGAGGGAAGGGTGCGCGCCGGTGGCGGTCATGACTCGATAGCTGAGTATCCTGCAATCATAGCCCAGGACCCCTCGCCAGAAGCTGGCGAGCATAGCCCACAGGTCCAAAAGGAGGTGAATTAGGGATGGTTTCCGGAGGTTCCCCGCCCTTAGGGCAATGTTGAAGCGCGGTCAAGGGCCGCCGCCACTTTGCGGGCGTGTTATTGGGCTACATAACGCTCTGTGAATTACTTTAAAATACGTCTCCCTCCAGGGACTCCATACACTATAGCTGCCTCACCTTCATCCACCCCATCTCCAAGAGATCGACTGTTAATCATCCGGTATCCCAAGGAAGGGAAGCCCACGCTCCCGAAACATGCGGCACACCGCAGCCGGCACGCCCCGATTGTTGACCGCAGATATCCATATATACTAGACAGCGAGAGCCGGGCTGTCGGGGAGCTAACAAATTTCGGAGGACGGAAGGCATCACCACCCACTCTCACGTCCCCCCGCGTCCTAAGGGAAGGGCCCCAAGTGAGCAAACAAAAGATTATGTGAAGCGGGATGCCCTATGAGACCAACCGAGCGGAAAGGGAGCAAATGACCCTCGGCATCAAAGACGTCTATTAAGGTGCGTCACGCTCTCGGCCCCAGTACGGAGCAACTTACTACTGCTGCCCTACGGGAATACAGGGGAAGTATGAAGGGCAATACATAGTGGACGTGAGGAAGCACCGGCTTACCAATAACTTTTTCACTCCCTCCATGCTATGCTGGTATCTTAAGTTTTTTTTTGAAAAAGTTACCTTTGTGTGTTTAAAAGAGAGGGAGCGTTCGGAAAAGGCGAGTGCCAGCATCCCTGCAGGAGGGACCACGGCTGCTGCAACTAATTGGGACTTAACGTAAAGTTGTGAAAGAGTGAGAAGTCACCACCATCCAGTCCCTAACATTCTAGTCAACCAAGCCAGGTTAATAATCGCACACTGGATATTAAGCCCACCTGAGCTTACGGAAGTTGAAGCTTCCGCAAGGGCTACACGAGGCCGTTTTCCATGCCATATAAATTTGGTGAAGGCACGGTTTCAATTTATGGAATCCGCCATGCTGAGCAGTAGGGCAATGTCTGAAATGGAATAAAGGAGCGTGGAAGCGAAAGATAATCATATTAATTAGATGGCACGTGCCAGGACCGACCAAGGAGGTCATGCCATCTTGGAAGGGGCTTTCCCCCCGTGATTTTATGGAGGATTGGCAGTAATTCAACCAATAGACCCGCCGGGGCATGGCCGAAAAATAGTAGGCCCAGGCTACTTGAATGATCCCGTGACTTTTTAATCTGGCAATCCGTCACCAACGAGTGGCCGCCCGCGCGGGTTCGGACCCAGAAACAAAAACAACTCGCTCTTTTGCTTATTAATAGTAAATCCACACGGCCGGAATGCGTTCTATTCAGGTCCATCAATGGGCCGGAGATGTAGATGGGGCTGCTAAGAAACACCAAGAGAGGGCGTCGCCGACAGGGCCACCCTGACTTCCTCACCCACCTATGCGAACACCCCATCAAAGACGGGGATGAAAAATAATGGCTCCTGCAAGCGGTTCATATGGCCAAATTAAACAAACAGTGGGGGAGAGGGGAACAGCCCTGAAGTGTGCCTTTCTCTAATGCAAAACGTGTTGCGATAGCACCCCATTGCGTGAATGCTAGCTTTGGCGGCCCTATAACATAGGTCAATAAAGCCGAGGAACATTCCCTGAAAGCCCATCCGAGCATTAACAGTTTACGCCACCGCCAGCCAGTGCACATTATCAAGGCCTTATCGGCACCAGGGTCACAATAGCCCCCGGACACCGAGTGGCCAAGCAGCCGGTAATGCCTCCAACACCTCACACCTTGCCCACATATACAACCGCGGCCTGCTCTTCTTACAAACAACACTGTTCCGGTGTAACAAAATTGGGCCATCACACTCGCCAAGACGGTCCGCTAGGATTTAGATAAAAGTTTACATCCTGATTATCAGGGAGATGGGCCTATACGACCCCCGGGTCAAACCCATCCCTTTTCCGGTTTCGGGAGGAGCTTTATGTGCGCCATTAACCCGTGTCCGGGTAAAAACAGAAGGTCAGGATTACATTGAAAGGGAGACTAAAACAGGCGGCACCGGATGAGCAAGGATTTTGTAAAAATTCCTGGTGACAGACCGTCCGGGCCCAGGGGCTTTACCATTCGCCGAGTTTTGATCACCTAGACACCTTCTCCGCCGAACCGGGTAATTTAGGTAAGCTAAGTCCTAGGGTGAGGGCGGGGGAGAGGGGACCCACCGCAACAGCCAGTCCTCCTCCGGGGGGGGGGGGGGTCCCCTCCCACCCCTACCCCCCTCATACAGTTTCTGGTAATACTCAGCGAACACTCGAGAGATATCCTTCCCCCTGGTGACCCGGCCAATTTTTATTGTTACACAAAAAACTAACTTTATAAAATCATACATCAATAGCTATTATAATAAAAGTCATATGTTGAACAGCAAAAAGGTAGTATCATACATTACTTTTTGTAGTTGTCTTAATTTCACCCAAAACAACAGGCTTCCTCAGGGACAGACTAACGAGAGAATCTGGAAATAGCCAACGCCATCGACCACCGCTGCGTGGACCAAGAGCATGGCATGAAGCACCTGCTCCTGGAATCAGATGCCCTCCACTTCCCAAAGGCGATACCCCAAAATCTGGGGTTCAATCCCCCAGAAATGTCTAATAGCTGGGTGGACCAAAAATAAGGCCACCATACACTGTGTTGTTGTTTCTGCAGTGTTTCCTATTGGTTCCAACCACACTTAAGGGACCAGTCTCCAATTTGATTCAAAACCATATACTGAGTACCAATAGGTCCCTTACCCTTCCTGGGGGATTGAACCCCAGATTTTGGGGTATCGCCTTTGGGAAGTGGAGGGCACCAGATTCCAAGAGCACCCTGTGGGTGCTTCATGCCATGCAGTGGTGGTTAATGACGTTGTCTATTTCCAGATTCTCTTGTTAGTCTGTCCCTGAGGAAAAATGTTTTTTTGGGTGAACTGCGAAGGACATTAAATAGACTAAAAACATGTATCATAGTACCTTTCCACTGTGCCTCATATGGCTTTTATTATAATAGCTATTGATGTATGATTTTATTGTTGTTTATTGATGTTAATGGGAATAATTCCCAAAACTACCAGAACTCCTCTAGGGTTACAAAATTAGCATATAAAATAATTCACTTAATCTTATCATCACAACCTTCCCAATCTTACTAGACAAACTAAACAGCATTTTTGTAAAATAAAAAAACGCTTTTTGCCATTGTGCCAGTGCTCTCCCAAACTTCCTGTTTTGGGGAGCACACACACTTGTCTAAACAAGGGCTCCTTCATTGGGACTAAAGGTTTGTAACTTGGTTATTTAGTGCACATGAATGTGGTGACTACATTCAGAGTACACAAAGTGAGAGTGCCTTGTATACATATTAAGGCTGCTTTATAAATAAGAATAAATTCATAAGTGCAAACAAGCACATATTAGTGTAAAATGTATATAGATGCTTTTCTATTTTTACATGAAGGTAAAGGATGATTGACCCTTGAACTGCCAGTTTATATTTATAAAGGCCATACCAGTTCATCTTGCAGTCGTCCTTGGACCCAAAGATATTCAATACTTGTTATGTGGTGCAACAAACAGCTACTGCTGAACTCCAGACTTTGGTACAGTTTACTATATGCAAGCCACTGTCTAAAAGGAGAAAGATTAATAAATAATAGAAATTTTGACAGTATAGATTTTGGCACATTGTTTAAATAAATTTATTGATTTGGTAGACCTCAAAATGGACAAATGTCCATGTTATTATATACTGTATATACATATTATAATTGCATGTATGTACAATATTGTAATTGCATCTGTCAATAGGATAATCATTTACGCTAAGTAACTGTATGTTTCTAATATTCTGGGTCTATAAACAGACATGTACAGACTAAACAGACTATTGAAAAAGTATAAGAATGCTTTGTAGCAGACCTGTTTTATACACTGTCTGGCCCCGAAAAAAGTTGCCACTAATAAAAAAGGTCACACGCTTTAATATTTAGTTGGCCCGCCTTTAGTTTTGATTACGGCACACATTCGCTGTGGCATTGTTTTGATAAGCTTATGCAATGTCACAAGATTTATTTCCATCCAGTGTTGCATTCATTTTTCACCAGGATCTTGCATTGATGATGGTAGAGTCTGACCGCTGCGCAAAGCCTTCTCCAGCACATCCCACAGATTCTCAATACGGTTAATGTCTGGACTGTGGTGGCCAATACATGTGTGACAATGATGTCTCATGCTCCCTGAACCACTCTTTCATAATTTGAGACCGATGAATCCTGGCATTGTCATCTTGGAATATGCACATGCCATCAGGGAAGAAAAAATCCATTGATGAAATAACCTAGTCGTTCAGTATATTGCACCAGTTGGGGTTAAATAAGGGCTGCTCCCCATTGGAATGATCAGCCGCGACGATTGCGGGTGATCTCTTCCAAGTGGGGACAAGCCCATTCAACTAAAGGCCGCGCTCGGACATTGCGGCTCCCCGCGCTTTTGATCATGGTTTGCGGGCGAATGTGATTTTTTTCCCGATCGCTCCCGAATCAGGAGGCAACAGTAGCCTCCATTTTTATTTCATGACAGGTTTGCATTACAGCTTGCATATTGTTGCCGAAATTATATAGTTATGAAACTTACGCAAGTCCCTGGTGAAATTCTGAAAGATCTTTCTGTGCAGCATGAAGGTAGAGTATAGTGGTGCCATGTGGACCAATTTCCCCATCCCATGTGGAGCCAGCAGCCTGTGTTATAAAAAATGTACAGAGGGTAACAAAAACAAGCAGTTTAAAAACCGTAAGACTAAAGCTAGCCATACACGTGTCGGATTCCATGTCCAATCGATTCATCATCCGATCGATTCCGGCGATTCTGCCGGGAATCGCAGGTGTGATCAATCGGCCAATTAAGAGTATCCATCGCTGCATACCACCTTGTCCAACAGATTCCGGCACGATTCCGGGACGATTCCGTGTCCGATTCCACCTCCGATTCCACCTCACAAATGGCAACTCCCCCTGATCTGTGCAGAATCGGATCAAAAAGACCAACATGTTGGTTCTCTGACGGATCCGATTCTGGGCCCCCGAACGATCGGACGTGATCGGACGGTCAAGGTGGGCTGCACACGATTCCGGCACGATCGATTCACGTGCACGCGCCCGGAATCGATCGGCCCGGAATCCAGCCGGAATCCGACCCGTGTATGGGGGCCTTTACTTAAAAAAACTAAAAATCTGAAATTCAAGTAAAAACGGTTGCACCCAAACCTTTTCTGCTGATCACTTTTTGAAGTGAAAACGATTTAAGGCAAACAAGTAGTTTAAGGTGAAAAACTATTCAGATGATCTCATAGAGCTTCAAACACAGGTGTCTGTTCAAAATAATGCATAAATAAATGTTTACATCATTTTATAGTTGTTGTATAGGTGAAAAATACATTCATCTTTCAACTTGTTTCACTACATTATTGTTGCTTCATGAGGAAAAAATACATGTATAAGGAAAAATATAAGGTAGCATGAAAGGAAGGATGTACACATAATAGTCATAATAGTAAATAGACTCTCTACTAGTAGTAGTAGAAGTAATAATACTGAAAGGTATAAAATTAAATACCTTGTCCTGGGATTAACGGTCTTAAGCCGGGACTTAGATGAGGAGGTAATCACATTGCTGCGCATGCCCCCGTACCCTGTAAGGTACTGGATGCCCAACTGAATAACCACCAGGTAACTTATATCATCACTGTACTTCTTTTTATCTGACTTCCTTTTCTATCACCTTCACTGATCAACTCCACCCCCATTACTTGCAGAGGGGACTTTAGAGGTCACCTGTGGATTTACCTATATGACTCAACACATAAGATTAACCTCAACCTGATATTCAATGCGTAATTGTCACCCCCATTCATCAATTTTCAAATCCCTCTCTCATGTTTTATGTCACACCGTGTTTCACATACACACATTATATTATTACACAAGACCTCACATACACAACATACCTGTTTTTTTGGGAGGGGAAGGTTTTTTCTGGCTTTTTTCACTCTTAATCAGAATTTCACAGATCACCATGTTTAATTTTAGGTTTTATAACTTATGTATAGCTTAGGGTGTCACCCTTTGATTTATTTATTTTCATTTCACTCAGCTCTGCCTCTCATCACATTACACTTGCAGTTTCACTCACAAACATATAACACATATAGTCCCAAACATACCAGTCACCCATATGTAGTCTCACAATGTCATCACATCCAGCTCACTTTACACCTCTTGCACATAATATATTCCACCTACACTATATGGGGTAAATAAAGTGTTATGGGTTCCTTATCTTGACCCAGTTTGACTCATTATATCCTTTGGACCTTTTAGACTTTGGGGTATTTGACTTGCAGACACAAGATACCAATTGATGGTGTTCCCCATTTCCACACTTAGTGGTTTCCTCGTCTAAGTCTGGACTTAAGACCCATCAATTCTAGGACAAGATATTTATTTTGATACCTCTCAGTAGGTACTATTACTACTAGAGTCTATTTACTATTTTTACTATGTGCATCCTTCCTTTCATACTACCTTATGTTTCTTTTAAGATGATATTTATCTCCATGAACACGCATTAATTAACCTAACCAATAATGTTGTGAAATGCATTGAAAGATTAAAGCATGTGTTTTGTCACCTATACAACAATTGTAAAGTAATGTAAACATGTATTTACATCTTATATTGAGTAGACACCAGTGTTTGATGCCTATGCAAGCTTCTGGATAAATAGTTTTATTTTTCACCTTAACCTATTTGTTTGCCTTAAAATCCCTTTCACTTCACCGATCAGTAGTAAAAATTCAGTTGCAACCATTTTTTCTTAAATTCCATATTCTACTGGCATGTTGGCATAGTTTCACCTTCATATACAAAGTATACACCAGGAAATCATTCTTCTATATATGGTAAAAATCTGAATCCAATTTAATCTAAAAATTTTCTAAATATAGTAAGTAACAATTATGGTTGGTTCACTCCAGCCACACAACCTAAAAAATATGATAAAAAAAATCACCATGGTTTTCAGGTAACCAATGCCCAGGTAACATCACTGTTGCATCTTGTGCAGTTAATAGCACATGATCTATACAGATTGCCCAGGTTGTAGTGGTGACATTACATGGGCATCCTGAATGCTGAGACCAAGGTATATCATTTTTATTTGCAACATCAAGGATGTGTTGCAGTTGCTGAAGCCCCTGGACACAATCAAAATCACCTTGTTTTTGTAATGGGACTGCATTTAGCAATACTGTCTAGCTCATGCTGTTGTGAATCAGCAGTTAAGGTCCTTTCACGCTGCACACATCTCTTTTAGGTAAATATTGTTGAAACATGCCACTGCCATAAAAATTTTGCTGCAGAGCAATTGCATTAAGGTGCAAGGCAGCCAAGTGTGAAAGGTACAATACGTTTCCTATACAAACCTGTGTACCTTATATTAACTCAACTGCAATGTGTAACCATAGACTTGGTGCATCACGTCTGAGTCTATAGTAAAGAGTCCTTAAGGTATAGTTAAAAACAAACCTTGCACATACAGTATATGGATTTGCATTTCCAGCCTAATAGATATATTAGGTATATTTTAAAATATGACTTGTATACCTGGTGGTGATTGATTTCATGGCGTATAAACTGCTGTAATAACTGGCGGTGAATGATGTAGCTGGGGTTTTTACTCAGTGCAGTTGCTCTCTGTAAGTGTGAATACAACACAAATAATTTAATGATGGTAAACAGCAGAAGCAAGAGCAAAGGTCTCCGCTGCAAAGTTTTTATACAATTGCAATTGACACTTAAAAACAAAGTTGATATAAACCAAATGGATTTTTTTTCATAAATGTTAACAGGTGAAAATAATAGATTTTTTGTATAATAATTTCCTGACTATCCCACAAGTATGGTACTTTCTGAGGTGCCGACCAGAAACAAGAAGGTACAACAGGACTTGCTATGCTATGAATTATATACTGGTGTATACATCTATACCGTATATACAGCTAAAGGAAACGAGACCTGAACCACAATATTTTGCTGAATGCTGTGATTTCCTTTACTGCATTGTGAAAAGTTGAAAAGAACAACAGTTTCAAGAGTCCCTGCTCTTTTTCAAGTTCAAGAAGTAATTAAACACATTGAGAACACATCATTTAAACACTGAAACCGAAAACCCCTCCATATCCTTACATTTAATGTTAAATTAACCCTTCCATAATATACAATGCGACACAATGTATGTCCCCATCATCAATCAAAAAATATATAAAATAATCCAAGAAAAATTATCTAAAAAATAATTTAACACACATAAACCTATATGATTAATCAGAATACATCTACATAATAATCTACATTAGTTCTCTCATCGCGGTTCCACAAGAATACGTATAAATCATAACCCTTGTTTAACCTATTAGGGTATACTGTGAACAATTTATGTATCCAACAGACCTCTCTTTTCTATAAAGTTAGGCTGCAGTCACCTCCTGTATTTATTTTTGGGACACAATCCATGACCAAAAATCATAACTCACTGTCTTTTTTAGCATTCATCAGGATGCATGCCCCTTAACGATGGAATGGATTGAAAAAAAATGGCAGTTCTTACCTTCTTATGTGTTAAAAGAAATTGCAAATGACATCGACCTCTATCTGGATAAGTCTCTGTTCTAGGTTCTAGATTGTACCAGTTGTCCCCCTTACATTTAAGATCCTAAGGAAAGGTAAATATATTTATATTAACCATTTGTGGACATTAGATTTGTTATATGTGTAATACATGTAATACAGCAGCTGTTTCAACAGTCAGAAATATCTCATCACGGTGTTTATAAAAACTTTGGTTGCCAAATAATGAGAAAAAAGTCAACAATGCGCATTGATACCTTCATTTTTGCTCTGTTTCAGTTATCTGTTATTATGACTTTTGACATAAAATTTAATTTATGTCACATGAAAAGGCCATAGCAGACATATAAAATTGCTCTAATAAATAGGCAATATACAGATGTGAGAGAGTTAATATTTTAAATAACAAATAAAAACCTTTGCGGTGGGCATACTCCATGAATGATACATGCAGCAAATATCTTCGGTAATTAGACAGGTTTACTTATTCTTGGAAAATTTGTCTATTGGTAAAATTTGTCTTAAGTGTTTGTCTTTAGTTATTTTTGCAAGTTAAAATCAATTATTTTCTCACCTGAACACGTAGAACCACATTTCCTAGAAAGTCATCTTGACCTTTGTCCTTTCTAGCATCTTTAAATATTCTGAAAATCCAAAATAGGTGTTGAACAAAGTTAGGGGGAATATATTTATTAGCCTTTAAAGTGTACCCATGATCAGACATAAAACAGTATTCACATATTGTAGACAAACAGTAAATTCAATTGAAGACAAGCCTCTTATGTAGCTATATGCATTGTGGTCGCCTCAGTAAAGTTCACAATAGTGGCACTGATTTAGGGTAATAGCTTCCAATTTTCCAATAATAGGATCTTGGCAGTCTAATGGTAGGCATACACAGCTCGATGCCCATATGACCGAGGGGCCATTCAAGCATTACGCTGCATTCCAGCTTGCTCGATATCGAGCCACAACACTTCTGCTCCATCGGCCCTTATCCAAAGTAATGGAAACCGGCTGAATGGGTCTATTTTTAAATAGATTCAAACACAATCGGGCACTGTGAATGTGCACGGTGCTCTATTGTGCTCAAATCAAATTAAAATAGAGCCATGTATGCCTAGCTTAAAAGTCTTCACTCTGTAGGTTTGTGGTGAATACAACATGCCTTAGGGCCCTTTCACACCAGCTGCACTGCAGTTATAGCAGATTGCTAGTGTAAACGCATGAACTACATAGGAAATCTGTTGTACTATTTACAGTTGTTTTCATTGTATTATGCACTAACACGCAACCTATATTAAGTTAAATGTATTATTAATTTATATTACCACAGTGCACAACACAACGTAGCTAGTATGAGGTCCCTCAATGTAAACACACAGCAGGTTCATACAAGCTTCTTGAAACCTACTCTTCTCTACAGACATATTGTCTGTATGTGTGTAAGGGAGGGACAAACTAATATCCCTGACCAGGCATATTTAGGTAGATCATTGCAATAGGGAAATAATCAGCAACAAAAGGGAAAACTTTAGGAGCAATGGAAAAGTAATTATAACGGTGAGTTGGCTATGTCTGATGTTATGATTTAAATTCTGGAGTTATTTTGTATTGCTATTTTTGGTTTCTGAGTGTCTTGGCTTTTTGTTACAGTTAAGCTCTATCTAGCTAGACTTACATAACTTCTTACCTTTTTAGTCCATGCAGATCTGTGAGGTCACCAAGTTTAGTTTTAACCGATTCTACATCATCATAATCCCTGTGAGAAAATAGAATCATTAATTTAAAAGTAGTGGCAAACTATATAGAATGTGTATTTCTATGTTGGTAAAGCAGAGCTATATCAAGGATTTTCTTCCAGTATAAATTATGTAGTATCCAACCAAGGAATGCAGCTGGATGTGAGCAGTACAATTTTGTTCAATAAGGGTTTAGAGTTAAGTACATTTATTTTAAAACAGGTATGGCATTTATTTATTTTTTGGACCATAAAACATGTTGTATAAGATGCACCCTATACATTGGAGTGCCTGATGTTTTTTTTTACCTTAACTTTCAGTGGTAGGTGCATGTATATAACTGTTTATATTTAAAAAAATACATATATTTCAAATACATACATTTGGTTTGCACAAAAATAAGAATACAAGATTCTACAGCATGTCTACAAATACTATAATACAAGTAATCTTTGCTTACCACATATCCATCGTAAATTTTGCATGTTCAATATCTTCTACTTCCCTAAAACACATATTAGTAGATTTAGTTCTGTTATTTTAGGATTTAATTTAGTCTGAATTTAATTACACATTCTAAATCATATAATAATAATAATAAACAATATCATATCATGCCTCTTGTTACTGGAAAACTGCAAAGGTCTACTATGTATGTGACACACAGAGATATGAGCAATTGAATTTAGAACTTTAAGAGATAATGTTACTTTCCTATGTAGAACAAAGCGATAGGATTCTGAAAAAGCCCCCTTTGATCACTGCTACTTATTTGCAATATCGAATGACTGTTGTATCTTAGTGAACTGGAACATTAAATTGCAATGTTAAAAACAGGAGGAAGAATTGTATACTTGCTAAAGGCTTGTTCACACTATACAAGCCTATACGTTGTGCTTGGTACACAGGTATCCTACTATGGGAATCCTATGTAACATTGATACTGCCATGATTTACGTTGTGCTGCGCTATGCATTATCCACTGCTGCATGCATTTTGGATCCGCTGACATTTTCAGTTCCAATACATGAATATTCAATCAGTCATATAAAAATGTGCACAGTGTGTATGGGCATGCACACCACACAGGTTGCGCTGTAATATAAAAGAGCTTTAACATCAGATTCTTCATGAATGCTTCTTTCATGTTACTCTTTGCAGGATCTTAAAACAAAAGTATTTTTTAAATCACTTCAGATATAACTCAATCTTTGTAATCTTATAATAAACCAGCACTTCTATGAATAAAGTAACATCATGCCACAGATACATACATAATGAATGTTTCATCCCAAACAGGATTTAAGGTCTGCAACTTGACTTGTGTCCTATGTGTCTGGTCCTCTGGAAGTGTGTTCCGGACCACAGCTTTCTGCTTTTGTTTCTTGTCAGGATTTGGACTGATGTCCCTGGAGTGATTGTCAGGCTGACTTACAATACCCAAGAGACAGTAGGGATCACTAAATCCTTCCAGAAAATAAATAAGTATAACATTTAGAACAAATTCATGTTATAAAATGCATTCAAATATAATATCAGGGAAGGAGAGTGAAAGAAAGAAATGAAAGCAATAAGTACACAAATGTTTGTAAAGTTTGCTAAATGACTTAAATATTTACAGTGGCCATGCCTTAAATTTTTTTCAGGTCTTTAAGCACAGGTAAACAGTATACCAGATGTGAATTAATGTTAGGTTAGACATTAAATAGTTATAATCCACACTATGTTCTGTATTTCATTTGTCTGATAGGACAATCCATAAAAGTGTCAATTGATAGTATTCAGGAAGCAAGCTTAACTGCCTGTGGCTTCCTTTTTCATATCTGCTTTTAAACGTTGTGTGTCATCTCTTGTGTTCATCTACTCCAAAATGGCTACACATAACTTCACAGGCCAGGTTTCCTTATGATTAAAAACAATGAACCATGCCTATGTGAAACTCATTTAGAGACTTCATGGTTTTAATACATTCTATTTTGAAATGTCCAGATTTATACAAATGTGTTTTTCAAATACATGTAATAATCAATATATAATTGTTATCTTACCACTAACATCCTTCCCAAGAATCCCTTTAGCTTGTTTTACTGTAACTTTCACACAGAAGATTGGCGGCTGAAAACAGATCAGTTCAGATTATTCAGTTTACATTACTCATGCTTGACGTGACTTATCAACAACAATGAACCTGAAACCTAACAGACTTCACTGAGATCAGCATGCAATCATTATCTAATGATGACTACTATGTCCTTGGGTCTATTGTTATCATACTGTTTGTCTTACATTTTTTAATAACTATTAGTAATAAAAACTATTTATATTCATTTTAAAAAATATTAATTTTAATTTAAGAATCGATCATTCCTATAATATGCTAGGAAAATTTCCAGGTCTAAATAAATTCTGCATTAGATAAAATATAGTGTTGCAGTTACCTCAAAGGTTTTAACACTTTGAAGGATAGCATTGTGTTCTTCTGGATCCATATTAAAGGCCTGTAAAAAACAAGTGTTTGCAATATCACAGAATGTAATGGGACCTGTGGGATTTTGTCTTTTTTCATTAATTTCACCATAGATTTATTGCCAAATGGTCTAGTAGTTTGTATTGTATATTTTTTTAGAAAGCAATATTGTAAGAATATTGAGATAAACCTTGCACATATATTAACACATGGCCATTCAGGCTTGAGAGAAACAAGTATACAGTAACTACTACCCTGTACCCGACAGTTTGCTGCAATAAATGCATGTGGACAAGAATCTTGATCCTACCTGTTACCACTATGTTTGTAATGCACGGCTTTTAACTAGTTGCTGAAAAAAATTATTTAGCAGATGTGGTAGTGAATGGTACTCACGTAAAAGAAGGCTTAAAAATGGAGGTGTATGTATTTTTATATCAGTCGTCATAAAAAAAATGACTACTTAAATAAAAATACATACATTTTTTTTGCACCTTTAATGCGGGCGTCTCCATTTTTAAGACTTCTTTTACTGACAGCGGCCAAACTACTTCTGGGTTCCCATAGGCTCCAGAAGAGCGACCAATACACCACTGCATGGAGACGGTGAAGCTCAATTTCTCCACATGCCTACAGCTACAATAGGTTGCTGGGTATTTTTTAACTTATTACGAATATGTCCACTCCTTAACACGCTCCTAATCCTAAAAAAAAATGTTCTCTCTAATTTAATCTCGCTGCTCGAGATCTCTTTATCCCATCTCGAAGTCGAGTTTACAGCTGCTCATACATTGTACCTTAGCAGTGCTGAGTAAGGGCTTGTTTCCATTATACGTCGGGACCCCTACACTAAGCGTATACGCTTAGCAGGGGTCCCGACGTATCCCATAGACATTGCCTGCCGGTGGATGGTCTGTTTACACATCCGCCGGTGTAAAGGCTGAATGTACTCGACTACGTTCACCCTTACACCAGCGGATCGGATCGGTGCAATGAAGACAGAGTCAGGTAAGTCTATCTGTTACGTTGGGACCTCCCGGTAAGCGTGTACGCTTAGCGGAGGGGTCCCAACACAATGGAAACAAAGCCTTAAACAGCCAATCTTTTACACGCTCTTGGAGTATTAACACTAAGCAGGTAAGATTTTGGTATTGTTTAAATCAGAACAGATGGGATGTTGAATGGACCAAGTTTCCTTTAGGTCCACTTTTGTCGCATCATGTGTGTTTTACTAATGATGTAGAGCAATACATTAGTTGCTAATGCATTAGTAAAACTAGTATTTTACCAATGATGTGTTTACAAAAAATATTCCATTAAGGCTTTACAATCAGTAGGAACCTTCTTTAAATTGTTGATTTTTTTTTTACAAATGTCCATGGTGTTAAAGAATGTGCGGCAAACTTGTTTTATTAAAGATGTAGAAAACTGAAATATTCATTTCATATTTCCTTACGGCTTCAGGAACACGCCCTGATATTGTCCAATATTTTTTAAATAAATACCCATGCTGTGAAAGACATGGATTCTTACTCATTCCATGCATACTACCTCTGTCATACAACACATCTTATCCATGAACTACAATGATCTCTTACCACTTGCAGATAGTTGTAAAGTTGGTCATTATCAGAAATGAGTTGTGGCTCTAATGCCCCCATACGGTGTATTATGGTATACAGAGCTTCTCCGTAGATCAGATTACGCTGAATGAAAAAAAAACAGCATTAATGCAAGAGCATAGGTGAACCAGGCTGTAGCCTGGCTTAATTAATAGCAATTAGACTCAAAATGGCTATAAAATGGCCATTTTTTAGGACAATGTCATGATCTCACCTAGATCCTTCAGAGCTTCTAAGCAATATCATACTATATCATACTATGTTAAGCACAGAGACAATTTTTACAGTCCTTATATATATATATATATATATATATATATATATATATACACACTGTGTCGTTTGCTGGCAATGCATGTATTATGCACTATGTTTTGCCCAGTACACACAGTTTACGTTATCAGACAACCTGCATTAGTGTTTGCAATGCATGTATATTGGAAAAGCTAGCTAATACATAAAACTTATCTACAAAAGTGGA
Organism: Ptychadena robeensis; assembly: GCA_036250615.1. Classification (NCBI taxonomy): domain Eukaryota; kingdom Metazoa; phylum Chordata; class Amphibia; order Anura; family Ptychadenidae; genus Ptychadena; species Ptychadena robeensis. The sequence continues at coordinate 36,001,052 of CM070042.1, read as the reverse complement.
TTATATCGCACAGCGCATGCCAGTGTGAATGGGAAGCAGTGTGAATGGCAACTGGCATGGCAATTCAATGCATATAGTGTGAAGACCCTTTTACGGCGGATGGTCTGTTTACACATCCGCCGGTGCAGAGGCTGACCGTACTCGACTACGTTCAGCCTTAAATCGGCGGAGCGGCTCGGCGCAGGGAAGACAGGTCCTTCGCCGAGCAGATAAGTATATCTGCTATGTCGGGACCTCCCACTAAGCTATATGCTTAGCGGAGGGGTCCTGACGTAATGGAAACATAGCCTTAGGAAAGCAGATCAGGATTCCAGTTCCACTCCTCCATAGATACAATATGTTTGAACATTCTTCACTTTTTTTTGTGCAGGCTCCAAAATTATAATCTTAAACGTTGCCATGTACCTGTGCTGATGCAGAGACTTTCGGTTCATCTTTGATCTCCTTTGGAGTTTGTCTTTGAGATGTGTGGATTGTGCTCTTTTTCCCATACCGAGCCTATGAAAGGGGCAGGAAAGATCACTTATATGATATCCACTGGTGGCAGGGAATATTACTACATAACAGAGTACTAAAGGTTTATGAAATCCTAAGCTTGGTCTTACCTCTCTTCGGGTAATACGATGAGGGGCAAGTGAATACTCCATCTGCAAGATACAATGCAAAATACTGAATAAAAAAGAAAACAATAAGATCACAGATGAGTATGGTATGGCAAGGCCAAAGTGGATTATATGAGAGAGGACAAGCTGGCAGCACCAGACCTGTTTGTATAATGCTCGTTCCTCTTCTTGTCTCAGAAAATGACTATGGATGATCTCCCAGACACAATAGTCTAGCATCAGTCACCAGCTTTAAATAGCAAAGTGAGATCTTTGTCAAGACAACTAAGACTTTCCTATAATACAACAAAACAGAAACGGCTGATGGGAAGCTCACACCCATGGCACTACACTTGCCCCATTCTTTTACTCTCAATGGACAGGACAGCCCATAGCTCCCAGACTAACCAACCTTCCAACAGTGTCTTTTCAGTTCATGATGGATAGGTCATCACTAGGACACAGGTTTAGAAGCCTCTTACCTCTGATAGCAATAAAGCACCAACTTTCCTGTTCAGTCCCAGGAATTGTCTTGCCATACCGCCTCTGGATACTGACGAAATGGCGAACTCTTATTTCTAATATCTTTACAATTAGGTCACTTTTTATGTCAAATAATGTAATTTATAAGCCTCATCAAGCCAGCCAGATGTAGGCCAAAAATCCAGTCTTCCTGAAGCAAATTTTCAAAGCAATGGCACTGTCCTCTGCTGTGGCCATTTATTTTGGCCAAGGCCTACAATGGGCATGACTGCATCTACATCCTTGAAGTACCATAAAAATGGCTTTGATGTAATATAATAAGCTTGTATAAACATACCAAAGGTCTGGTAAGGTAAGAAACCATTTGCAATTTCATAATGGCACATATTATGTTATTTTAGTTTACAGAGGCACATTTATTATTTGCACATACATACAACTAATGTAGTCCTACCCTAGTCATACTACTAAAATTCCTACCTTAAGCATTAGTTAGGATGCAAGAACTGGCACAGTAAAGCATTTTAATTTGAATTGTTAACATACAAATTTGTTTCCTTTTCTGTTGGGGAGTTGTTCTCATAAACAATTATAATATATTGGCCAGAGGTTTGTCGTATTATGGATTCAATGTGCCACACCCCGAAAAGACTTAAAGCAAACAATTCAAATACAAAAACTATTGGGCTTTTAAGGCACAGAGCTCGTTATTTTTTAAACAAAATAGATTTATTTATGAGGGAGCAACCATTGACAATCGTGGTTGGTCCTTAATGCATACAGAGAAAATCAGTCCATAGTTAAAAAATAAACCAAGAAACGTTTCAACATGTTTCGCCCGATTTGCGGGCTTTTTTAGGATCGACAAGTATGCAGTCACAATTTCTATGGTAAAATCACAGTATAAATTATGGTTTTAATGAAAAATCAATCAAATACAGTGATGTATACAGTCTCATGCTTGGTTTTAAGAACCAGTGCCGCTCATTCAAAATAGTGCCCAGCTATCATTCTCGTAATCAATTATCTAGAAAGAAAAACTTGATATATATTCCCTAATGATAAATATAGTAAGTGTATCCCTCGTAAAACAAAACGGCTTACTGGGATTGCTCCGTCGAAAAGTGAGCCCAGGGGGTTCTTCAATCAAGGGGTACCATACGTTTTCACTATTACTATTGGGATAACCATTGAATAGTGAAAACGTATGGTACCCCTTGATTGAATTGTTTGCTTTGAGTTGTTCTCATGCCCTGCCTGTTAATGCCTGCTCTTTTGTTACTAAAATTAAAGGAAGATCCATTTAATAGATTCCCAGATAAACTTGGCTGGGGTTTTAATCTCCACTCCTTTATAATATATAAATGTATTGTAAAAAAAAAAGACTTATGTATGAAGCAAAAACAAGACAACCCTAGGCTGCTCCTCTTCAAGCCTTATAAGCCTTAAGGAAGACAGCACCACCCTTTGTCTAGGCCAGTGGTTCCCAAACTAGGTCATGAGCCCCCCTGGGGGGCAAGAAGGTATTCCAGGGGGATTCTTAACCTGTGTTAAAATGAAGAGGGGGGTGGGCTCGATAATGCTCCTAAATAGAAAAGGGGGGATCTGTAAGTAAAGTTTGGGACCCACTGGCCTATGCAATATCAAAACAGGTACAGGGGTAACATGTTATTGCATTCCACCTTACTACAATAGCAAATGTGAAGGGAAGTGAAAATAGGTCAAAGCTGTGCATCTGTCATTTACCTTACCAATCAAAATGCACACAAAAATCAAAATTTTATCAGCACGTGATGGGCAGTTGTAGAAATTTTATAAAAATCAGACTTTCTTGTTTATAACTAATCTATACACCTGAAAATCATTGCCAAGAAAAAAGATGCATGGTGTACCTACGAGCTGTCCTTATCATTGATTTATCCTACCCTGCCAACTGCGCAAGAGTGCTCCTCCCCCATCAAGACCCCCTACCTACAGCTACAGATAGCCGTACTTTTGCAGGGTTACAGGGCTCCGCTTACAGTCTGCGGTTGTTAAGGTTAGGGGTTTGGTGGGGTTAAGGTTAGGGGGTCCCGAGGGTTAAGGTTAGGGAACAGGGGAGGTTAGTTTACTTTTTTTTAAACCCCCAAGTCCCTTATCCTAACCCCTGCTGCTCACCCCCAAAGTCACACGCCACCCCCAAACCCTGACCTTACAGTCTGCAGCTGTTAAGGTTAGGGATTTGGGTGATGTTAAGGTTAGGGTTGCGGGGTGGCTTTTGACTTTATAAATTAGTTTGTTAGGGCTTGTGCCCACTGCTTCTTTTTTCCCATAGTGGACATGCATCCACAGGGAGAAAAAAGATGCAGAGGACAATTCCTATTCTAATAAATGCTGCGTCTACATTGCAGCACCATGCACCGGTTTTCAATGTGAGTGACTCGTACATTGAAAACCGGTGCGGAAGAAGCCCACCCTAAGCCACAGGCAAACAACCCGCAAGTCCACCCCTGGAATTCAGGAAAAAAGACATGCACCGGCACATTTGTCGTCACAAAGATGAAAAGGGTGGGCCTCCTACAGTATAACTTACACATTTCTATACACTTAATTGAAGCCGAAGTGCAACAAATAAAATGTATGCATTGTCTTCAGTTTGCTGCCATTTGACTTGAAATACGGCCTATGAAAATGCAGACCAGAGCTGGTTCTTTTGTGTCACACTGAAATCCTATTTTTGGATTTGGATCCTATTTTTGGCATCTCTTTTCATTTAAATGATAGCTCTCTAATTGCCCTCTTAAAGTGCTCATTTACACTGTAATATTTTTATTTAAAGCATTAACCATTTGTGCACAAAATACCAATGTTAAGTATAGATCCTGGTCCCAATAGTTCATAAACTCTGTTGTGTGTTTAACCCTCTTTGTGTACCATTGCAACACAAAGCATAAGCTTCACCCTAGCAACTTCCAATGGAATAATTTTCAGTGGCTGACAGAACACAACATAAAAAAGCATTAAAAAACATCAACATGCAGAAAATATATCAGAATGCACACTGAAAAGTGGAAGCTAAGGCTTGGTTTTACATCTGCATAGCAGGTCAGCTAGTTATTATAAATGTACAGGAAATGAAGGGAAGTTTGCAGTTATCATAACAACAGCAAAAGAGAAGTGAATACAATACAGAACTAAATTACAAACACTTACAAAATAGATGAAGTAATAGAAGATGTGAAAAAGAGGAACATTGCAAGAGTGGAAAGCTGTTCATTTGCTTTTTTTCTAAATATGTTTATCACCGATAATGGCACTAAAAGGATGATGTGCAATATCTTTATAAAGAGTATAGCAGTTACCATGTATGCTATGGAAGTGGTACAACCACAGTAAATGAAATGTGGTGACAATGGGAACTCAACATATAAATGTATACTTACTACTGAAGCTTGGATAAGAATATTATAGCGATGTTCTAATTAGATGTCATAAATGTGGTTTCAATACAAAGACCTCTGCATCTGAGTTTCCAGCTCGTTTATGGAGCTGCTGCTTCCTATGACAATTTTCTGACTGTTTTACTGTGTTAAAGGGGGAAACCTCTAATACCAAAAAAGGCAGCTCTAGTTTGTGCAATAAAGGGAGGATCTCCCCAACACTGGATTTTCACATTACAGTGAGTTAGGTAAGCATGTGTTGTTTAAAGTTAATGTGGACATTAAAAAGTTATTGATAACTTGACTCTTCATATTTTATATTTCTGCTTACTTCTGTCTTTCTTATATCAACCAGTGGTCAAAGTACTGTAAAAATGACCATTGTAAACATTCTTAAGTTTTGAATAGAGATGGGGAGGGTAGAACTCTCATAATGTTTACTACTGTCCAGGACTTAATGAAGAGCTTTCCCGGTAATTATTCTTCTTGGGACTAAGATTTTACTATATCACACAGACTGCTATACAACAACAAAAAAATTGATTTCTAGCCTTGTAACATATTCCCTTAAGGCCCTGTATATTTATAATAACCTTCTCTGCTAACATGAAATAAAATAGCTTTATACATACAACGTGTCTTTTCAAATAATTGTTGTTAAGATGGGAACAAGGTCTTTCAAGAGTTCTCCATTGTATTCAAAATTTTAAAAAGATAATCATTTTGGATGGACACTAATGCCATAACAAGTGGTTGATTTTAAAGGCTTAGGACTGTCGAAAGTAAAGCGGTGGAATCAAAATATTTTGAAAAGAAGCAAGAAAGCAGAAAGGCAAACAACTGTAATAGGCTACATACCTCTACCTCTTGATTTCCCTGAGATGACATATCATCTTTCTTTTCAGATGGGTCCATATTGTCTCCAGAAATTTTCTTCAGGCCTTTCACTGTGCAGGTACTTCCTTAGTACATTGCTTGCTCACCGTGTGCTTTCCCCCCTTGTGTATAAACATCACTGTTACTTTCCATTCTCTTCATGACATTACTCATTACAACTCTTACCATCACTCTTTGTAAGTTTTTGCCGATGGAAATATTTGTTGTCCTAAAGTTGTTTTGACTTGTTCAGTGTGACGGCTTACCCACTACCTCAGAGACTAGTAATTATAATGACTGCCAAATTACTGGCAGCTCACACAGCCCGCATAACTCTGATGTCTCTCATCTTTTACCGTTTCACAGAGGAAACCACAAGTTTATCTGTTGTGAGGAAGTGAGCCAGTAAAGGACATATCAGGGCCCGCAAATAGATGGTGGGGGAAGGAGGAATGTCCCCAATAAAGGTTTAACCCCTGGTCAACTCATGGCAACAATATCAAAATATTTTAATTTTTTATCCCAAAAATTACATTAGAAACATTACATATCTATAAATGCACTAAGAAAAATAGAAACATAACACTTTCGGTTTTACTCCCATTCTTGCATGAGCTGAACTCAGAGATTGGACATACACAAAAGACCCATTACTGTCAAATATTGTTCATAAATCTGTGTTAAGGCCCCCATACACCTAGCAAGCCTTGGCCGGTTATTTCAGCCGAGCGATGTGTGCGCGTGCTCGCAGGCATTGGGAAAATCGACGTGGATCGGGGGTGCCCACATGGGGCGACAGATCCCTGTCACCCAAAAGCTCGGTCTGCCAGAGAACGGACATGTCTGTAAATCACTGGCCAATGCCATTACTTTGGATGGGGATCTCTGAACACACTGACAAACTTATGAAGAGACACATTTTTCAATCTGGCACTGAACAACTTACACTATTTACATATTGGAGGAGATATGAGTCTGTATCACAAAATGTATTTTATGCAATGTTGAATGTAAATACACAACTCATGCTGCCTAATCTCCATAAGTTGGTCAGTGTGTTTTTTTTACATATTCGGACCATAAGATTTGATTTAAATGGTGAAAAAGTGTGTCTTAAAGTCTGAAAAATACGGTATTTTGTTGTGCACGACCAATTTTGGTTCCTTGGCAGACATTTTGGTGTGTTTTATGATCGACTTCATTTGATTATGCTTTCGATTGATCGAACCAACATCGATCATAAATATAGATCGAATCTGACATAGATCGTAGGGAAATGTAAAAGTTTATGGGGGCCTTTAGACAGATGTCACAACATTTGAGGGAGCGTGCAATTGGCATGCTGAGTGCAGGAATGTCTACCAGAAATCTCCAACACCCACATGTTGCTGGTTGGTGTTTGTAGTCCCATAGGAAGTATACAAAGCTGGCCTCCCACTGGGATTCCTCTCTGTATGAAGCGAAAGCAAGAACAAAATGATCCTAGGCTGCTCCTTTTTGAGCTTTATATGCCCTTTAGGGTGACAGCACCACCCTTTGCCTAGGCAATAACAAAACAGATACTGGGGTAACACATTACTGCATTACATGTCACTTCAATACTACTACAGCATATGTGCAAAAAAGTTAAAATTGTTCAAAGCTGCGGAGCTGATAAAAGCTGTCTGCTGTTTACCAATCAACATGTTATCAGCAATATGATGGGCAGTGGTTGACATTTTAATAAGTCAGACTTTTTGTATATAACTAATCTTTAAAACTGAAAATAATTTCTGATAAAAAAAAAATATTTATAAAAAGGCTGTAAATGAAGGACAACCACAATAGATATGTAAAAGAAGAACAGAAAGTGTTTCTCAGAAAAGGTTACACTAACTTAAAGATGAATTATGATTGTATTGATATATCATCACTAACGCTGTTTTAAAATTTCAGTATTAAAATTTCAGTATTAAAGCCTTGTGCAATAGCCGCAGGTGCAGGAGCGGTCCAGCGGGCCCAGTCAGTAGACATTGCCAGCTCAGAGATGGAATGAGGCCACACACAGCAGAAATATGAAAGGGCCAGAAACTGGGTTAAGGATGTCTAGAGGGACCATGGCACCTGACTCGAGTATAAGCTGAGGGGGACATTTTCAGCACATCTTGGGTGCTGAAAAACTCTGCTTATAGTTGAGTATATACAGTAAAACCAACAATACAAGTCAGCCTTGCAGGAAAGGGTAGCACATCTCGACGGGGTAGCAAAGATCATCAGGCATCTGAAAACTCCAGAGAATTCTGAGATGCCATTAAAAAATTTATTACTGTCCAGAACCTTCCAAATAAAGTTTCTGTTTACACAATAGCTTTATGCACATCTTAGAATGTTTTGTATAAGATTGACAAGTTGTAGACAAACGTATTCCAATAAATTGTAGTTAGGAATAAATGGAAATAAAGATAACCAAAATATATGGCTTTAATCTGATTTTTACTGGCTCAATTTACTAAAATATATTTGGTTTGATATAAGCTTGATTTTTTTGTAATATTGCAGCAACGTGCTTTACAAGATTAGTGTACTTGTATGCAAAGACCCTGATCGTTCATCTGTTTCATTCTTTTGTAAGGAAGTCACTCTGGTTCTGGTTAAGTGATCCTTTGCATCACAGATTTACCTAATTTGTGGGTTTCCTGCATCCTTGCCTGGCTTTGAACATTTATCCTCTGTTCTCATACATGTAGCTTTAAACATCTAGAGTATCCTTATCTACTTACTACTTTCTACCTATTATAGACAATTTAAGTGATTTTTAAGACATATTTAATTTTTTTGCCTTAGCAGTGAGGAAAATACGTATTTGATCCCCTGCTGACTTTGTACGTTTGCCCTCTGAAGAAAAAAAATGACCAGTCTATAATTGTTATGGGACCTTTATTGTAGCTATGATAAACCGAAAAATAATCTCTCACAAACCCAGTGCACAAAATTCAGAAATTTATGTTCGTTGCAATGAGGGAAAAATGTTTTAGATACCTTCGCAAAAAATTACTATTGGCAAAACCCTTGTTGGCAATGATAGGGGCCAGGTGTTTCTTGTAGTTGGCCACCAGCTTTGCAACATCTCAGAAGGGATTTTTACTGCTGCGCTTTGCAGATCTTTCAGTAAGTCAGTATGTTTTTGAGGCTGATGTTTGACAATTCAGCCTTCAGCTCCCTCCACAGATTTACTATGAGGTTAAGGTCTGGAGACTAGCTAGGCCACTCCAGGACCTTTATGGGCCACTTTTTCATTGCCTTGCCTGTGTAATCTAGGTAACTGTCATATCTTTCTGTATCTTTGGACCATTTTTCAAAGTGTGATGATTTTATTACGTCTTGCAAGCATGTTATTTATGTATGGTGAGTTATAATTATGTCAAAATAAAAGGATGTTTTAGTAGAGATAATGAATTAATTCTTTGAATTTGCAACCATCCAATCTCCACAACTTCCCAAGGGTTTGAGGGTACCCACTGAATGGTTAATATTCCCATGTGAACACACGCTTGTGGATAAAAAACCTTGTTTTTTCGGTCTGTTATATATAGTGGGAAGTGGACATAGACTATAATTAGTAAAGATAAAGGTTGAATTATAGACTACACTAAACTGATACAGTAATACAAAAAATACTAAGTCATGCTGGGACCCATTTTCAATGAACTGGTTGCGGTAAGGAGATGCTCACCCAAGACTTGACAGTACATGGTCCCATCCATTGTATGTTCTGGTGAAGGTGTAATGTGCCCTTAGAAGAAAAATACCCCTTAAGCATAATGTGCTCACCTCCATGTTTGACAGTCGGGATGGTCTTAGACAGCATTTCTTCATCAAACACAGTGAGTTGATTTAATGCCAAAGAGCATAGCATGTAGTGTGTTAACAATTGTTTTCTTGGTGACTATGGTCCCTCCTGTCCAAAGATCATTGCCAAGTTCATCACATATAGTTCTGCACTGCTTCATCATGGCTCTCATGTTCATTGCAACTAAACAACTTTCATCCACCAGACTGGGGGCATTAAATTTTTTTATCCATTTGCAAATTACTGCACCAACTGTTGTAATCTTCTCACCAAGCTGCTTGGCAATAGTATTGTAGCCAAGTCTAGCCTTTTCTAGATGAACATTCTTGTCTTTGACATCCTTGGACAGCTCTTTGATCTTGGCCATGGTTGCTAGTTCAGTGGACAGGTGTTTTTTATACAGGTACTGTAACAAGAATGTAGTAATAGCAATCCCGATCCTTACAGAGGTTGCTTCTTATCCCAGATCAATACAGTGAAGTGAAGACTTCTTAGAGCCCAAAATCTTGCTGATAGGGAATCTGTAGCATTGCCTGGGGTCACCTTGAAGACACCAAGTGTGTCTGATAGCAGGTTCATGCTTCACCCCAGATTTGGTCTCTGGTTTCTCATTCTTGCAGGGACCCAAACCAGATCAACCAGATTCTTTAAGGAGCATGTGCTTTGCTTAGTACTGTACTGTTGATTAACAATTAGATTGAGAAAGAAATGGCCACACAGGCTGGTTTAAGCTGGCCATACACTCCGAGATTAAAATTACGATCCATTAAAACAGACCAATGTATCCCGACGGCGGTATCGGTTTGGATCGTAATATTCGGCAAAAAAGCTACCAAGTTGAAAATCCAATTTAGGATCGTAATTTTATATCGGCCATTGTGATGTATTTTATTTTTAAAGGGGAAGCCTCTGCAGTAATTGGTCGGTAAACACTATGAAAACAGTATGAAGTTTGCAGATGTTCCCAGACCAATTAAAATTTTTCAACATGTCCAATAAATTACGACCGTAAAAAAACGGCAATTACGATCGTATTTTATCGGTTGTACCAAGTGGACATGTGCGGATTTCAGGCCGATAAAATGCTTTCATTGGTCCGTTTTAATGGATTGTAATTTTAATCTCAGAGTGTATGGCCAGCATTAGGGGAAAACTTTTACTGTCAGGCCAGTGTTAGGGTACAGGACTTAGGAGCTTAGTTGAAAACAGTTCACACAACTAATCAGCTGCTGGAAGGCTGATGCTCTAACCCAATAGGAGAGGTGCAGATAGACAGGTTGAAGGGAGACAGACAGTCTATAACTGTCAAATGTACTCAAATGTAAATTTGAAAGGTCCACTTACCAAATTTCAATTCAGTCTGAGGTCCGGAGTTTGGAATTTTACCATGCACTGCCGGGGGATCGGCAGTTTTCACGGCGCTAACCCGGTCCGCCGGACAGAAGCATGACGTAGTCAAGTACATTTATATAAATATTCTTCCTATCTTCTATACAGGACACAGTCTTAAACATATGTATTTAATTACTAGACAATGGGCACCTCACAAGTATATATTGTGTATAGTGAAAGGGGTAGGAGGACCTGAGGAGCCCTAGGATGGCCATTTTCTCTGCTCACAAAGCTTCCTTTAGGAAATATTGATATATAGGAATGAGCTGCAGCTGCCGGTCCACATGTGACCCTATTTGGGTCCAGATCCGGACCGGGGTCCGCCTATTGAGTACCCCGGGTCTATAATGTGGCTGGCTATCATAATGAACGTGTTCCTTCTTCTCAAGCCCTTACAGGGTACACATGGTGACCTCTGGTTCCTGTAGTTCCCCAGACTAGTAGAATGGTCTGTTTCAACAGGAGAATGCCTTGAGATAGAAGGACATCTGCAGCTCTTCTTAGGCAGACTGAACTCTCACAGGACCATTGGCCATTCCCATGAATCATATACAGTGGCTTACAAAAGTATTCGGCCCCCTTGAACTTTTCCACATTTTGTTACATTACAGCCACAAACATGAATCAATTTTATTGGAATTCCACGTTAACCTCCCTAGCGCACTGCTGCGGTCCAGATTTCTGTTCCAAAAGTGCACCATAGACTTCAATGGTAAATTTTTCTTTATGTTGTAGGCCTGTAACTTCCCAAAATATGTCTGTATAAGGACTGCTCCATCTAGTCAGCTGCAATACAAGACAAGAAAGTGCAGGACGAGATGGTGCTGTCCCGACCGTCAGGGCGGTTAAAGACCAATACAAAGTGGTGTACACATGAGAAGTGGAAAGAAGATCATACATGATTCCAAATATTTTTTACAAATAAATAACTGCAAAGTGGAGTGTGTAATTATTCAGCCCCCTTTGGTCTGAGTGCAGTCAGTTGCCCATAGACATTGCCTGATGAGTGCTAATGACTATATAGAGTGCATCTGTGTGTAATCTAATGTCAGTACAAATACAGCTGCTCTGTGAAGGCCTCAGAGGTTGTCTAAAAGAATTTTTTTGAAGAGTTTAGGGCACTTGGGTCCGCATGTCTAAACACGAGGACCCAAATT
>CM070042.1:35919756-35932400 GCA_036250615.1 Ptychadena robeensis | reverse complement strand
TGGACAAACTTACAAAATCAGTGAGGGGTCAAATAATTATTTCCTCCACTGTATATGACCCATGATTAAAGTATCTTTATCCCAGTGGTAACGCCCCCCTTTTCTAGGTAGGAACATTATCTAGATGGCAATGATTTGAGGAAATGGCAGTTTTGTACATTCATTGCCATCTCTATTCTATATTGTATCCAATGTACCCAGCTGTCATTTCCTCCAATCACTGCCATCTCCATTCTACATTGGAGGAAATGTACATTGGATACAATGTAAAATGGAGTTGGCAATGATTGGAGGAGAGGACAGTTGGGTTCATTGGATACAATATAGAATAGAGATGGCAGTAATGGGAGGAAATGACAGTTGGGTGTATTGAATACAATATAGAATGGAGATGGCAATGACTGGAGGAAATGGCAGTTTTGTATATTGGATACAAATGCAAAATCAGATGGTGGAATTTTTTAAATGACAAAAATATATAGAAAGCACCCTAGACCCTAGCACCCTTTACTAGAGAGTGCACAGGATTTTTGGTATTACAGACTGGGTTTTTAAGTCGAGGGAAGCTTTTTCAGCACACTTTTTGGGCTGCAAAACTCCCCTTTGGGGGTTGTTTGGCAGCCCCCAAAACATAACTAATAATCCATAGGACACAGGAACTTACCTGTGTAGTGGTGGCATGCTGATCCGGCTTTCCTAATCAACTTTGGCAATCCTATGTCAGTGAAATTGTCAATGTTGATGGGGAATCTAGGTCTGCATTTGAGCGCTGCCCCCAGGGGCAGGGGGGGCATGTGTTGTCAGCTTTTGACTGCCTGTTGGGAGCTGGTCCACCGCCTGCTGAGATTGCTGGACGGGGAGTCTGGATCGATGTAATGTGCGGCCCTTGAGTGATGCAGAGGGCCGCACTTGTGGCCCTCCATATCAACTCAGTTGCCCACCACTGATATACGGTATACTAATTTCACGGTCCTTCATTTAGTATGTCGGACATCATAAAAGAATCATGTTACTTCAGTGATGTGAGGAGCATGGGGAGGGACATATATATACAACCGTGCAGGTAGGCATGTTGAATGGTAACGGTTCTTTAACATTTTAATTATGGGTCAGGGGAGACCTCTGCACTCATCCCATAGAGCGGTAGTCAAGGATTTAACAAGAGGACCTCCAAATCCATAATGGGCTTTTACCTGCAGACCCCCAAAACACTGGGCAACATTGTGAGGGAAGGTGCCCCCTACCTTAACCTGGGGTATCCCCCACATATAGATACAATAATTTTTCTCTTGTTTTACAGAAACAATTGATGACTTGTATTGTTGTTGTTAAACCTTTTGCACAAAAGTGCAATTGCTGGAAATGTCATTCACAAACGAATGGGCATGTATTCATCCTTTGCAGGAAGAGATATAGTGTGTCTGCTCTCCATTTACAGCCTGCTGTACTTGTAGGATGGGGAAAGTGCTAATATGCTTTTCTACAAACTTTTTTCAACTATGGGCAGAATTACTACAGAGCTCAAATGGTATAGGACTGCCATTGTCTCAATTGGTTTTCCTCCGGTCAGTCTGAGCCGGTCTGGTACATATCATGTAGGGAAAACAAACCTCCAGGTAAAATGGGCATCATGGCTGCCCCCCTGCACAATAATGTACGGGTTTCTGTTTAATGCGTTCACATCTCGAACAAGCAAGTAAAGCACCTTAAGAACAATACCCAGCATCTGCAATAAACGCCCGCCATGACGTTAATGTATACGCCGAATAATAATAGTACCGACAAAAGTATACATATAAATACATATTGTGCTGAGGCATCACCAATACCTTGCCGTTCCGCAGTATGGCCGCCCTGTACATTCCCGTTGGCTCCTACCTGTTATTCCCGTATCAGGTCTCCTCACGGCGGGACCGTCTGCATTGCATCCTAATATCACGCTAGGCCGCGGCTGTACGTAGAGCAGGCCGCAACAAGTCTGCAGCCACATCGCCACCTATTGGGCACCTTCATGTATTGCGCCACCTGTGAGACGGGAACGGAAGGACACAGCAGATGTCTAGCTGTTTAGTTTAGGGGAGCTCTACAAAGATAAGGGGTCTATTGCATGATAGGGGGTCTATAGGAAGATAGGATTTCTATAGAAACATGTGGGGTCTATCGAAACATAAGTGGTCTAGAACGCGATGGGGGTGGCTATAGAATGATGGGGGTCTAAAGCAAGATAGGAGGCCTATAGCAAAATGAGGGATCTATAGAAACATAGGGCTATAGAATGATTAAGGTTTCTATAGAAAGAAAGGGGTCTAAAGAATAATCATGGGGGAGGGGCTAGAAAACATTACTTCATATACTACATTTTTAAATTAAAAAAAGTAAGTGGATTGCAGTTTAAACCACACAGCTACAGAGTTTCATGGGCTCATGCACATTATTTGCATTATTAAACATACAGTAATTTTTGTTGTGGTACCAGAAATGCTGTTTTATTATCCCTATTCTAGGTCCCTGGTGCCCAACTTGTGGCCCTTTGGGCGGTTTTCAGTGGCCCCCCCTTGGTCCTCCACGGACCCCGAAGCCTAACCAATCCTCCGCTCGAGCAACTCACTAAGGCTCCACCGGAGCATGGCTTATGTTAGAGACAATCAACAAGCCAGACAGTGCCTCACAAGTCCCTCACGTCTCTCTCTTCATGGAGGGTGATTGTATAACACATATTGCGGCACATAACCAAGAACAGGGGGATATAACCTTTGAACCATAGGTTATGTGCCCCACAGATATCATCAAAGGCTTATGACACAGAATGTGCATTGCCATACTACAGTGTTCAATTATGATTGAAGTATAATTTAAAACAAGTTTTGTTATTTAAAAATGAAAAACAATGTCTTCTAGCTATGCCTGCTGTCATTTATTCATTATAAAATGCTTCTACAAGTCAGTATAGATTGAAAAAGTTATGTGCGGCCCTTTAGTTGCCCACCACTGTTCTAGGTGTTCCTAAAGTTATAAGGCACTGGCACTGGGCACCTAAAAAGCAGATCAGAGATAGAAACATATGGCAACCAAAATAATATTCTAATACAGTACTTCTAGAAGGTAATCATCACATTTTGCTATGTTACAGCCTTATTCCAAAATGGATTATATTTTCCTCCTACTTTCCTCAGATCTCTATACAAAGCACCCTATAATGACAAAGTGAAAGAGTTTACTTGAGGTTTATTATTATTAAAAATAATAAAATGGAAAAATTCCATATACATAAGTATTCACAGCCTTTACTCAATACTTTATCGATTTACCTTTGGCAGCAATTAAAGCCTCAAGTTTTTTTTTAGATATGATGCCACAAGCTTGATACACCAATCCTTGGCCAGATTCACCCATTCCTCTTTGCAACACCTCTCAAGCTACATTAGGGTGAATGCGAGGTATTGGTGCACAGCCATTTTAAGATCTCTCCAGAGATGTTCAATCAGATTCAAGTCACAGAGTTGTCCTGAATCTACTCATGTCAGGCAGTCATGTTTCCCTTATTTTTATTATGACTAGTCTCCCAGTTCCTTCCGCTGAAAAAAAATCTACAGCATGATGTTGCCACCACCATGCTTCACTGTAGGGATGGTATTGCCCTGGTGACAAGCAGTGCCTGGTTTCCTCCAAACGTGACGCCTTCACATCACTTTCAATCTTGTCTCGTTGGACCAAAGAATTTTGTTTCTTATTGTCTGACTCCTTCAGTTGCCTTTTACTAATGCAGTTGCCTGCTACCATACAGATTGCTACAAAGATGGTTGTCCTTCTGTAAGGTTCTCCTCATTCCACAGAGGTCCTCTGACAGATTGACCATCGAGTTCTTGGTCACTTCCCTGACTAAGACCCTTCTCCCAAGATTGCTTAGTTTACATGGCGGCCAGCTTTAAAAAGAGTCTTGGTGGTTTTTAGCTTTTTCCACTTACAGATGATGGAGGCCACTGTGCTTAATGGGACCTTCAAAGCAGCAGACATTTTTCCCCTTCCCCAAACAATCAATACAATCCTGACTTAATGCTTGGTTTGTGCTCTGACATGAACTGTCAACTGTGGGACCTTATATAGACAGGTGTGTGCCTTTCCAAATCATGTCCAATCAACTGAATTTACAAAAGCTGCAGAAACACGCAAGTATGATCAGGGGAAAGAGGATGCACCTGTGCTCAATATTGAGCTCCATGGCAAAGGCTACTTATGTACATGTACTTTCTCAATTTCTTTATGTTTAATACATTTGTCAAAACCTCAAGTAAACTTTATTCATGTTGTCATTCTGGGGTGTTGTGTGTAGAATTCGGAGGAAAAAAATCAATTTAATCAATTTTGGAATAAGGCTTTAACATAACAAAATGTGGAAAAAGTGATGCAATGTCAATACTTTCCAGATGCACTGTGAAGCCACTGCTGCATGCTCATCCCCAAATCACTATTTTGCAGTTTCATGTGCAGCAGCCTATTTTTACTGACAGGAGGGTGTTCTCCCTATAAAAGAAGTTTGGTGCAGCACTGGCACAGGAAAACAGATACATCACAGTATAAACTTAATAAAGCTGTAAAGCAGAGTTGAAAAGCTATATCTTGTTAAAAGAAATGCTCTTTATCCATCAAATATTGCTTGTAGGTTGTGTAGTTATTTTTTACACAAGGGTTTTATATTGTTCAAGTTCTAGATTCTTAGAGTCATGTAGATGAAGATTTTATTTAAATTTTTGCAAAAAGAATTCAATCTATTCACTTGAATACAATGTGTGGTAGTCAATTTACCTATTTCTAATTGGAAGTAGACATTTACATTTCATATATAGATCCAATTTTTATACAAATGTCACAATTTCAACATTTCATTATCATCTTGTGTGAGCTGGGCTAATAGTCCTCTTCTGCCTTTGTGGAAGCTCAATAGAGAGAGATTTAACCAATATGTTTTGTGGATTGTTGCTGGTAAATATACACTCACCGGCCACTTTATTAGGCACACCTTGCTAGAACCAGGTTGGACCCCCTTTTGCCTTCAGAACGGCCTTCATCGATCCAACAAGGTACTGGAAACATTCCTGAGAGACATTGGTCCATATTGACATGATAGCATCACGCAGTTGCTGCATATTTGTCGGCTGCACATCCATGATGTGAATCTCCATTTCCACCACATCCCAAAGGTGCTCTATTGGATTAAGATCTGGTGACTGTGGAGGCCATTTGAGTACAGTGAACTCATTGTCATGTTCAAGAAACCAGTCTGAGATAATTGGAGCTTTATGACATGGTGCATTATCCTGCTGGAAGTAGCCATCAGAAGATGGGTACACTGTGGTCATAAAGGGATGGACATGGTCAGCAACAATACTCTGGTAGGCTGTGGTGTTGCTACGATGATCAATTACTACTAAGGGGCCCAAAGTGTGCCAAGAAAATGTCCCCCCCACCATTACACCACCACCAGTCTGAACTGTTGATACAAGGCAGGATGAATCCATGCTTTCATGTTGTTGATGCCAAATTCTGACCCTACCATCCAAATGCAGAAATCGAGACACATCAGACCAGGCAACATTTTTCCAATCCTCTATTGTCAAATTTTGGTGAGCCTGTGCAAATGGTAGCCTAAATTCCTGTTCTTAGCTGACAGGAATGGCACCCGATGTGGTCTTCTGCTGCTGTAGCCCATGTGCTTCAAGGTTCGACGTGTTGTGTGTTCAGGAGATGCTGTTCTGCATACCGTGGTTGTAACGAGTGGTTATTTGAGTTACTGTTGCCTTTCTATCAGCTCGAACCACTCTGGCCATTCTTCTCTGACCTCTGGCATCAACAAGGCATTTGCGCTCACAGAACTGCCACTCACTGGATGTTTTCCCTTTTTCAGACCATTCTCTGTAAACAAGATGGTTGTGCGTGACAATCCCAGAAGATCAGCAGTCTCTGAAAAACTCAGAACAGCCCATCTGGCACTACCAACCATGCAACGTTCAAAGTCACTTAAATCACCTTTCTTCCCCATTCTGAAGCTCGGTTTAAGCGGTTTGTCTTGACCATGTCAACATGCCTAAATGCATTGAGTTGTCACCATGTGATTGGCTGATGAGTAAACGAGCAGTTGGTCTGGTGTGGCTAATAAAGTGGCCAGTGAGTGTAGATGGTCAATGAGATGAATTAGAAACCAAATTGCATGGAGACTGAAACTGAACCAATCAAGCACAGAACTTGCAGAAATGAATTGTCTCTGTTTCAGTCTGAATACAAATGCATCATCCCCTTGCTTGCCCCTCCAACCAACTATGAACTTTTTGAAGCTATATAATGAGATCACTGGGTCTAAAAAAAAGGTTTAAGACAAGGCCTGATTCACCCCTATCCAATTTTATTCCCAATGGGCAACCCATGTTAATGTTGTTTAAAAAGTTCATCCAACTGTTCCAATGGGCCATGAAAATTTAAGTCAACCCACATGAAGTGGAAAGATCTGGCCTGAAGCTGGTAGTTTAAAGAACAGAGAAGACAAAATATAAGGATGTTAAACATCATCTTTAACTTCCTGGGCAGTCAGTACTGAGCTGGACTTCAGTGGATAAATGTAAGGCTATATGTTCACTGCATTTTTTTTCCCCCATGTTCGGCGAGCATCCAATTCAGGGAAAAAGACACATAGATGACACTTCCCATGCTAATGAATAAAGCTGGGCATACATGTCACAATTTTCCTGCGGTCGATATTTAATCCGATCGCCCATCCGCTCCTGGAATCGATTTTAATTTGCGAAAACGATCGCAAACTGCAACATACCATGCATTCAATTTCTGGGCGATTCTATCCTGAAAGTCCCAAATGCACACATTTATGGGTTTGGAGTGGTGTTAGCTGAAGGACTGGCCAGTGACCAACAGCACACAAACAAAGGTAATTTACACAAGAATCATAGATGGATTGTTTAAAACGATCGCATGAGACAACTAACAGCACTCGATTCCTTTGCTTTTTATTCAAATGATCTATCAGAACGGATCCGTGAACGATCATTTTTCTGTCCGATTTTTTACAAAATCGATCGCTCGATCGCTTTTGGCATGCTTCAATTTTTATTCAATCCGATCGTGTGATCGTTTTTGATAAACGATCGCACTAACATTTTACAAAAAATCGTGACATGTATGCCCAGCTTTAGACAGTCTCCTTTGCATCTTTGAAATGGTGTGTTGGTGCCACTTTGTTTACACTGTGGAGTTTTGCAGTCTCATCACTGTGTCGTGTCTATTTAAGATCTTTGTAATGCAAATGAATAGGCCTGAATCAGGCAAGCTGTCTGCTCTGCATTGCATGCAGGTCTTTTACCAGTTATCCAGTGCTGGATCCTTATCTCACTCCCCGATCCTTGATGACTTCACTAGATATGTGAGAAATGGCAGAAAACCCCCAAAACATCCATTAAACATACTGTATCGCTTTTGAAACAATACGTTAAGACTGATTTAATTGTAATTTAAGTTACATCAACAACTGGTCAGGAAAACCACTCTACTACTACTCTAAAAATAAACATACACCACAGAGTATGTCAAACATTTTATATTAATGATAAATAACATTTAATGGCTGCCAGAAAAAAATATTTCCAATGTAAAATTCAGTGCAAAGTGGTACATAAAAACATATGCATTGTACAAACCATAAGGTAAAATAAGACATCGCTTTATATAAAAAGGAGTTTTTGTCAAATATAGTGATTAAATCAGCTTGATACTTGTAAGAAAATAGAAATGTCTGAACTTTAGTTTTATTTCCTTGACGATATGCATGTGTTTATAGATGATAAAGATGCATGTCTTTTTATGCTACAAACACAGCATCCGCACAAAATGAACACAGACAGCGGACAGGCTGCCATTATGGAGTAATTTGAGGCAAAGGGTTTATGCCTTTTATGGTTAAAGTGCGACTAAATTCAAAGCAGTTTTTAAAAGGGCATGGATTCAAAATAAAAAAGAGTCCAGGAATAGTGTTTAAAGTGTATCAAGAACATATTTTTTTTACGTTGTGGTGACCAAATGCTTACATACACTAACAGGTACAAAAATGAAAAAACATGGAATACAAAGCTCTGTAGCATTATAAATCCTGTTACACGGATCTCAAAGATACTGCATATTTTGAATATTATGTATGTATATACTCTAAGTAAGTAGCAATATAAAAGGCATGGAAAGTGATTTACCTTTGTAGTTTTATAAAAAAATATAAAGCCAGAAGATAAAGCAAAGTCAGGAGGCAGCCAGATCACCTACCACCACTATATATACAGAAACCAAAACTACACAGCTTCTTTTCTAAACGGGCCCATAGAAATTCCTATGATATTAACTTTATTATTGACAAAAATTTACTTGGAAGATAGAATAGGAAAGTGTGTCAGATCTCCATACACCCCCCCCCCCCTATTTGTCCTGAATTCCAATTGTAGTGTCCCACATCTAAGTGCATATTTCACCACATGACCCTGTGCAGATTTTGACATGGACATCAGGATAAGTAAAGTGTATTCCTGCCTCCTGTTGTTCCCCAGTACCCTATTGGGAAGATGAATGCACCCCATATTCTGCTATTGGGCCCTTCAGCCCCCACTGACACAAATATTAATACAATGTGGTGCCCACAATTCATCCATTACCTTTTGTAATGCAAACTTCCTCTTCCAAAAGTGTTTCAAATGTAAAAGGTAAGTGTATAGTATTATAGCCACCTTTGGAACTACAAGATTACTATTTATAATATAAGTGCCATAATTGTTTTTCAACAAAATCATGCCGTTACAATGGCTGCCGATTTTGGAATTTATTATGCAAATCACTACAGCTTCTATAGCACTTTCAGCCTGTCTGTGTTTTTGTGTCTTACATCTTTTATTGCACAAAAAGCAGAAGAGGTAATTTAACATGATGGAAGGTGCCATTGTTTAGCAATATACTTATCAATGTTTATTAAAGAAGTCAAAATTTATGGAAATTGTGCATACTGAAGAAAACCAATATAACTAGGATTGTCCACTCTAAAACACATACATTAACTAATTACAATAAAACTGTTAACCCACTGCATGGGTTAATAAGACATTAAACTCTATTTAAGCTTTAAAATGTATAACAAACACTCACACCAGACTCTCAGACCTAATAAAGGGTCTTCTATACACTATACAATGCTTCTTGCATCCAAGATCTGACTCCTTCAATATGGTCTGCTTTATAAAAGAGTTTAGTTTGGGAGAGAAAGGCGAGGGCCAACATTTTCCACCTATGTTTTGTAATGTTTACATTGACATTGCATAACATACAATATACATTTTACATTCCCTGGATGTTTGTTGTCCATCACATGGCAAACAGGGGGGTAATGGAAATGAAAACTAATATCATATTATTTGTAACACCCATTTTGATGCCTATGAACAGTCCCTTAACTTGTTATCTCCCAAATGAGAATATATATATATATATATATATATATATATATATATATATATATATATATAGCACAATGGTAGAGAATGGGTAAATAGCACCATGGAAATTAATTTCATTTCTAAAAAAACATTATTTTCTTAAGATTAAGAAGCCCGAATCAATTTGGGCTTTCTTTATTATGTTTGATAAACAAATATCAGACTGCTTTTTGTGTCTTGAAATTTGCTTGCCAACACCTATGTGTTCGGGAATATATATGTATGACCCTTGCGTGTACCAACAAGGGACACCTGGAGATAATTTACAAAATATTCTTTTTGTGCACAGCGAAGAGAAGTGATGGTAGAATCGTACCCTACTTTTCAATGAGGTCTGAAGATTTGAAATACAACAGGGAAATTATATTACATTCGTTGTACACAGGTAGATATGACTATGACGAGTCTCTTACAATCCTATTGTTTAAAATTATGCATAGGATAAATACTTTAGGATATAAAGCAGTTGAGATAGAATGTAGAAGGATGGCCACAGAATCTTAAATGGCCTAAACTGTAAAATATTGTGTTCCTACCTCCTGAATAATGAAAGCCACCTTAACAAAAATGACTAAACCAACTCTCAGAGAGATTATATTGTAGCTGGTACAGTATTCACAGTGCTTTTGTAAGTGTGTGGATTTTGCACATTCATTTGTCCACCTGCTTACGTTCTCTGGCTACCTTCAAACTCCAAAACATGGTGCAGAACATCTCATAACAGAAGAAGGTGAGTCCAGTTGAAAGGGCAGCTTTGAGCAGACTTGGGGACAATCCTTTAAAAAATCCTCTAAATCCTTCTTCTAGGTGTATACGACACACACAGTCTCTCAGACCTTGGTATGTTCGAACCTGTTGCAATAAATAATAATTATGACAGAGTGGACAGATGGTATTGATGCGACACACGTAGCAAGTTCTAAAAATATCCAGCTAAGATTCCACAAAGGTAAAAAGGTTAATAAGTATATCTTATTTCATATAGTATTTACAAGCAAACAATTAGCCCCCCGAATAGCCAATATTTCAACCCATAAAGTGGGAGTGCCACACCCGATATAATAATACAAATACACACAGTAAACCTGTAAACCTAAAACGTTTTGTGCCTAAAAAACCCCACACTGCCCCATTCATGGTTTACTGTGTGTATTTGTATCTTATTTCATAAGCTGGGCATAGGCGGTTAGATCTGCGGACGATTTTGTGGCAGATCGGCAGTGAAATAAGCTGAAAATCTAATGCTTAAAACCAAAATTCGGGCATAAATTAGCCAGGAAATTGTTCTAAGGTGTCCGTAAATTTGTGATGGGTTGCATTCATTTGGATGGGGACCAGCAAATAGTGTTTAGGTAGCTATACATGTACACAAGTAAAATCAATTAGTAATGATGACATTCTAAAAAATGCTATCGCATGACTATAATTTAATTTGAATAAATGTATATTTTTGTTAGTTTTGTATACAAATGCTGCACATAGTGTCACAGTTGCTGTTTCAGGGCAACTGCATGCATTTTCTGAAGCGCTGATTACCAGATTAGTGTGTGTGTGGTTTTTTTTTTAATTGAAATTAACTATTATTTTATATACTGCATTTTCCAGACTAAAAGAGCATAAAGGACCATAAAGGCACACCCAAAGTTTTGAGAGAAAATTAGGGCAAAAAACAGAAACACAGTCATTCAGATATCAAGTAAATATATAGAATGTTACAGCAAATTAGGCAGGACTGGACCATGCAGTATTCCCTCTATATTCCTCCAGCCAAGAGACCAGTGCCAATAGGGAAGTCTTAGCTGCAGGGCTGAATTTTTACATGTGTTTATAAACTAGCAATATCCATTCTCTGAACACGCTGACTAAAGGTACCCATACACGTTGCGATTTTTCGTGGACCGATTCGATATTCGATTTCGACTCCCGATTTTTGCTTTAATGCTATTTTTAAAAAAGTCTTTCGGATGCACGATTTTTCCGCTGATTAGTCACTGACCGATCGGCCGTTGTATCAGGAATCTTCTAAAAGTCTCTTTTAAATGTGACTGAAAATTACGGGCATCATCATTTGGGACGTGACTGACTATTCGGCCGATTTTTCTAAAAACAGCATCGATCGGACTACATTTGCATGTTAAGAATCCCGAACGATCGACCTACCCGACCGACCGAATCGGTCGGAAGGGCTAAAATCGCACAAAAAATCGCAACGTGTATGGGTACCTTAACTTATGAAGAGACACATTTTACAATCTGGCACCAATAACTTACCCATGAACAGCTATTTACATATGGGAGGAGATATGAGTCTTTGTTACAAAATGTATTTTTTGCAGTGTAGAATGTTAATGTAAATACACAACTCATGGCATCTAACTATTGGCAGTGGCTTTTTCTGGCTTGGCTGGAGAGAAAGGAACACGTTTCTGCCTCCTGGGATGCACAGCTATCGCTCCCAGGATGGTTGGGACAAAAAAAAAATGTTTTTTACATATTTGGACCATATGATGCAGGGACACTTTGCCATTAATTTAAATGGTAAAAAGGTGCTTCTTATAGTCGGAAAATTGCGGTAGTGTCACTTTACAAGACAACAGCATCCACAGAAGTATAGTATGTACTTGCCTCTCCAAATGCTGCCCTTGCCTTTTCAAAGCCTCCAACCTGGAGCCGCTTTTTCATCAGATCCAGTGGATAAGTAAAAGTTTTACTAATTACTCCAGCCCCACTGCCACATAGGAGGTTCTTCAAGTTATCTTTGTAAAGAGGAAAGAAAAATAAATTACTGTGGACAAGGGGAGCAGAAAAAAAATATGACAGTCCTTCTACTACTACTTTCATCATCTAAAGCACCAATTATTTCACCCCCTAACACCAGCAGTATTTGTATGTGTTAACATTTCTATATGATTTTCATTGTATAGATTTTTGTGTTACTACAGTATAATCAGACAACTTTACAAATGTAAATGGTACACCAGAAAATGCTATATCATTATTTAGACAAATAGGCTATATAGGTAGTGATGGCCCGAACTGTTCGCCGGAGAACTGTTCGTGGCGAACATCGCATGTTCGCGTCCGCCCATGTTCGCGAACATATGGCGAGTTCGG
>CM070042.1:35909287-35919656 GCA_036250615.1 Ptychadena robeensis | reverse complement strand
TGGCCAGAAAGGGTCCCTTTGTTTTTTAATGTTCGCCTGCTCATTGAAGTCTATGGGGTTTGCGGACATTTGCGGAGGTTCGCGTACGCGAACATCAAATTCCGGGTTCGCACCATCACTATATATAGGTTACCGCCATTGTAAAATCATTTTGGCAAAAGTGCCATAAACCAGTGGTGGGCAACTGAGGTGATATGAAGGGCCACAAGTGCGGCCCTCGGCGTCACTAAAGGGCCGCACACAACATGTAGGACTGCCAAAGTTGATTAGAAAAACCGGGTCACTACACATGGTGATATAAAGACTGCCCCATAGGTATTCTCAAAGTAGTCTAGTGGAAGCATAGGCGCTCTTAGCTTTCACATACGCCAATTAGTATGCTCAGCTGAAGTCCATCATCTCCTCTTACTGCTAAGAAGTTTCCAGGCAAGGACGCATCAGTGGAGGATTAGTAAACAGGAGAGTTCCTATGTCATATGCATTAACAGGTTTTGAGGGCTGCAAGTGGAGGATCAAGGGGGGCCGCCAAACAACACCCAAAGGGCCGCATGCAGCCCCCGGGCCGCAGGTTGGGCACCTGGGCCATAAACAGTTCCTTATTCCTGGTATACCAAGAACAATTTTGAATTTGGAAGACTTTTAAACAACGAGCCTAAATTACCAGCACATTTCCATGCTTACCTTGTGAAAAACCTTCCCAGAGGTGTGGAAGTAGTGATGATTGCAAAAATGGACCAACTCTATTGTGATTCATGCTAACCATACACGCATCAACGTTTGCTCCATCAATTTAGATTTGATCGACTTGGGACAATAAAAATATTGGCTGTCAATCCATTATTGACTGATGGTACTACCACACAGTTTAGCCAATGCCACACCTATCCCTAAAATTTTATTAATTTCAAATTATGAGGATAAAACAATCGGATACAAATAAATTGAAACACCTACAAAAACCCATCAGATACTTTCCAATCCAACTGATTATGGCCTTTCAGAATTTATGCTTAGATTTCAATCACTATTTGTTCATCGATTAAGTAAAAAAGGAATAGTTTTTCCTATTGATGGACAAACTATTGTTTATTCTTTTTTTGTGTGAATTAAATAAAATAAAATTGATGTATGGCCAGCTTTTGAATGAAATGTCATAAAAGTTGATGCAGGTGTATTGTAGCTAGCTATAGGAGAGAACATAGCTTAATATCTGGAGGTGCAATCAGACTTTTATACCTCTTTTATCATGTCCTGGGTCTGAGGCAGCATCCCAAACTCTGTGCAGCAGATTATAGGAGGAGAACTGAAGGCCGGCATATGGAAACACTGCTAACAAAGTAGGAAAAAGGCCCCGGTAGAATGTGAAAATTCCTTCTGTCTTGAACATAGAGACAATGGCATGGCGTAGCTTTTTATACACCTAGAGCAGAAACAGGACATCATATGTGCTTTATGATTTACACAGTATCAGTTTGTATAAAGTATCTTTCTTATGGAACAAATTCACTATACAAAACATAAAACCTATAACGAGCATTGCACACATTTTTTTTTTATTTAATGCTTTAAACTTAAAAATGTTTTGCATTCATCAGCAAAAGGATTGGAAATTGTATTATTTTACCCAGCAGTTAGACAGTATTCATGCAGCCTTTGTAGACAGTTTGTTGGCTGGTGAGCTGACCTTGAGGCTTTAGTGGATATTAAAGCTGAACCACCCAATTACACAAGTAAGATTACTGATTTGCCGAATATGGGGGAAACCCCCCCCCCTGTTTTCACACTCTGGCAGTGTTAATCCCCCTGCAGCCTTCAGAAGCTTTACTGCCTAGAAAGAACTATGGTGCAATGCAGGGCCAGAAGCTCGGCATATTACAGGAAGATACTCAGGTGCTGTCCAAATTGGAGGAAAATGCTGGCCACAGCCAAGTATATATTTCTACACATAACATCCTAGGCTTCAAAAAGCATTTAACCCTAAAATACCCTATACGTGGGTGGATACCCGTTCAATTGATGACATCACGCCAAGTCTTCCAGTTGACAGCTCCATCGAACAGGGAACCAACATGTTGCATCAAATGGGAATCTATTACACAAAGTAGATTCCAGTTGAATTGATGAATGCTCGAGCTTGGCAGGGTGACTTCACGATGGCGTTACCACAATGCGCACAAGCAGGTCATCAATTGAACAGGCATCGACCCGTGTATGGGGACCTTTATAGAGCAGAGGTAACATTACTGGAATGGAACAAAGTTTGTTTAGTATTGAATATCTTAATATGCATGTCTAAAGCTGGGAGACATCAGGATAAGGTAAGAAATGACTAGTGCTGCAGTTTTTATTCTGTCCAGTCAACCAGTCAGTTTTACTAAAACAATGTAATATGAGGACCTTTCTAAACATTCCAATCACTATATATTCTATCAGGGAGGACCCGGCACTACATAGTTGTTGTTAGATCTATAGGAAATTGTATAGAGTGATCTAAAGTTGTATGGGGGGCTGTTGTCAGCTGGTGATTTATCTGCTTTGCTTAAGGCCACTGCTTCGAAATACCTGCGCTTCGCGGGCGCTGGACACAGGGATTTCGCTGCAGACACTGAATCCACTACTGCTTTGTCAAAGTCACCTGTCCTGAAACCGACAAATAAAGCCTTAAGAACCTTGGATATATCTTAATATCATAAGTGGACATTAACAACAAAGGTGCTTTATTTTTAGTTTTGAATAGGATCGGAAATCAATACAGACAAAAAACAAGGGCAGTTAACTACCAGACACTGACTGTATCAAAATCACCTGAAAACTCATTCCTTTTTTCATTAAAGAAAGGGTGGTAGCAATGTATGTAGCCAACTGCCCTGTTACCAACCTAACCCTATAATACATTACAATATTCTTTGTTTTATTTTGGTCCAAAATAAGAAAATAATATTAAACATGTACTCAATCATTGACATACCTTGGGTTCCCCCTGAGCAGCAAAGCGTGTCCTTAGTGTGTCCAGGGGTTGTACTGTTAGAGTTGCTGAACAGGCGGCCAGACCTCCACACAGGAAGTGAACTGTAGGTGCACGTGTGTCCAAAGAGGTAGATGTATATATAATTTTAGTTAAGACTTCAAAACTCACAAACTGTAGGTTGAAGAGACAGAAAGTCAGTAGAATACCAACATGTCTTTATCTAGTCACAGAGATAAATAATGAGCTGGAAGATTTCGGTCTATACTTCTAAATAAGATAGGGCCCACCTGTACTAACATACAAAGAACAGTACCCCTAATATGTTTATTAGTACAAAATGACTAGCCAGACTGGGCTTATTCTTGAAAGATGACATGCCATACTTTAAAAAACAGAATGACTAGCCACACTTAAATGGACTTGTTAAGCCGCCTTGTTTTGAACAAAACTTTCTTTTAAAGACTGTAGGAAGTAGTAGAGGAACAAAAACTAGAAGAGAAATCAACATTTTACAAAGTTCCAGCTCAAAATTGCCATGCATGTCCGTATTGGTGACATGTCCCTTCATTGGCTGGTGCTCTTTTTCTCTCACGCCTAAACATTTAATATGTCATGGCTTTAAATTCACTTCCTGAAACAAACGCCTTATGTTATGTTATTTTCACAGGGCAGCATGGATGACGGAGATGGAGGCTAGGGCACATTACCACTGTGCCCAATGCTTTTCAGTGCGGCTTTTTTACATCCAGCAATGACAATGCAGAACCCGCTTTTTTGACGCAGCAGTGAATCCTGTAATATTCGGAGACGCGTTGAGACCGCATCTTTTCCCCCATTGTCGGCTTGCACTGAATGCTATGCAATGGCAACAAGCTAAACTGCAACCCAAAATGAATTTTGTCCCTTGTTATTTTTTAGCTGCAAAATAGTCCTAATAAACAAAATAAGTGAAGCTGGGTATAGACCTTTCATTTTGCGGGCAGTTTCTCTGCAGGTTGTTTCGAGACGCTGGTCCCTTTTCAAAGTAATGACATCGGGCAAAAAATTACAGACAGGTCTGTTCTTTGGCCGATCAATTCATAGGCCAATTTAAGGTGGGCACATTAAATTTGCAGCCAATTTTGAGGCAGATCGATCAACATAAAATGGCCGCAAATCTAGCCATCATAAGACAGAGTCTTCACTGTGGCCGTTTGGGAGCGGCTCAGGAGCATTTTTTAGACGCGCCCGAACCGCCCCCATTGTCCCCAATGGGCCTCAACAACTGTGTCCATTAAAATCAATGTAGGTGGATCGGACACAGTTTATAGTCCATTGAAATCAATGGCCCAAAAAAGAATAAAAAATTAACCAAAACCATTTAATATGAGGACCTTTCGAAACCCTCCAATCACTATGTATTCTATCAGGGAGAACCCGGCACTACATAGTTGTTGGTAGCTCTAAAGGAAATTGTACGGAGTGATCTAAAGGTGTATGGGGGGCTTAACTCACCTGCACAGCACCATAAGAGACAGAGAGCAGCTGGGCTGGGACATGTCCTTTCCAAAATCCAGGCAAACCTTCTTCTTTCAAGATCAGTCTTGCTGCCTGAACAATGCCACTATACTTCCCATGGATGCCGTGCCCAGTCAGACCCTCAATTTGCAACTGTGTGATATAAATAACAGAGATCAGAATATTGGTTTTTAATACATTTAATGCATCCAATTAATAATTGGATGCAAAGGAAGAAATTAGGTAGTCTATCTGCACTGAAAGATAGAGGCCCCCTGATATATATGTTAAAGGATTTTAAAACGACTGAAGAATGCTGCCCGATTTGACAGGTTTGTAGTAGAAGGCCAGAATAAACTGCTGACAGCACATAGTAGTTATACCCTGGCTCTCACAACTGGCTCTCCTGTGGGCCGAGCCAACTTCTGGAACACTACTCTGATTAACATATGTCCATGGGGAGCTATCAATATGAGCAGTCTTCATAAGATGGCAGGATGGAAAGCATGGGATGCTGTACCATAAGCACAGTATACACCATGCTGTAGAATGTAGTAAATATTGCTTCTATACAGCCTGACTGCATTAAAGCAATACATTAATACAAAAGGCCCCCATACACCATACAATCTTACCATACATTTTCTGTACAATCAACTTTTCTTCTACCAAAACCATGTAATATGAGGACCTTTCTAAACCTTCCAATCACTAGGTATCAGGGAGAACCCGGCACTACATAGTTGTTGGTAGATCTAATAGAAATTGTATGGCGTGATCTTAAGGTGTATGGGGGTCTTAAGGGTGTTCAACTGCATTTAAAGTTCATACCCTAGGGAACAAGTAAATTAATGCTGCTGTCATTGGTATGCTTTCAAATGCATTTTGTATTCTCATGACAAACTAAGGTAGATTCTCGTTCAATTGATCCCCAATCAAACACACCGTGGTGACGTCACCATGCTGTGATCGATCGAGGGTCGATTGCAAGGGAATCCATAATGTCCAAGTCCATAATTCTATATATTTTATTCATATATGGGTAAAGTTATGTTGTGATAGGCATAACTTCCTACTATCAGCTATATAGCCCATTGAGTAGCACTTTTAAGACATGTAGGTACAATGCTGTGCTATTTTTTCAACCACCTTCACACGTATGTGTAAACAAGCTTTCAATACCATTTTGAGTTAGTTATCCTTGTACAGACCACTCCCTTTCCCCTCTTAATACTGTAGCATTGTGTGAATCCTTAATCCTTATTTAAAATGTAGGTGGTAAGTTAACAACTTATGATTCTCTTTTCTTTTGTAGAAAACAAAAAAATATAAAAATACCTGAAAGCGAATTTTGATGACATCCAAAGGGCTAATAATAGCCCTTGTGACAAGTCCAGAAAGTGATCCAGAGGTAGCTACTTCTGTGGTAGACAGATGAGGTCCATCTGAGCCAGGGTCATAGCCCACCATTATCCAAAGACACCTGGTATTAAGATAATGCAATACAAATTATAAAAGCATGTCACTTAGAAATACCTGATCATTATAAAAGTTTAGGGGGGGGATAATCAAAATGGAAAAAAAATTGCCGCACTGACCCCCTGGAACTACCCTGTCCACACTTCTTTGAGACATAGTGGTGAACTCGATCAGTATATTATTGGCTTTTACAATATACACTTTTATTTGTAGGGGGGACAGATAAGAAACATCTAGTTGATTGAAATGGACCAGCACGCAAGTTTATGTAAGCATGGGGTAACATGGCAGCACCGGATTAGCTCTGCCTTGTAAATACATGTGTGCTGAGATCACAAGAAGGATCATATTAGGATATCAGGGCTATTAAGAGACCCTGTCACAAACAAAAAAAAATTGCTGCTAAATGGCAAAGAGAAGACACAAATCTGATATGTTTACTTGTTGTCATGAAAGGTTACACAGCTTCTAAGTTCCTAATGTTATCTATGACCAAATTTTCGGTATTTACGGTATTGGAGGACAAATCTTCCAATAGGAACACAGGTTCCTGTGAAAACTGTCTAAGAGGACATTCCCCTCACTGAAGGGGTGAAATTGCATTTCACTTCCTTTAAGGGTTAAGGGACACAAAATATCCCCTGCAGGACAAACATGGTGAACAAATTCTTACAAAGTCTGTAAATATTTTCTAATCCGTCATTGACTTTGTATATATTTAAAACAGAAAAAAAACCCGCTAAGGGTAGTAGATAGGTATCAATTTAAACCATGTAGAGAAATTTTTTTTATTACTATATAATAGTATGGGTATCGGTAAACTCAATAATGTGCTGGCAGACTTTACACATCAAAGGAATTCACCAATCACCTTGGGTTGTGAAAGAAATGAGTAAATCCAGTCTTTGTGGTTTGTCCAGAACCATGGTTTAATGCTGTATGGGTGTCTCCAGCTGCCACTGGCATCACTGGCATATTTTTTGTGTGATTGCACACAGGAAAGAGTATGCAAAAATTTATGAAAAAAAGTGCCAAAGGCTCACCCCAATCCATAACAGAACCCTGTTTGGCATAGGGTTTAGAGAGGGGCCAAAAAAACAGCATAGCCCCCTTCAGGTCATACCAGAACCCCTCTTGGCATTGAGCCTGGCAAAGCCTGAAAAAGGGGAGGACGTAAATCACATGTAAAAATCGATCGAGCAGGAATTGTACCGGTCTGTTAAATTAGGTAGTTCGCTCGGGAATCGTGAAACGTTAATGAGATGGCTCATGGCGTCCAACCCACATTACATAATTTCCGATTAGAACAGATGGGAGCTGGATATCGCACAATATGTGGTCGATCGATGGCGGGAATAAACCGACCAGTAATCCAAGACTTCATGTGGTGCAGTGTGCGATTGATTCTGTAAATGGAATAGATTCCAGAATCGCTTGCACGATCATTTAAAAGACCAATTGCTGTGAAATCTAAACATCTATGCCCAGCGTTACCCACAGTGTTACCTGGTGTTGTTGGGATCCACCCTACGGAAGGAGCACAAAGATCCCAGAACCCACATTTACTGTGCAAGTCAGGTGTCTTCAACTCCATGATTTACCTTGGGTGACACCTTATATGGGCAGTGACATTGTGATCAGGCTCTGATGTATTCACTTGAACATTGCTTTGCGATCATTCGTATTCAAGCATAAAAATCGGCATTGGAGAGAATTACAGCATGGGACCACTGCTTGGAGAACAGTGCATTTGGGGACCCCAGCACACAGAGGATTAGAGTGGGGCACATGTTCTCATTCCATAGGGTGAGGGGCAGGGATCCAGGGGGTACAAGTGCTTAATGGGCTCCCATAGACCCCCACAACACTGTGCCACAATGTGAGAAAGAGGCCCCCAGAACATTATGTTTCTCATTTGTTAAACCCCCTCTCCCCCTTGGCAGACTTTGCCAGGCTCTATTCCTTGGCCACCCATCCCAGGCCTGCCTCGATTGAAGGGGCCCACTACATTTTTGTTTCTGAAATTCAATACAAATTGATATAATGATGGTGCTTTTAATGACAACACTGTTCAAAAAACCTGCAAATGGTTTCAAATAAGTGACATGGGGCTCAATGATTTTCCAAATGCCAAATCGCTTTTCCGAGAGCTTAAACGCTATAAAAACATCTGTGTGAGCTTAGCCTATAGCTACATTTACATGGTCATTTCCCAGGCTGCTTTCAGTCCGCAGCAAATGAGCGGGTGCTCCCGCAAGGGGGTACAAAATTGTGCAGGCGCTCAGGGGTCGTTGGGCTAAAGCCCACAAACCGGTTGTGATTATTGCACGTTTACCAGGAGGTAGAGCTCGAAAATGAGATTATTCCAGTATAAAATAAGTCAATTGTACACAGCAGCATCATGGTGCAGGGGCTACCGCCCTACTTCTTTCTAAATAGGATGGAGTGAATGTGTTCTACAGGTTGCAGACCAATCTCGGCAGCACATTGTTCCTGCATTTCACAAACAGCCTGTACAGTTCCTACAAGCATGTGTCAAGTGAAGTCACATCGGAAGGCCAGTTACAGGTGGACATTTGTGTACATCAATAACAATCCATAAACATAACAACTAAAGCTACAAGTACGGTGCACTATAGTAATGTATTTTTTTTTACTTAATCCCTGGTACTGTCCACGGTGTCACACTGTAGCGGTGACCCATTGTGAGGGCAAACAAACACACCTACTCACCGCGCGTCTAGTGGAGCCTCTATTTCCAGCCAAGCCCAATGACATAACCAATCGGAAACCAATACTGGGCTGAGCCTCTTCTCCCGACCAATGAAAACACTACTAGTCTGACTCAGCTGAGTCTGACGGCTCGCCACTAGAGGTCCAACACAAGTCATCTAGATAGGATACATTTTATCGTAGCTTAATTCACTAAGCACACTGCATTGTGACAGGATTTTTCTTTTATTGTGTGTCCTCACTGAAGACTAAAAGAATATTAGAAATGTGACTGTGAATAAAGGTATGGGCTTGTACTGCAGTAAACCCTGCTTTAGTAATTATATTTTTGTCTTGTCACCCATACATGGGTTGTTTGATTGACTAAGGACTCTTTCACACTATCTGTGTTTGCATTTGTGGTTAGCTTTAACGCAGGGTAATCAGGTTTTCTCCTATAGAAACTTGTGTACCTTTCACACTTCTTCCGTGATTTGTGTTCATGTTAATGTGCAGTGCCATCCCATACACTTGCAGTGCAAAACGTGGGTTTGTTGGTGATAGTGGAAGTGGTAGTGTTAGCACTACCATATCCATTACCGAAAAAAAAAGTGGCACGGCAGACACAGTGCTAAAGACACAGTGCTAATAGAAAGGGCCCTTAAGGCGCATTCACATCATATGCACTGCATTGCCGTTACCACAGGGTAGACAGATTTCCATAGGAAATACATACTATGGAAAGCAATAACACAGCAAATACGGTAATGCTTGTCATGTGGACTGAGTAACATGCACTTTAGCAATGTTACAATGTATAAATTGCAATCTGTACCGTACAGTGTATTCAATTAATGTTTTGCCACATAATTCTACACACAACTCCCTATAAAGACAACATGAAAATAGTTTACTCAAGATTTATTATAATTTATTAAATAAATAAAAAATGGAGAAAGCATGTGTACATAAGTATTAACAGCCTTTGACATGGAGCCCAAAATTGAGTTTAAAGCATGATGTCAAATGAATTTTCTGTAGACCTCTGAGACAGGATTGTCTTGAGGCACAAATCTGGAGGAAGGTTACAGAAAACTTTCTGCTGCTTTGAAGGTCCCAATGAGCACAGCGGCCTCCATCATCCCTAAGTGGAGGAAGTTCAAAACCACAAGGACTCTTCCTAGAGCTGCCAGATAACATTTGAAATGTATGTCCATGGGGTTGTAGAGAATGCATAGGCAGAATATACATTTGATGAGCTTATCAGTTCGTGATTGATTGGTTGATCCTATTTTAGTCAACACAGAATGAAAAAATTATAAAATAACCAGCCAATCGTGTAAATACAAATCAATCAGCTGAGCAAATTGATCATGTGGGTTTCCATATGTTCTGTAGTAAACACTTACCCGGAAGAAATTAACCTCCCTCCCTACTCTTCGAAAGCCACAATTTAACAATGCACTTTAACCACGCTTTTCTTTATAATCATGCTACGGATGATCGCAGCAGTTTCCCTGCCATGATTCCCTGTCATGAATTCCTGACCTCCCTCCTTCCTTTTCCTTCACATTGTCATTGATGACGATCAGAGGCACTACATCAGAACATCCCACCCAGACAAAGTGAGGCGGTCATTTTTTTTTTGTATTAAGCCTCGGCGTGTGCAAGCACACAAAACAAAAACTTGTGGCATCCAGTGCAAATAAAAAG
>CM070042.1:35890693-35908881 GCA_036250615.1 Ptychadena robeensis | reverse complement strand
GTGCAAAAAGCATGGGGCAGGCCTAGCATCGGGCTAAAAGGCCCCCCCCCCCGGAGGTGGATGCTATAACAGTTGTGCTTTTGTTGGTAGTGTCAAGCGTGCCATAAAAGGTGGTCCCCCACCAGGTGATTTTAAGGCACAAGGCTCAACCTGAGCTGAGAAAATGGATCATGTGCTTCTCCATATGTTCTGTAGTTAACCCTTACCTGGAAAAATGTGACCTCCCTCCCTACTCTTTAAGAGCCGGCATTTAAAAATGCAATTTAACCAGGCACTACATCAGTACAGTCTACCCACACAAAGTGAGACAGTCATACCCATTTTTATATAAACACTCTCGTTTACTAAAATTATTGTTGACAGGATTACTTGAACTACCTCAGAAGAACAACCATGAAGGTTATGGTGAAAAGAGATTAAACAAATACCTCAACTGGAGCAGTGTGTAGCACAAACAGGCCTTCTTAAAACAAAATGTATTTACATGCCCTTATCCAGTGTTAGACAAACTTATTCGACCAAAGAGCCAAATCGTTACAGTGCGACGCTTGAAATATATGTTGAGAGCCGGAGATCTGTTGGTGGGGGTCGGGGTGCTGTCGAAATTTACAACAATAGAAATGATGTCTTCTTTTCCTAAAACTAAGTCTTAGTTAAAATTAAAACTTATAAAACGTAATATCATACTTAATAACAATATTACAATGACTGATGACAACTAACGTGAACAATGGCTTTGCATCTCCTTGGAAAGTTTGAGTAAGTCAGGTGTGTATGTTGTTGATTTGAATTTAAGCCACATAGCCCCCTTGTAGGTAGCCAGAGTCCCCCTCTACCTTAAAGATAGCCCAAAAGCCCCCTGTAGGTAGCCATATAGCCCCTCCCTTAATGGTAAATGTAGAGCCCCCACTTATTAGCTTATTAGTAGTCACAGTGCCCCCTACAGGTAGTGACAGGTGTTGTTGGTGGTAGTGCAGGTTTTTTTTTTGTTGGGGGATGATGCATAAATGGAGAAAAATAAAATAAAGAATTGTTCCCTATGCCACTGAGCCAGACTGAAGGGGCTAAAGAGCCATACATGGCTTCGGAGCCGACCCTGCCCTAATCCATCACAAATCCCAAAAGCTAAGGGAAAGATCTTTACTTCGGGATAGTGGGTGGAGCCATGCAAATTATTCCTTTACCCCCCTCAGCCAAATGCACATCCAGTACTACTGGCGTTCAATGCAAATATAGCCTTTGATGATGGCCTACAAGCCTGAAACAGCTGTATGTAGTTTGTAATAAATGGCTCTGTACCAAAAGGCTGTATTTGCACTGTACACCAGCAGTTTTGGATGTGCATTTGGTTGATTGGAGTGTAAAGGATATGCATGGCTTCACCACTGTCACAAAGTGAGGATTTTCCTTTAAATTTTGTGATTTGTGATCCAGCAAAAAAATACAGTAGACCATCCCTGTGGTAAGTCATTTCTGCCACAAGATGGTGCTGTTGTTCAACGTTAAATATGAACAATGTTATTCAACCCACTTCCAGAGACCCCAGGGGGTCAAGGATACACTGCTTTGTGGGTGGCTTATCAGTCCCCCCTGGACTTATAGGAGAATGCACCCATGCCAAATAAATTCCACCTCTTACTGCAGTATTGAGTTATAAAGTGTTTTGAAAATAAGACATGTATAGTCAGTAGTTTAAATCTATGTTGCTAGAAAACAAATATACTTATACTGTATATAATTATGTGACCACAATTACAATTTATTGTATTCATAACATTCAGCAAACTCTGTCAATATGAAATCAAATTAAGTATGAGGTACACTTCTGCTATCTACTGGATACATATATGCATACATACAGTGGACATTTTGGCAGATTTATTAAAAAAGAAAAACTGAAATATCACATGGTGCTAAGTATTCAGACCCTTTGCTCAGTAGTTAGTAGAAGCTCCCTTTTGATCTTATACAGCCATGAGTCTTTTTGGGAAAGAAGCAACACGTTTTATCACACCTAGATTTGGGGATACTGCCATTTCTCCTTGCATATATTCTCTAGTTCTGTCAGGTTGGATGGTAAACGTTGGTGGACAGACATGTTTAGGTTTCTCCAGAGATGCTCAATTGAGTCAGGGCTCTGGCTGGGTCATTGAAGAAGTCATGCAGTTCTTGTGAAGCCACTCCGTTATTTTAGCTGTGTGCTTAAGGTCATTGTCTTGTCTGCCTAATGCAGCTACCACATCAATAAACTAATAAGCTGAACTATAATATATTACAGGCTTACAAATAGCATTGTCTGTTGAAGTACTGTTTACTCTAAAACCATTTCTGAAAAAACATGGATGTTCGCTTTCCTTCTAGCCGGCGAGCAGTATGAGTGTTTGACCCGAGAAGGAGCTCACTATTCTTCCTCCAGAAGGATTAGGAGCAGTAAGATCCCGCCGGAGGAAGAATCTTTTTACAAGAAGAGCGGGTAGAGACGCTCCGAAAACCGGATATGAAGTCAGTGATGTTACATCCGGCAATCGGAAAAAGGAACTATGTGTTCCAGGTACCA
Source organism: Ptychadena robeensis (assembly GCA_036250615.1). Classification (NCBI taxonomy): domain Eukaryota; kingdom Metazoa; phylum Chordata; class Amphibia; order Anura; family Ptychadenidae; genus Ptychadena; species Ptychadena robeensis. The sequence goes on along the minus strand of CM070042.1, from coordinate 35,906,324 downwards.
GATGTGACATCACTTCCGATCTCCCCGGTTCAAATTCCCAGCCGAGAGGCGGGGAATTTGAATCTGCCCGCGAACAGGTGGACATCAGATTTCTTTAAAAGTCCGAACCACCTGTTCGCGGATGGACCTGGCCAAAGTTCGACCATCACTATTGGGGACACATTCACACCAATGCATTACTGTGTCGAAAACTGTGGGAAAGGTGCCAGCAAACATAGGGCAATCGCTCTGTCTGCATCTTTTACCCTGCACTGGACGCAAAAAGTGCAACTGATATGAGACAATTTGTAAAGTGTAGTGACCAGTAAATGGCACTTATGTACATTTTTACTTTACATACATACATACTTTATCATAAATGCCTCTATATTACTGGGCTTTGTCCCAAAACAGTGTGGTGACAGGCTTTATTCATTAGATGTGTTTATATATTTGACCCTGTGCACTCAATCAAGAACATCAAGAACAGCAGTTATGAACGTCATAAACAAATACGGGATAAGTTAAAGCTCAACTAAAGATCAATATAAACAAAACAGCATGCTATCCAAAGAAACACTCCTATCCTATTATTCTAAAGAGAGTTCTGTATATGAGTTGACTGGGGAGGTATCTTTGTGTATATATTATTGGGGGTAAAAGAAACTTACTTCAAACATGTTACAATAACCATATTTGCACGTTTTGTTCTTTTCTAAGCAAATATCCTCTGCTAAATAAAAACAGATATTAAGGGCTTGTTTCCACTGATGCGGTTTGCTGCGGTTGTATCCGCGCTGCTGCCGCCCCTCTGACCGCATCCATAGGCAAAGCATCAGCCAGGCTCCACTGGTGTGGCCGAGTGCGGATGTGGATGCGGTGCAGTTCTGAACGCTCGCTACTGTGTTTTCGTGCGGATGCCGCAACCGACCGCATCCCTTAACATGGGGGCTGCCCAGAGTCTGCATCCGACCGCACGGACATCCGTGTGCATCCGCATGACAAACAGCTTGGGGTGCGGGTGGCAGCGGCTGTAGCCGCACGGATACAGCCGTAGCAATCCGCACCAGTCGAAACAAGCCCTAACATGTCAAGAAAATAAAACATGCTAAATGTATACTCTATGTAACTGTATAAAAACTTTATCTCAGAGATCCTGGAGATTTAGAAATAACAGATAATCAAATGAACATGGATACTTTTTAAAATTAAAATGTGATATTAATTAGATGAATATGTCTTCAATTGTAGGTCCAGTGTGACTCACACTGAAGAGTGCACAATTTTTCGTGAAAAAAGTCAGCCTTTTAATTGAGCGAGCAAAAAAGTGAGTTTCTTTTTAACATGTTGTGTCTGTACAAATGTTGTTAAACCAAAATAGTTTACCTCAAATATATCAGTCTTCTGATACACTATCATTTTCAGAATATGTAGTGCATAAGACAAGCAATGACATTTTGACTATTACTCTGTGCTGCTGTCACTATGGGAATCAATGACAGGCTCAGTAGGACACTCCAACAGTCATATTGACCATAGATATGTCAGGATGTCGTACTGCCACTATGGGGGTCAATGGGAAGACTGGTAGGACATTGTGGCAAGTGTATAGAACTTAAATATATCCAGTAAATATATCCAGCAGATGGTCCAACTGGTACCAATCGCAGGCCTGGTAGGACAATCTTAATGTATTCAAATGAATATATTCATCATATTATTTGCAAAAAGTGAGTTTCTTTTTTTTTAATATTTTTTTAAACCAAAATGTTTACCTCAAATATCAGTCTTCTTATCATACAGTGCAACTGGAAAGTATTGACAATGAATCACTTTTTCAACATTTTGTTATGTTACAGCCCTCATCATGATTTGGAAAGACACACACCTGTCTATATAAGGTCCCATAGTTGACTGTTCATGTCAGAGCACAAACCAAGCATTAAGTTAAAAGAATTGTCTGTAGACCTCCAAGACAGGATTTTCCTGAGGCACAAATCTGGGGAAGGTTACAGATACATTTCTGATGCTTTAAAAGTTCTAATGAGCTCAGTAGTCGCCATCATCCGTAAACGTTTTCCACGTTGTCATTATTGGGTGTTGTGTGTAGAATTCTGAGGGGAAAAAATGTAATCCATTTTGGAATAAGGCAGTTACAATAAAAAATGCACCATAACTATAATTTTCAGGATCTATAGTGCATAAGGCAAGCTGTGACATTTTGACTTAGTTAGGGTATGTGTCCACATCTGTCAGGACCGACAGAGCACATACACTTTACAAGTTCGGCGAATGCTGTGTTCTCACGGCGTTAAGCTATTCCGCCGATTCAGGGATTAACGTAGTCCAGTACGTTAACCCCTGCATCGGCAGATGTCTGAACACAGCATCTGCCGGCCAGCTAAAGTGTATGTGATCCATCGGGACGCCCGTCAAGCACTGTGCTCAACGTAGGGGTTCCGACGGATCACAGAACGCAGTGGAAACCCCCCCCCCCTTTACTCTGTGCTGCTGCCATGAGAATTAATTACAGGCGCAGTATGACACTCTAAGGCTATGTTTCCATTATACGTCGGGACCTCCCACCAAGCGATACGCTTAGCGGAAGGGGTCTTGACGTAAATGGAAACAAGCCCTAACACTCTTGCATTGACTGTAAATACTGTATATGAGATATTCTACTGCCACTATGGTAGTCAAAGACAGGTCCAATATGGCATTCTGACAGGTGTCTTGACTGTGCTACCACCCCTATGGGACTCAGTGGCAGGTTTGGTAGGATATTGGGAGTGGTTTATTAAGAACAGATTAAAAGGTGGATGGCAGAGCAATTATAATTTTTTTTCCACAAATAATAAAAAAACATTTTAGACACTTTAAATGCAATTTTGTTTGCTCTATAAGACATGCTTTTTCTTCTCAAATAATTTTTTTAAATTAAAGCCTGCATAAATGCATGGGCCACGGGGATCTTTCACACCTAATGTGGTGCTGCCCAAAATACTGGAGTAAATACTGGAAGGAGGTTCTTACTTTTGTATCTGTATCTGGCCAGGTCTGGCCGACCCGCTGTAGGTGTGCCAATTCCATCCATCCCCGGCATCACTAATAATGGCAATAATGTGTAATAGGTGACGTGTGACACGGATGTTGTTATCTTTTTACATTTCCTGAAAAAAAATGCTCATTCATTGCAATAAAAAGAGATAATTACTAGAGACTGCCTTTTGTCGTCATGAGGATGCGCCCGCAGTGTTAAGATCATGCCACTGCTTCACCCCTAAGGCAACGTTTGGACAGCTCTAGGCATTATGTACAATCATTGCAGAGAACAAGCGGAGGGGAGCATCTTTTCCCCAGCCCCATGCAATGCAAATCGACCGTTATCCCTGTTATCGAGCACGATTGATTAATCCTGCTCGAAAACAGGGATGGCCGCATTAGATATGGGCCAGATAGATGGCCGTGAGCTCGAAGCGCCCATATTTATGCATGCGTTCCCTGCTTTTATTGAAGTCCTAGGTTAAGATGCTGGCTGCTGTTGTACTTCTAGTTGGTGCAATTGTGGCTGGGTGCAGTTTATCTCAAATCTTGAGAGCAGCTTATTCTTAACTATGGTAAAGCGGTGGGAGACTGGTTGCTTCTCAGTTACCTCTCTACCTGTCCATACTTCTGCTGTTGTAGTAGCTTTCCATTTCTCCAGTTTTCTACATCTGTCCATATGTATGGCTTGTTTCAGTAGTCCATGTTTCATCAGACTGCCGAAGGACCGGGGGGGCATTAGGACCTCAATCTTGTTGCAGATGGGAAATCTGCGATGTCTCGCCAGCCAGTAACAGAAGTATGGCACACAGCCTTCCATCATTGTACGGACACAAGCTACTACTGTGTTTCTTGCGGTCAATATAAGTTCCTGTTAGGAGCACCAAACTGTATTGAGCATCCCAAGAAGAACATTTCAGACCTTTTATTGCTGAAAGTCATGTCAACAAAACAGGAAAATCTTATAAATCTGTGTAAAAAGTGTTGTAGGAAGGAGCTGAGAAACCTAGGGTGGGGGCAGGGACTGAAACCCCAGTTTGTAGCACCTTCTGAAATAGAAGCTGTTCCAAGGCTTTGCAAATGCTAACAAAGGTCTAAAGCTGGGCATTCACGGTCCAATTCCTGCACGATCCCATGCCCGATCCGATGCCGTGCGCACTCCCGCATCCCTCTTAAGGATCGGGTCGTGCAGGAATTGGAGGCTGCAACTGATGAGGATTGGGCTTAAATCAGTCGTCCTGTCTGATCGCACAGTTATCCGACAGGACGGTAAATTTTAACCCGATCCCATTAGTTCGGCTGGGGGCAGCCGTCCCCAGCCGAACTAATGGGATCGGGTTAAAATTTACCGAAGTAATGAGCTGCACATTAAGAGTGCTGTCCGATTCTCGGCACTAGCAGGCGGGCGTGATGACGTCATCATGCCGCTGCTAGTGCAGAGAATCGAATAAGGCATAGACGGTAAATCATACTGTCTATTCCCAGCTTAAGGATTAGAAACATTTAAGGCCCACATACACGGGTTGATACCTGTTCAATTGATGACCCGCATGATGGATGATGTAATGAAATCTGGTCTGGAGAGAGGAAAAAAAGAGTTTATTTGGCAAGGTTTTTATTTGGCAAGAAGAGGTATCCTGTAATCACTTATTTTGATTGCCAATGTCAAATCTTTCAGTAGGTGGCAGTATGAACTGAAGATTAGACTTCATATTCCTTTCAATGGGTAAATGGATGAAATAAAAAAAGTATGAGTTTACATGTCATACACACCAAAGAAAGGTTGTAAAGCAAACATGAGCAAACTACGGCTAGTTGACCATAGCCAGCCTGTTATTATCTTGGTGACAAGATGCGGGCGCTTGGATGGCAATTCTCATATACTGACAACCTACTCTATGTTCTCCGAATGGACTACCAACTGAGGAACAATTGCAATAGTGTATATACAGTATCTTGCAAAAGTAAGTACACCCATGACCTCCCATCCAATCTGATGGAGCTTAAGAGGTGTTTCAAAGAGGAATGGGCAAAACTAGCCAAGGATAGGTGTGCCAAGCTCGTGGTGTCATATTCAAAAATACTTGAGGCTGTCATTGCTGCCAAAGGGGCATCAACAAAGTATTTAGCAAAGGCTGTGATTATGTACATGTAATTTCTCAGTTTTTTTTTATTTTTTAAATTAACTGCTCCCTCAAAATAACTCAACACACAGCTATAAATGTCTAAACTTATGGCAACAACATTGAGTATTTTCCAACACAGGTGTCATGTGACTTGTTACAGCTACAAGGTGTATATTTGATGTTGTCTTACCTATGTCAGTCCTCTCATATTGGTCACTGGAAGTTCCATTTCAAATACATGGCAAAGATCTTTTTGAGGATCTAAAAGAGAATTGTTCTAAATAAAAATGTCTTAAGCTGGGCATACACGTCACGATTTTCTGTTCAATTTTAGTGCGAACGTTTAATAAAATTGATCACGCGATCAGTTAAAAATTGATGCATGCCAAAAGTGTCTGAGCGATCGATTTTGCCAAAAATCGGACAGAAAATCGATTGTGCACGGATCCGTTCTGTTTGAAAAATTTAGTCAAAAGCACATGAAACGAGTGTTGTTAGTTGTCTCATGCGTTTGTTTTAAGCGATCAATCTATGAATCTTGTGGAAATTACCTTTGTTTGTGTGCTGTTGGTCACTGGCCAGTTCTTCAGCTAACACAACTCCAAACCCATAAATGTGTGCATGCAAGACAGATTGAGACTTTCAGGATAGAATCATCCAGGAATTGAAGATCAAAATCAGGCTCCCCTGTTCCTACTGCTATGGACAGGGGACACAGAGGGAGGAGGCTGATCTAACTGTCAGTGACACTAGTGACACTCTGTGTGACAGGCGATCTTCCTCCTCCTGATCTATGTCTGATTTTTTCTAGTGCATTGCAGCCTCACCCCCTATTTTTTGTTTCAGCTGCCAGCAACCCCCAGCACAGCTCAGTGCCAGCAGTGCTACGGTATGGGTAGAGCTATAGCACCAGGAAGGTCAGTGCACCCACCTCGCCTCAACTGATATCCCTGTTTGTGGGAGCCCCACGCGTGACCCCACTGAAAGTTCATTCTATGGACAGACATGTCGACATGTCGGGATCAGCCTTTCCCCCCGTGTCCCCTGTCCATAGCAGAATGAATGTCAGTGACACTGAGAGGCCGATCTCGATGGGTCCCCTGCTCTATGGAGATGTGCTTCCCTGTGCATAGCTGCAGCATAGCATAGAGGAGTCACTAGATCACTGCGTCCGCACATCTCGATGGGGAGGCATGGGACGGCAGCGTGATCTCTCTCAGGGAAAAGGGGGGAGGCAGAGGGAGTGCTCGCCCAAGGAGAGGACCTCCCTAGGACCGCACCTAATTGAACGTCATTCAGTGACAAATTGTATGATTTGTAAACACATTCCCGATATTTTGATATGCATTTCTGATATTTTGATATACAATTCTATCGCAATATATATTGATATTGAATTATTGTCCAGCCCTAGCTCAGCATTATAGGCAAATGAGTCGTGCCCGGGGGTGGTCAAGCCTGTAATTGCTTAGACCATATTTGCAGAGTACAAAGACAAAGATGGTTTACCTACAGTCAAGCATGGTGGTAAGAGTGTCATGGTTTGGCACTGGGGAGCAGTGTTCACAGAGGGAACCATGAATGCTAATTTATATACATAAATGGCTGTGTTTTGAGGGGGGCACCTAATTTTATTTGACATTAGTGACATGTATGGTTTAACAGGTCCAGAAATTAGGTGTGTACTCACTTTTGTGAGATTCTTGTATGATTGCATCACCTTCATTTTCTGTTACAGCAGCTGTACAAGTTGTCTATTTATATGTATTACAGTGCAGTCCAACAGCCCATCAGAAGTCAGTAAAAGAGTTATGGCTATAACCATGTCCAGAACATATGCTTTCTTGTGTAATGCAATTAAATAGTATTTTAACATATTCTGGATACTTGAATCAATGGATCTAGGGCAGAACAGGTCAGAAATATGCCATTTTAATGAAGGGTATAGCAGTTAATTAGCTCTGCCAGCTAAAGGAAATGCAGGGTAAGGACAAAGCATCAATTGGGCAATAATAAAGGCTGTGTAGTCATAAAATCAAACATAAAATATAGTGCCGTAGCAAACATCAGGTTTCAAGTAAGGATTTTATGAAAATCCAAAAATGTTAAAAATTTTCTGAAATACAACTAACCATCTTAACCTAAAAATAAAATGAGGTCACTAATAGGCAGATAAAGAATACACATAACTTTTATTATTATTATTAACAGTTAACAACTATCTACCATAAGATGCATTAAGGATTAAATACAGGAGCTGTTCTTAATTATTTAAACACTGCTTTGATTTTTATATATATTTATATATATACACACACACTATTCATCTGCAAGTATGCAGGATATACACAAATCCCGAAATACACAATCAAATGGTCCCAGTGCATTCCTAACCCCATTCACAAAAGTCCGAAAGGAGAAAGACAATGATGGACCAAGACGGAAAAAGGGTCAAGAGAAAGGGACAGAAAGCCATTGCTGTTGCACTGTAGGGATTACTATAGCTGGGTCAATGCTTTAGTACTTCAGCAAGAGAAAGCCTTTAGCTTGCTATACTGATCCATTAGATTATCATTACACAAGGATCAGACATAGCATTAGTAATCTTTCCGTATCACCTCACATACATCCATTTTGTCTATAGGCCCTCTCAGAGGGTTAACATCTATTGCAACTTTTTTACAGCTGAAGTAATGAAAGTGTAAGGCTTTCGAATATTAAAAACACCTCAACTTGCGCTTTTACAAAGTACAGAGCTTGCAACACATTCTTAGCACATGTTCAGCTTTACACATTTAGTTTTCCTGCAGTTGTTGTAAGTGAATTGTGTGTATGTGAACGGAGTCCATCTGCATGACTTAACTGACCAGCAGATCAGAACGGGCCTGTTTTATCCATTAACAAAAACAGAAAAATGAATTAGAACATATTATGGAATGAGACATAATGGTTACTGTCTTACTAGTGCAGCAACCCTTATCAGCCATATAGGCTTAAAGGGTGGCTAATCACGTGCTTTCTATGCCATTGCCTGTAAAGGAGCATTGATTTGCAATTGATTTCACATTACTAAAGGAAAGTCTGAACATCTGCTCATATTCTATGAACATTGTGTCAAATGGAATGGAAAAAAACGGCCATTGTGATGCATGTTAGCTCAATAAAAGAAACTGTCGATGCCTATGCATGTTTCTTATTATTGATCTACCTGTGTTAAACCTCATGCAGTCATGAGGAAGGATTTCCCTGTAAAGAAACCAAGAGGCCAAGATTTGCATAGAGAGAAAATGGCTGGATTTTTTTGTACACTTTATTTTACAGGTGCGTGTTGTACTTAGTGCGCTGCAAAAAACACACATGCACAATAAACAAGAACAGGTGTGAAGAAACACAGACAAGGGAAGAACAGCAGCAGTAAAGGGAACTTGTTAATTTAAAAAAAAGTCTCTTGTTTTTGTTTAATTTAAAGGAACTTTTGGCATTCTAAATCAAACATTTGTAAGGTCCCAACTCCCCCCTCCCTCCCAATGAACTTGCCTGAACCAAAAAATACCTCACCCACCCCAAATTTAAATCCCACACAGAGCCAAGGGGACATTCTTGCATCAGAAAAAATTATGATGAGAGGCAACTGTATATAGCACAGACAGACAACTGGGTTAGTCAGCACATGTCAGGGACTGCCAGGTCCATTGTTTTTGTCTAGTGCCAATGTTTTATCTTCTTGTGTAGCAGATTTTGGTCAGCCCATAGAAAATTCCTCACCATTCAAGTCTGTTATACCCCTGCACTTAACCCTTCCATGTCATGAAACTGCTTCCCTGAATTAGTGGACTAGAGTTACTTTCTACTAGATCAGTGTGTGGTCTGTCCTTGCACTTCTATTTAGTGATCCATTTGTCCGCTCGCCCAAATTCTATTCTTAGGTCTCCTAGTCCCCGAACAATCCCACCCAGGTAAGTTTGTCTGTGCTCCTCCTTGGCTTCTGGTCCTTTGCAGGCTCTAATTACAGGTTGCGGTTTACTGGTGTCACATAATTGCGTGGAAACATGCCAGTTTGACCGTGACATGTGCCTTTCCACCAGTTAGGGTCTGAGTTGTCCACGACTTGGATGAAGTCTCCTCTTCTGAATCCAAGCTCCCCATCTTCCTGTGGGTCAAAGTCAAACAGTGCCTGCACATAGGTAGGTTGCTGTAGGGGGGGGGGGGGGAAAGGTCAGAGATTATTATGTATATTCTTAAAAATACCTGAGCTAAATAATCTGAATCAAGACGGTTTAGCCTAAAAGCTGCACATGCAATATACATCGAACATAATAATGGAGGTTGAAAGCCAAAACCCAATAAATTACAGTGCAGTGAAAAGATAAGTGTAAAGAGGCTGTGCTGCCTGAGACTTTATGATTTTATTTAAAATAATTAAGACCTTACATTTCAAGACTATCAAGAAACAGATGCACACCTATCTTCTAATCCCCCCCTCTATATACCTGTGTTAAACTTGTGGCTCTGTCTCCCCCGTGTACCTGTGGCACCTGCTCGATGTCACGTAAGAAGATCTGCTGGTTCCGGGACACAGATGTGGACCGATGGTAGTCCACTAATTCATTCAGGGAGTTAAACTTTACAACCCATAAGAAGTATTTCCCTGCCCCATCTCTCAGGACCTTGAAATGCTGTACATCATTGCCAAACCTGTAAAAGATAGAAATAAAACATAAACGTAAATAAAACAACTAAAGCCCCCCATACACGTTCCGATTATTCTCCCGACCGATTTTTCGTCCAATCCTGTCACCCGATTTTCACCTAAAATGTTATGGTCGGTCGGCACGAAAAATCGGAATTCGAATTATCACCGATTCATCAGCCTGACCCTATTTATTAACAGCAGATCGACCAAAAATTTACGGACAGGTCCAAAGCGGTCCCGATCGATTTTTCGGCCGATTTTGAGAAATCGGGATCGGTCGGGTACATAATTCCGAATCCGATTAATCTCCCGACCACATTGGTCGGTCGGGCAAAATTCGTACGAAAAATCGGAACGTGTATGGGGGGCTTAAACCTGTAAAACATTATAAGATTTATCAACAAGATAAATCATAATTAACGGCCCTAGCGGTCAGGATGGCACTATCTCGTCCAGCGATGCTACTTCTACTATAGCACTGGACGAGATGGTGCTGTCCAGTACACATTGGGGCTCCAGCAGCGCATACTTACAGTTTTGCGCTGTCCCCAATGTGACATGCTGCCAGCTCCTCTGTCTCTTCTCCTCCCCTCTCTGAGTGACATGATGACGTCACATCGGGGAGGCGCGGGAAATTTGAAAGTAAATTGCATGATCTTTGTAGAAATCTTTGTAGAAAACTGATTTCAATGTGCTTCTATGTACAAAATATCGCCAGAATAAAAAGTCTCTGGCGCCCCACATGTGCCTATATGCAGTAACCTTTTTAGTTTTTAGCAGTAATTTTACCACATCCATCACACCAGGTTAGAGAGGGTTAACTGCAAATGGGCACATCTGGGGCACCAGAGACTTTATTTGGGTGAGATTTAGTACATAGCAGCAAAGCTTTGTGCCCTGATTTTTGTGTTTTCTCATTAATTTTATTTAAAATTTTTATTTTACATATTTGTTTGTTTCAAACATTATTCTATTCAGGATGTCTATTAGACCCTTGTACGGATATATTTTGGGAAGTTACAGGCCTACAACATAAAGAAAAAATTACCATTGAAGTCTATGGTGCACTTTTGGTACAGAAATCTGGACCTCAGCAGTGCGCTAGGGAGGTTAATATCATACAATAAATCACTATGAATTTTCTGATTAGTGATGTTGACCTCTGGCCGTTGTTACGGAAGTAGATATAACTGACTCACTTGACTGAAAGCGAGAAATCTCCTGGGGCACTTTCACTTTCTCGGATCAAAAAGGCACCATCATGTCTCTGTTTTCCAAGCATTTCCTCTGCTTTGGCACGTGGAATTTTTCCAAAAAACCAACTGAAATAAAAAGAAAGGTAAATAAGATTTACCTGGCAAAAAATAAGATTACTTGGCAGTTGCCCTTAGTTAAAATTATAAGTAAAAGCATATTTACAACAAACAATTTAAAAATTACCGCTGGGGTAGCTAAGGCTGTTGTTTGAGTTAATTTAATTCCGCAGATTTGTAAGTTAATTACAAAGTCCCTGAATAGGATCATCACCAAAATTGCTGGAATGTAGAGAAGGGATGTGGGAACATTGTAAAGAAAAAAGTATATCTCTAACATATGAAGGTTTTGCACAAAATCAGTTCAAATTAAGTCAAACTTCAAACCTAATTAATGCAATACACAGGACACAACCGGCAGAGCAGGAGTTAGGCTCAAGCAGCCTGTCTATTTTATGTATACAGTATATCCATACTACATGCAGATGGACCTGATGTGCACATATATTCATATCATCTGAGCATCTTTCACAAAGACCAGTGGTGACCAGATGTCTAAGCATCTCCAAAACAGTAGGTCTTGTGGACTAGTGTGTAACTAGTAGGCAATGGATGGTACCTACCCATTTCCAGGTGATATGATTCCAGATATAATGAGTGCAGTTAAGAAGAACAAGGTTAGGCTACACCATCTTGTTAAGCTATTGTATAAATAACAAAACATGGTTGTCTGCCTTACCCAAGCATGAAAAAATTGCTTTGCTTATAATCTAAATACATCCATTCGCCTTTTCAGGTTCTACCATCATCTAAGTCTCTTTCTGATGGACGCTCACAGCGAGTTCCTTAATGTTCTTATGACAATGCATTGGAATGCAGGCTAAGGGCCTTTCACATGCGTTGCTTCATGTTTTTTTTGTTTTTTTTTATAAACGTGCATGTTTTTTTTAATGCATTTGTTTTTTCAGTACTGCAATTTCTCATACAGTTGCAAGAAAAAGTATGTGAACCCTTTGGGATAACGTGGAGTTTTGCATGAATTGGTCATAAAATGTGCTCTGATCTTCATCAAAGTCACACCAATAGAAAAACACAGTCTGCCTAAAATAATACTACACAAACATGATGTTTTCATGTTTTTAATGAACATAACATGCACAGTGCAGGGTGGAAAATTATGTTAACCTTTGGAGTTAATAACTGGTTGACCCTCTTTTGGCAGCTATTACCACAACCAAACGTTTCATGTAGTGTAGACTTGCACAACGATCTGGAGAAATTTTGGACCACTCCTCTTCACAAAACTGTTTTAGTGTAGCAATATTCTTGGGATGTCTGGTATGAATCAATCTCTTAAGGCCATGCCACAGCATTTCAATCAGATTGAGGTCAGGACTCTGACTGGGCCACTCCAGAAGGCATATTTTGTTCTCTTGAAGCTAGTCTTTTTTTGAATGACTTGTATGTAGGGCTGGACAATAATTCAATATCAATATATATCGCAATATAGTTTTATATCGAAATATCATAAAAGGATATCGAAATATCGGAAATGTATTTACAAATTGTATCATTTGTCACTGAATGACGTTCAGTCAGGGGCGGTCCTAGGGAGATCGTCTCCCTGGCAACCACTCCCTCTGCCGCCCCTTTCCCCGAGAGAGATCACGCTGCCGCCCCATTCCTCCCCACCGAGATGTGCTGGCGCAGTGATCTAGTAACTCCTCCTCTATGCTTTGCTGCAGCTATGCATAGGGAGGCACATCTCCATAGAACAGGGGACCCATCGAGATCAGCCTTCCAGTGTCACTGACGTTCATTCTGCTATGGACAGGGGACACAGAGGGGGGAGGCTGATCCTGACATGTCTCCTGTCCATAAAATGAATTCTCAGTGACACAGGGACGGGGGACGGGGGGCTCCCACATACAGGGATATCAGTTGATGGGTGTACTGACCCTCCTGGTGCTATAGCACTGCCTATACCGTAGCGCTGCGGGTAATAAGCTGTGCTGGGGGCTGCTGGCAGCTGACACAAAAAACATATCCCTGTATGTGTGAGCCCCCCACCCCCCAGTGTTCCCTGTCAATAGCAGAATGAACTGTGACACTGGGAGGGTATGAGCAGAACTGATCTCCATGTGCTGGGAGGGTATGAGCAGTGTCACAGGGGGAGGCTGATCTTAAAGGGTACCCTGCTCCCCGTCCCCCCTTCTCCGAGATTGTTCCAGGGGAGCAGGGGACCTGTCAAGATCAACCTCCCCTGTGTCACTGCTCATACCCTCCCAGGAAATGGCGATTAGCCTCACAATCATTTTATCAGAAGGAGCCTGGAGGTATTATAGACTTTGCAAATTCAGTTCGCAGACATCCATTGTATGTGTCCTCTGCAGTTTTTTCCTGAGGCTTTTTAATATTGTCCATATCGCTATCGGAATTATACCATATCGACCAAAATTAAGAAATATATTGTGATATAAATTCTTGTCATATCGTCCAGCCCTATCATCACCCCTTTTTCAATGAAAACTATCTGACAATAATATGAAGAGTATATGTCAGCAAAAAACCATATTTCATAGCAGAAAGCATAACTGATGCAATGCTGAGGAATCACCCACTTAAGGTGGGTAATATGGTTGACTTGTGCAATGATGTACTACAAGTACTTGCAGTATGCCAGATATAAACTGTCCGTTAATGAGGAAGCTCAAAGTTGCTAGGGTCAAAACTTTACAACTTTTATCTATCTTGCATTGTTAAGATAAAAGCAAGCCACCTGTTTCATATTTATATATTTAGCAAATACTAGGGCAATAGTCACAGTCAATGAAATGCAGAAATTTCTACATTGGCGTACAAACTAAACATGGACTGAAACTGAGACAATTAAGTACAACTGCATCTCATTCACCATCTCTTGTATATTTTTGTTTTTTGATTCTTTGCATGAATGAATCCTGGCCCACTTGCAGTAAGTAAAGGTACAGGTTACACATATTGTTGTTTGGATTTTTGTTGGCTTCTAAGCAATGGTGGTGAATTTACAATCAACTTATATTACATCAACTACATTATTCTAAAATTCTGCACTTTGAGAGAGTTTTCTACCTCAACTCCTTAGAAAAGTTTTTAAGTAGAAGTTCTAATTTAAGATTAGAATATTGTGATTTTCATGTATTTTGCCTCCAGCCCCAACTGGCATCTTCTGTCTAAGAGCTAAACAGGGTGAGCCCAACTCACATACAGTGCAGAAGAGTCACCATGGGCGTCTCTCCCTTCTGCCTCTGCCACTGTATGTTAGTTGGGCCCAACCAACCTACAGACAGTAAGCACAGAGGTGTAGGAAAGATCTGCCCACATGCTGCCCACTCTGTGTATGTGAATGCACCACATGCCACTTTGTAAACGTTACTGTGCATTGCTTTGGATTTTGAAAGTGAGTTTGGGGTGTCATTAACATTAACAGCATTTCCCACTTTTGGCTTATACTCAAATCATTCAGTTTTCCAAGTTTCTAAGGTAAAATTACATACTTCTGCTTATATTCAGGTTGGCTTATACTCTGTTTATATAGTAGCTAAACCATGGCAAACATTACCCTACCAGGCCACAGCTTCATAATGATCTTACAACAACATGTCTTCATATCACAAATGTTAAGGTTGGCCTCAGACCAAAGGACAAGGATAAAACATTAATACCTGACATTTAAATCAATTTAAAATGTAATGAATTTAGCCAATTTTCTCTTTTCACCGAACTCCTTGCTGTACAAGATAGTAATATGACAGATGGGTATTTCAGTACCTTTAGTAACTAATGTATTTACATTTATTTAAATACTTACGGGTGTGGCTTCATTTCTATATAGTTTTTTGGGATAAAACCATCTTTGCCATTTAGTTCAGCCTTGTACCAATTTTGATCACACTCTTCATTCAAAACCTAAAAGAAGAAGACATTGAAAGACAGTGAATAGATACAATCTCTATATCATTCAAAAGCTTTATTAAACTTTCGTATTGCCTGCAATTCCCCCCATGTAAAGCAAGTAGCAGATATGGCTCAACAGCACAACACAATGATGTCTTATTGTTACTTGGATGGGTGTGGGTACAGGGATGGCTTCATCAGCTAAGTTGACCCAAAGCAGCCTACCATCCCCTCAATACATACATAGGCTAAGTCTACACTACATTTTTTTGTCAACGCACCCCCTCTTTCTTATGGGCTATGATGTGTCTGTATACACAGGAGCATCATAGTCAGCATCGTGCAGTTGACAACTCAATTGTCATTCATGTGAGGCTGGGTATTATCTTGAATCATCAGGCATGTTTTCTCTATTGAATTTAACAGGGACTGTAAACGCTCCTTCACACACCCTTAACGAGCACAAATTGCGGCCAATCCGCCAGTGTAGACAGGTCCTTACTGTGATTGCATTTATTCAGGGCTGTGGAGTCGGAGTCGATGAGTCGGAGACATTTTTGGGTCCCTGGAGTCGGAAAAAAATGGACCGACTCCGACTCCTA
>CM070042.1:35879024-35889235 GCA_036250615.1 Ptychadena robeensis | reverse complement strand
GAATCTGAAACTGAGGAGTCGGAGTCGGGGAATTTATCGACCAACTCCACAGCCCTGCATTTATTCACATTGTATAAGCCTACACATTACAGCCCAATAGAAGTCAAGAAGGCCATGACCTAAGGTGAGCAAGACAGTCCCATATTAGCCAATGGACATCTGCTGTAGGTACAACTATTGATGAATTGAACATTATTCTATGACGGAACCTCTGGTTGTGTGGTCACTGAAAGTACAGCTACCCTATGAAAAATAGGTTCTTTTTTTTCTTTTAATTGTAACACTTCTTAAGTTGACAATGCTTAACCTATCTCTTTTCTTTTAACATGGCTAAACTTACAAAGTCAGATTAAGAGAATTCAAAGGAAAGAAATAGGTTTATTATTATGCTCGCTTATGACCAGATTGTAATCAATATGTGGAACATGATTCTAATTAAAATATATATTTATTTAATACCTGAGTTCAGTGCCTTAAAAGCCCAACCTTTAGGGGGAAAAAATATTTGGCTTAAAAAGAACTCTACATTGACCACACACTGGCTTAAGCAGAATACTATGAATTAAAATGGAGGAAAAAAAAGAGGATTTAGACTGAGGCTCCGTTGGGGAAGTTTGGGAGGAGCTCTGCTCTTTAAAATGCTTCAAAAATATTGTTTAAAGAAGGAGGGGGGGGGGATTCTTGCATTTTATATGGCAAATGTGCAACCACCTGCCTCCAAAAGATTATTCAGCAACAGGTGGTCGCGAATTCTATGCACCCTCTCTGCAGAGATGGGGAAGCCCTGAGAAGGATGTTCTGCCCAGGGCTCAGTGGGGCAGGAATTAACCTGGCCGGTGGATCTTTTTTTGCATGTCTGCACTGACAACTCAGCTCTGTGCTTTGAATGAGCTGACAAACAAAGCACCAGCCAGAACTGATCTCTGTCTATGTAGAGTTCTGCTCCACATGGCAGAGAGGGGGACCAGTTTCCCGGCCTCCTTTAACTTCCACACTGCAGGACAGACACCTAAAGCTCCGTCTGGCAGTCGTTTTTATTTTTTTTTCAAATATATATACTTTTCCCCTAACAAGACGCTCCGGTTGATGGTGCGTCTTATCTCCCGGAGCTCCTTATAGGCCCCAAAATATGGTATATACATATTAATAAAATGTAATCTGAAACTCTTGCATTCTACAGAAACGTAAATCCATTTGAGCTGTATTTCCACAGTTATAATGCTGGTCCCTTCTGGCCTTCTCCTTTAATGGAATGTACTCTGATGTATAAATCAATCATGTGCAGATGGTTACCATGGAACAGAATTCTAGATGCAATACTGAACCATACAGAAGAGGCTTTACTATGTACAAAGAAATAGCAGCAGATTCATAGAATGACACGAAATCTAATCCAGGAAGTTGGAGTGGATGTGGTTTGCTGAAATTCTGCAAAAGGCTTTTAGTTGTTAACCATAAAAGACTAAGATAAAGGAAACAGGAATAGACAGTTGTAATTGATAAGACATTCTTTAGGTAGCCAAATGTTTCAAGTAGATGCTTCAAAATGTAACGCAAACATTACTTTATACAAAAAAAACAAACAGCCTAGATAACAAAGACACTGTAGTCTCGCTGTACAATTAACCATTTCATTGACTCTTCCACTCACCTTTAGTATGTCACCTCGCTTGAAGCTTAGCTCATCATCAGCTGTGGCTTTAAAGTCATATTTAGCTATGGCTTCCATGGTTACCGCAGCGTCGCTGACCTGCGGGGGGCCTTCGAAACAGAAAGGCTGGGACCCCTCCGCTGCCCAACCTCCTCAAAGTAATGTAGCGCAGTAAATGGATGTCTTGACTTCCACACCCGGCTAGTTATTGCTCTGAAGTTAAGATGGCAAAATCGCTTGCGGCCTATGAAAGAAAAAAGGATGCATGCTTACATACATACATTTAACCAGTAATATATAATATAGAGCAACCTAGCAACAAACAAGACCATTTCACCAATCAGGAGTTACTGCAGAAGAGGAGGGAATATGTAATTGAATAGTATACTGGTGATTTTAGTTTTTTTCAGTCTTTTAAAACTTTCTTTCAATAGAATATTGACCAGGGTGGATAAAAAAATTATTTTTTTTAATTTAAGATTTTTTCCCCATCCAAAGGTTATTCCATCATGATATAAAGATTAGTTTTTATGATGTAGAATAAGGCTGTATATGTAAATTTTTTTGTAAATAAATTCCATGAATCCATTTACAGTGTCATTGCTCTTCCAGAGGTTTTTGTAAGATTATTGGACAGTTGTTCTGCATACAAGATATTATCACAGATGCTTGGTTTACTTTTGCAGTTCTCAAAACTGAATTTGACTGGGCAGAGATCACATGCAGCAAAAATGTTATAAAATTCACATAGCTGAGAAAAAAATCCTATTGTTCTACAAACCTATGAATACAGAATCAACCCCAATTCAGTGTTCACGTTTCATCAAGAAGTTCAGTGAATAGAATAGAAATAATATTTTTCTGATTGTTTGGAGTGGAATAGATCTGCACAAGAAGAAAGTGAAAATAAAAGGTGGGCATACATGGGTAGATTCCAGTGCAATTGACTGGCAATCAATCACAGGGTGGTGTCGTCACCACGCTGTGATCGATCGCGGGTCAATCAAATGGTACCATATTTTTCGACATATAAGACAGACTTTTTCACCCCCCAAATTGGCCTGCGCTCCCGAGAGAAGGGAGCTGTGGGCTGTGTTCAATTTGGCTGTGGATGGCTCGGCGGGTCGGCGTCCCCGCCGGGGAGGGGGTGACTGTCGTCCCAATGGCGCCCGGGAAAATGGCGCAATTGGGACGATCGGTGCCCCCTCCTTGGTGGGGGTGCAGGGGGTGCCGAACAATAGCAGTTCGGCTGTCGGCTGGGCTGAACACTGAACAGATCAGTGTAGTGTGACCTGTTCAGCTGACAGTGTACTGCTGCTAGTGACACCTGTGCCTGAATTGAATATTGCATCCATTAAAATTCATTGCATTATTCCAATTGATGTGAAAACTTCTTCCCTAAAAACTGGGTGCGTCTTATGTGCCGGTGCGGCTTATAAGGCAAAAAATACGGTAATCAATGTGTACCACATGGGCACATCAATACCAGTGTGATGGGGACCCGGTTTCCCAGGGGTCAATGCTTTTCCCCAGCCAGTGACCAGCCTGCACGCCCCCTCCCACTCCCAGCCACCTGTGTGCCCTGCAGTCCCCATTAAAAGTAATGGATTTCGACCAAGGTTTTGCAACATGTTGAAAACCCATTTGGTTCACATTCATTTATACAATATGCACTACAGCAGTGGTCATGTCCTGTATATGCACTACAGCAAAGCGTCATGTCCTGTATAATGCGTAAGTGCCCTCCTCCCTTATATTTTCCCACCCTCTGTCTGTGAGAGTGTATTTTACCATTTTAGTTGGATCAATATTGTTTTTTGGAGCTGTACTCCCTGTGTGGGACCCCTGGCCTCGATGGGAGCTCCTTTGTGAATTTGAGAGTGTGGAGGCATCATGTAAAATTATTTGAGATGCATAGGGTGGTGAGTGCAGACTATTTTTAAATTTTCTATAATGCCCACACTTTATCCTGTAGACATTTTGTGGGAATGCTCCATAGCAATCATTAGCTAATAGAACTCAATCATGTACTATAACCCCTCTTCTTGACCTAAATATACACATATTGCAATCCATTAGAATACAAGTATTTAGCTGGACTATGACTCCTTTTGAAACTTTCTGCTTAATTTTTTTCAACAAGCAAATTATACTGGTGTCAGAACAATCTTTTTTTCAGGTTTCCCAAAATAAAGACCTTGAAAAAAAAAAATGAGGCCACTGACACCATTGTAGCGCCAAGAGACAGCAAGCAGTTGTAGGTATGTGCTGACACCTCTAGGTCAGCTATCAGTAGCAGCTCATGGCAATGGGCCAGATATTTGCCAGACACCTCTCAACAAGACAAGGAAATATTTATTAAAATATTCAAGTTCTATTCCTGCTGCTGTAACATTTCAACAGTTGTATGTAAGTAGAGTTCTAGTAAGAGCAGGCTTGTTAAAGTACAACCAGATCTGATGATTACAGTGTCTTATCAGAGCATGTTCTAGAAGGGTGAAACATAAAAAGTTCCTTTGAAAAGCAGACAGTTTACTTCCTCATCGTTGTGATAAAGAAAATCTCCCACATACCGAAATTCAGGGGAAGGCTCCCTGCAACATACTGGCAAACCCATTACTTCTCTTATTTTACTACATATATAGATTGATTAATGCTGCAAAAATTTACTTCCCTAGTTCCTATAAATATCTTTAAAAACATGACCTCATTTTGCGACCAATGCTATCATAACAGGGCCCTTGTGCATCTCCATTCAATACATGGTTGAAGCAAAGAACCACAAAGGCGACAAGGATGAGGGAAAGCTACATAAACACATTTAATAAATAATAGGAAGTAGGAAAAAGAAGTATATGCAAAACACATGGGGCTTTCTACTGGAACCATTTTCTGCATGACAACAGACATGGTAGCACCTTATGTCACTTATTGAAACCAACTGGAATTACAGTTACAACAAAACTGGTTTTAGAGCAAATGAGCTGTAAGCATATTGCATGGGTCATCGGAGGCAAGACCTGAAGTGCAAGATAACACTGCTGCTGAAACAAGAACTAGTTATCAGGCTTACTCAGACCGTGTGGTCAAAAAAAAAAAGTATGCAACTAAAATGGAACATGTTCACAAAGAAATGACAAAATAACATGTAGGTTTAAGATTTAGAACGACATAAAGAAAGTGGAAAGAGTGGAAAATACACCACGGTGACTAATTTTAGTGGGAAACAAGTTGCATTCAGCTGTGCAGACAGAATAGGTGTAATTTGGTATAAACGTCCAAGTAGCAGTCTAGCCCAAAGGTAATCATCTTTGGCTGTATGTCAGCACTGCATAAGCTCTACCTTTATCTTAAAGTATACATCCACCCCTTGGAAGGATTTATGGATCCCCAGTGCATGTGAAAAAAACTGCACAGGACCCATAAATGTCGGGCTATTCAAACAAAGAATGTTGTATACAGCGCTATATTCTCTATTTGCCAGCTGGTCATCTGAACTAGCAAATAGAAGTATATATAAAACATCATACTTTTTGTATACATAAAACAATATTATGTGACTGAGACTTTGAATAAGAAAAAATATTTTTTTTCTGATTGTTTTCCCATCCGCAGTACAACCTCATTGTACTATATCAACTTAGTTTTACATAAACGTTGCAATAGAAGCGCCTTTCTAAACTAACAAACTAACTTATGAAACGGCAAAAAAATGTGTACTTCTTTTCATACCCTTGTGGTTATGGTATATGATCTTTAATTTAAACTGTTTGGCTCAGGATAGCTTTTATTTATATCAGTTACCCCAACAGGCAAGCCCATGCTGTCCTTCAACAATGATGTCCAGGGCTCTTCTTTCTAGTTCCACCTCACTGACATCAGTGATGACACATGGCCCTAGCTATATGCCTGTAATGGCAAAGGCGCTGAAATACAGGCATAGGCTTTACAGGTCCTCATATTTATACACATACCTCCAGGGAATTTAAACAAGAAGCCCAAGGGAAGTTCCCTGTATTATCTTTACTACTTTCCTTAAGTTTGTTTAATGTACGGATTAAATGTATAAGTTTTCCTTAAACATTGAATCCGGAACAAGTGAGGCATAGTATTAGAACACATGTTCAATCTCAAATAACACATCTGTGGCATTAGTTTCTTACATTAGACTAATCAAATATATTTACACCCCTGGCCAGAGTTTGACACTCCCGACCTAGAGTGTCAAATACTGCTCTTGAGTTCCTCTCCTCTTACATACCTGGCTCTGTCGCCGTCCACTAAGCACTGCTCTTCCCAAAGCCATGCTGTTGACTAGAGTGATAAGCAGGAAAGTCAGACAGCTGGGCCTTCAGAACTATTTTTTTTATTTTTTGCTGAATAACTAAATAGACAAAAGAGGAAGAGGTGATATACTTTCTTGCTTACTCCTACATGCCTACTCCTCTTCATACAATTGGTTCATTGAAGCTTATTTGTTGTCCAAACCATTCAATGCTCTCTGACTTCCTCCTGCAAGTGCAGGACCATCAGTTCTGATCTGTACGAGAAGATGCGAAGACATCCCAAAAATTCCAACTCATCAAATAGCAAATATAAGCACTACCTTTTCTACTTTTTTTTTAATTCACAGTAAAGTAATATATTCATCACACAACAAGGTATCTATGGTTACCCTTACAGGAAGATGGCTATTTGCTGTATAACAAATATGGAGTGTTATCTACTGCACATTAATGGAAAACAATTCTCGATACAGTAAAAATCACCCTTTTATTGTCTGCAAGGGGGATAGGCCTTTCATTAGAACTACAAATGCAGTATGGATTTCCACTGGTCTACTGCTGCCACCCATAGCTACAAAAGCCACATCTTTCGTCTTTGACAAGCTCTCACATCTTTCCCTGAATGTATTTCAGGTTCAAAGTACCATCTTGACTGGCTGGACCAGGATGACTAAACTTTCTAGTTTATGTATCAGCACCTGAAACATACTATAGTTATACACAGAGCTGAACATTAGGGGTGCAGGCAGTGCCGGCGCTATAGGCGGGACAGGCCTGCCCAGTCAGGTCTGTGTACCCGCTTGATTTGGCCCCCTACCTGCACCCGCCTAACCTGGGATACGTAGGCGTGCCCCCCTTGATTGGCCACCTGTGTCTGTCGCTCCTGGTGCTCTGGCGATGACCCTAGGTGCATTCAGGAACATAGGCTGGTAGTAATGCAGCCTCTTCTGCATTAGGAACCTGCCTGCCAGTAACATTAAAATAAAGTTTTTGTTAATAAACAAAAAATTGTTTTTCCCAGGAACAGAAGTTGACAACTGCATTTGTTTGTGTCGTTGAAATCTGCACTGTCTATTATGTACATATAGATTTTCCTAGATAAGATCTGTCTTGACTACAGCGAAATCCCTGTGGTTAACGACCAATTAGCACAACCGCCCGGCGGATGCAACATTCGGTGTCCGCCAGCCGTTTTTCGCCCAATAGGCCTGTCATAAGGTGGTTACCAAAACGACTTTGCGAGACAAGCGAGTGCCTGCACAAGTTTACAGGCGTTTGAGACAGCAACCGTGTAAATGTAGCCCAAATCGAACTAGCCCCCCTACCGGGCAACATGGACATCAGGTTAGCCCAATTATTTATCACACTTATTAAATTGGTCAAATCTTAGGGAAGCGTTATGTGTCCAGAAGAGATGCTCAATTAATAATATTTCAAAAATAGATATTCACATGCAGACTGCAAATGTGGCTGCCGAGTGTGATTGTCTCATCTACATGATAATACTGTTTTTTGGTCTTTTTGCATCTCTTGTTGCCAGCAAAAGAACATTTCTGCATCTTCCATACTATGTTCTGGTATATACAGTACTTGGTAATTTGACACCAAGGATTTCACATACACTTGACTAATGGGAACCGATACACTTAAAGAGATACATAAATAAAAAAGACTTAAACTTGCGACACACAGGAAATCAGTCAGGGAAGTGCTGCTCACCCAACTCAGACTTGTGAAATGCTGGCTAAATCCTTAGTCAGCCAAAAAAAAAAAAAAAAATAGGGGAAACTATGCCATAGCAAAGGTCCTGGTTCTGAATCTCTAAAAGTCACACCAACACCAAGCCCCAGAAGAAATAATTAGCATATTTTTCAAGCTATAAAAGACGCACCGAACCATTAGATGCACCAGTTTTTAGAGCAGAAAACCAGAAATCAATTGGGTTAATGCAATGGATTAAATGAATGCAATATCAAATTCAGCCAGTAGATGTCACTCGCAGTAGTACACTCACAGCACACCCCAACCTCATCTTCGTCACTGACTGGGAGGAGGGGGGCCAACAGCTGCAGAGTCTCTGCTCTCCCTCTCCCGATCTTGCTGTTCCTGTGTCCGAGGAAGTTGCAGTAATTGCAGTGCCCACGGACACAGAGAGAGGGATAGATGGGAGTTCATCTATCTCTCTCTCTTCATTGTTTATGCCAACATGGCTCTGGACTTTGTTGGCATAAGCAATTATACAGTTCAGCTGGGAGATCCCGACACCGGCGGCATCTCTCATCTGACAGCTCCCTGGCTAATCTCCTTGCCGGGAGAGCTGGCGGAAAGCCAAGGAACGACCACCATGGGGGTCACGCATTTTGGGGGTGAAAAAGTAAGTGTTATAGTCTGAAAAATACAGTAGTAAAACACTTTCTGCCGCTGCAATTACACATATTTTAAATTGTTATTCCACCAAGATAGTAAATTCATGAATGATAAACCAATATATTTCTTGAAGGAAAGATCTATAAAAAATCAAAAAAACTCCCAAGGATGGATCCACAGACATGATCCACTTCCATAATCTCTGCAAGGCTTCAGGGCAAGGTGAAGGTTGTCTTTAAGCATAGGAGCAGCTAAGGAAGCATACGTTTAGAGCAGTAAATATATGATACTTTTAGTGGTGTAAGACCAGGGCTCCACTACGTTTTGCTAACATGCACATGCAGTGAAGACGCAGCGACTACCATTTTGCCGCCTTTCTGCAAAACATAGTAAAGCCCTGGCACATGGATTGCAAATGTTTCACTTGAAGTTCAACTTTAGAAAACAGCCATTAATAAGCTCTTATGAAAAAATTAAATGAACCAAAATTTTGATCTGTAAACCAAAATGATCACTAAATATTGCTATAGATTTTATTAACAGTGGCATGCCTGTAGCAACACAAGCCACAACAATTCTCTCATAACATATTCAAAGTTTATTATAAAACTACAAAAACCCAGGCAAAAAGTTTTGATATTTTTCCTTTCAACTATAAATCCCCATTAATGTTGTTCTCCTGCTCCATATTTGCGTATCAAATAAGAGTAGCTAGTGAACAGGCTTCCCATTGTACAAAGAAGCGATCTAATCCTTTACAAATTATACACACAGAAGGCACGGCTATCTATTTAACAGACAAAGGATCAATCTACAAAGCCAACATTTCAGGACAAGAATACAAATTTTTTTTTCACTTTAGTGCCACATAGGGCTGGACGATATGGAAAGAATTTATATCACTATATATTTCTTAATTTGGGTTGATACAATATAATTCCGATATCGATATGGACAATATTAAAAAGCCTCAGGGAAAAACTGCAGAGGACACACACAATGGATGTCTGCAAATTGAATTTAAAAAGTCTATAATACCTCCAGGCTCCTTCTGATAAAATGATTGTGAGGCTAATCGCCATTTGCTGGGAGGGTATGAGCAGTGACACTGGGAGGCTGATCTCGATGTGCTAGAAGGGTATGAGCAGTGACACAAGGGAGGCTGATCTTGACGGGTCCCCTGCTCTCCGACCCCCCTGGAGTGATCTCTCTTTGGGAAGATCAGCCTCCCCTGTGTCACTGCTCATACCCTCCCAGCACATGGAGATCAGTTCTGCTCATACCCTCCCAGTGGCACAGTTCATTCTGCTATGGACAGGGGACACTGGGGGGGGGGGGGGCTCACACATACAGGGATATTTGTTGGGGGGAGGTACATACACTGACCCCCCTGGTGCTGTAGCACTGCCCATATCGTAGCGCTGCTGCCACTGAGGCAGTGCAGACAGTGGTGGCTGTCACACAGCCCATTGCTAGCGTGTCATCCTGTACTCCTGCCAGCCTGGGGTCGGGTTTCACCATTGGCTGACAGGAGTAGAAGGAAGCTAGCAATAGGCTGTGTGACAGCAGATCTTCTGCCTTCTGATTTATGTCTGATTTTTTCTAGTGCATTGCACTCACCCCCTATTTCTGTGTCAGCTGCCAGCAACCCCCAGCACAGTTCAGTGCCAGCAGCGCTACGGTATAGGCAGCACTATAACACCAGGGGGGTCAGTGCACCCACCTCCCCTCAACTGATATCCCTGTATGTTGCAGCCCCCCGTGTCACTGAGAGTTCATTCTATGGACAGGAGACATGTCGGGATCAGCCTCCCACCTGTGTCCCCTGTCCATAGCAGAATGACCGTCTGATCTCGATGTGCTGGGAGGGGTATGAGCAGTGACACTGGGAGGCTGATCTCGATGTG
>CM070042.1:35868203-35878924 GCA_036250615.1 Ptychadena robeensis | reverse complement strand
CGGCAGGGTGATCTCTCTTGGGGAAAGGGTGGGGGAGGGGGCACTGAGGGAGTGCTCGCCCAGGGAGACGATCTCCCTAGGACCGCCCCTGACTGAAAGTCATTCAGTGACAAATGATACAATTTGTAAACACATTTCCGATATGTCGATATTCTTTTATGATATTTCGATATAAAATTATATCGCGATATATATTGATTTTGAATTATTGTCCAGCCCTAGTGCCACATGGATAAAAAAAAACATTATTAAACCTTGTTTACCAGCCTACCAGCCATTTTATTACTGCACGCGTTTTTACATAGACAACCAATGTTACCATTCACACTGCATGTGTTGTGTTTTTAAAAACGCAGAGTTAAACGCCCTGCTGTATGCAGATGCAATGTGAAAAACACATGAATTTTTGTATATACGCAGAAACGCATGCCTTTAAAAACCGCATATAGTGTGAAAGGGCCATTAGTCTGTTTAAACTGCATTTGACATGCAAGTTATATGCAAGTGTACAATAGGTGGCATTCTGCTTAAAAACGGCAACTTATTAGTGGACTCCAAAAGAATGAGTAGGTAGACAAGGTGCATGGATGGGTACGAATGTATAAACACTCTTAAACTAGGCATACACGGTTCGATTTTAGCAGTAGAGCAACCTAAAACGGATTAAGTTTAGATCGATCGGATTTAAATCGTATACTGTACACATGGTTCGATCGGCGTCGGAAATAGTTCGATACTGATCAAATCATTAATCGGACATGTTGGAAAATTTCGCCGATTGTACAGTGATCAAACTAAAATTGTAGCATTTTGTTTGTTGGTCAGGTTGATTAAATTTGATGAATACATTTATATATGACTCTTTGTGATCAAAACTAAAATTGGCGATTTTGGTCGTATTACGGTCTTACTTCCACGTGGATCTACTTTGGATTCGCTTACGATCGGTTTCCGATGAAACGATCAAGATCTAAAACCGGATCGGAAATTGATTGTACTTAAATCGAACCGTGTATGCCTAAGCTTTACTCTTTAACAAATGGCAAAGTGATTGTATCTCCTTAATGGCTCCACAGCGTCATTGTCATCATTCAAGTGATTTAAATGTAAACTAACAAAGGCCTAGCAACATGCCATGGCTTCCGATTGTTCCCTACATCTAAAGGGAAAGCAGCACTAGTTTATGGACAAAAAGTTTACATTTATGATAAAGAAGGACTGATTCAAAGACACTGTGTATGAATAAACCTAAATGAACAGGGAAGTATCATAGTAGTTGTCGGACACACAAAATGCAATCACACAATCAATAAACATTTATGGCACACAAAAATATCCCTGAGTATTTAATGCTGGAAACAAATTTGTTCGATATTTCCTTTCAATCGACCCCCCCCCCCCCCCAAAAATCAATCCGTTGATGTCGATTGAACAGGCCTTGATTCATGTGCACCTGGTACGATCGACCCAAAGGGATCGATATCTAACAGTAAATCACTCAACAAAGTAATCAGACATGTCAGTAAATTTCAGTAATTCGTTCAGTTTTCTGGGCATTTCAAATGATTTGTATCTGATTGTACTATGGAGCATGTCATGGAGATTAACAATCTGTTAAAATGTAAATCGCTATGGATCGTGTATAACCACACAGACTGTCCGAACACGTATGGCTACATTTAGTTGTGCGGATATACCATGACTTGAAGGAACCTTCACAGATACTATCTGGCACCAAGAGATTCGTAGCAGCAGGATAACCCCAACCCCAATGCTGCAAATCTAAGATTCACAGCCCTCATCTTATAGGGCTCTTAATCCCAGTTGTCAATGGCAGCTCAGGTTACCACATTCAGAAACTAGCATGATCCCCAATCATGTGTACAAAAATACAGTAGGACCTCTATTGTGACCCAAACCGAGCACCATATATACTCTAATAGAAGCCAAATTTAGCACCTGAATCTGCTTATACTCGAGAAATTAAAAGCGCTGCATTTCGCGGTGCAAAGCCCCTAACAAAATTTGCTGGAGATGTACAGAAGGGTTGTAGGAAGTGTAGTTAGGTTTAAAGTCAACATTTTTTAAGTGGACATATTTTTTAACTTAATTTATACAAAAATGATATAACATCGCAAAACAAAAGAAAATTTGGACCAAACAATATTTTTGTACCTATTGTAGGGAATTATCAAAGCACTTGCAATGGATTATTTACCAGACAAAATAGGAAGTAGCAAGAAAAAAAATTATTGGGATTAATATACAAATAAAGAGAAAGGTCAGATACTAGACAGACCTGTTCAAGCAAACTGTCAAATAACTATTGTTTACAGCAGCGATGTGCACAAACACCTTGAGGACATTGGACAGCAATAGCAGAGGTTTACCCAGAGTCCTAACCTTTACAGGTCAAATAAACAGTACATCACCAAACCTCTCAGCTATATGTAGGTGGTCCACAGATCCAGCACAGCATAAACTGGTAGGCAAAAGAAGCTACTGGAACCAATGTTAAAAAGTCCCCCAGGAAGCAACTTGATGAACCCCAAAACATCACAGGGGTGCCCAGACTTATATAGCTACCAGCAGTATATATTATAGTAGATGAGTTAACCCCTGATTCACAAAAGAATCACAAATCCAAGCATGTAGAGCATACATACTGTTCACTGTGGCCTAGAAAACATTGACTGCTTGTCTTGTGGAGTACAGCACACCCACTGCTGGCACTGTGGAGTACAGCACGCCCACTGCTGGCACTGTGGAGTACAGCACGCCCACTGCTGGCACTGTGGAATACAGCACGCCAACTGCTGGCACTGTGGAATACAGCACGCCTTGGTATATTCCCAGGGCATACCCAATTTTACCTGACTTTACATACTCAGTACCTATGACTAAACCTGTATTAATAATATACGTATATTTAACCTAGATGACGTTACAACCCTAGTGGAAACACGGGTTGACCATATTTTGTGTGCCCCCCGTGCCCCCAGACACCGTTTGTCCAACATCACCCAGCGGAATCCTTGAGCCAGATATCCTGGACCTGTACTTTTATATCTATATGGAAACTTTAAGTAAGAATAAGTGTTGAAGTATAGGTAAGTGGAGTAATATATACACCCTAAAATATATTTATATCCCAATATACGTTCAATTTGCATTACTCAATATTGCACTGTCTCCCTCACAGTGATCACAGATCAAAATATCCATAACTGATTCCTCCGGAAGAAGCTGGTGTATCGAAACATGTTGAGGATTTAAGAGGATGTATAACAAATTTTTTGATCATGGTGATGTAACTATCTATTTTTACTGTAATTGTCAATGATATATGATGTACTACCTTTACTGCGTTTGATTTCACATTAAAATTGATATAACTTTACATCTGAAGTCTGATATTGCCTCTAAAGTTGGGATGTGGCTAGTCAGCAAACATTGGGTCCCAAGTATCCCTTTTATTTTCTCTTCTAATGAATACAGCACGCCAACTGCTGGCACTGTGGAATACAGCACGCCAACTGCTGGCACTGTGGAGTACAGCACACTGACTACTGTGACTACTGATACTGTGAAGTTGAGTAGAACAAATTGACTCTTGCCAGTCAATGGAGGAGTGGAGTAGGGGAAAGTGTGGTGTGCGTGCACAGGAACAGTGTGTGTCTGCACATAATTATATCTTTCTTTTTAGTATATAGAGACATAGGAAATTTATTGTTACGTTTATTCATGATGGAGAGTTTAGGCCACATGACCACGTGTAAGAAGACAGACATGTTGCCCAGGTAAACATGAGGGTCAGTCTCTTGGCATTGTGCATTCTGGGCGCAGCCTGGTTGTTCCATGTTCCAGCTCAAGGGTCATTTGGGTATGATGAGTAGAATGCCGTCGCTGCTGTCCCCAGAGCTCCTGTACTCACAAGCCTGCATGGGGCACAGAGATGAGTTGATGAGGAGCTAGGCCAAGGCAGGGAATGGCGGCCGGTGATTACATGAGTTGTTCCCACAGAAAGCCAGCAGAGTATCAAATATTCAGTATCGATCCTCAAGCAGTGTGTCCGTGCTTAATTACATCCTTTGTTTAGTATATAGGATAACTTGCCTATGCATTTTACTTGCTCCAGGTGAGATGAATTGGCTTGCACCAGCTATCCATTTTACAAAAAAAATACCTCAGTTTGTGCAGACAACCCAAGTCTAATTAGTGTCAATCTTCCACACACCACTTTTTACAAAAAGATTTGTAACTTTTACATGAGATCCAATTTGACTTGCTACACAAATTGGGTTTTAAAAAAAATAAAGCCTACTTTTCCATCTAATCCAAAAGGAGATTTGTTGTAAAGAATAGAATACCTGCAAATAGGAAAATTGGATTAAGCCTCTGCTCCACATATTCCATATGCATCTGAAAATAATTTTTGGGGTTTCCTGAGGGAATGTAATAGCAGCAATCCATTAGGCGAGTTGGCAAAAGCTAAACTGCACTTCCAGTATATGAAACTGCTGCAAGCATTGCTAAGTTTAGGTAAGTATATAAGTATACTGCAAGCCATCCTCTAAAATGACATATACACTTGTCTGTATAAGTGGTGGCCATTAAAGTTAATCTGAATAGATAAGTAGAAAAAAGTTAAAACCGCTCTAAAAAAGCCAATACACATATAGATCGGCCCTTGATCGATGGGCGTTTCAAACGCTGACCTCACGCCGTAGGTGCTCGTGGCCATTGATCCAACATGGCCACCCCTGTGTTCGAACAGGTAATCAATCATATGCTCATCTATATGTGCATGGGCACCTTAAGGGCGCACTGATACGGGCGGTCGCAGACTGCCTATTTAATGCCCAAAACCCGAAGTGGTTTTCGTTCTTTCGGACTGTCATGGTGACGTTATCTAAACGCTCCGAATTGTGGCAGATAACTATAGAATATCTCATATGATTCCAAGAAACAGCAGAAAAGTATATTATTTTAGTATTGTGTCATCGCAGAGCGTAAAGATACATTTAATAAAAATGTATTTTATTTTGAGCATACATCTGGTTTAACAAGAAGATATGTGATGAATAACTTCAAATAAAGCCCCTTTTGAAAGATTTTTGGTGACAAAATTTTTACATTTATCCTATTTCAATCCTGGAGAGATTGGTGACCAGAACTGAGTAAAGCAGTTGAGCCGTCCGATGTTCCCTGCAGCAGCGTGATGATGTCATCAAGCTGCTGTCAGATATCGGCGGAGCTGAGGAGACAGCTCTGCTCTCTCCCTAGATCAGCCAATGCTTTACATGGAGACCCTGCGGTTTTCATGTAAAGCAAGGACATCTGCTGTATTTACGGTCATGTCAGATATGGCTGTTTTCAATGGGTCCCGCTCGAAAACAGCCATGGCCCCATATTTTATATGGCTGTGAGCGGGCTGTGAGCGGGCACGGTGCTCGAAGCGGCCACGATCTGGCCCATATCTTCACGTCTGTACCCTGCTTTAATCTCTCCTAATTTGAACTTTAGACACCATAACAAATCTGACAAAAAATTCAACCGCTCACCACATTAATTGGCCTTAAATTATACTTTTTTTGCTCTACAAATAAGAAGACAGGGGAGCTGGATCTAATTCAGACTCCCTGTCCACTGTTCCAGTGCAGCCTGGCAGTTGGTCCAGGAGCTTGGTGACGGTTCATCGCCACAAAGACGATGTGTAAATATCAACCAGTCTTAGTATGGGCTGCTCTGGATATCTTGTTGTATAGTATATAGTATAGTATAGTATACATACCTTAGCAACGACTATGCCACTGAACGAAAGATAACAGAAGAAACCTCATTAACCATCAAACTTCCAGATTTATCAGATGCCTGGTCACCACAGAACATAGTTAGGGGCCAGTGAATGACCATGTATATCATTTAAAAGTGCCATATTTTGAGGGTTAACTAAAGGTGTCATTAAATTGAAGTCTCAGCCACGCACAGCATACATCAGAAAGCTTTATGGACCCTAACATTTGTTAATTCATCTTAGCACTTAAAGCAGATTCAAATAAATAAACATATTAACATTGTTCATCTACATGAGAGAGGACGTCAGAAGTGAGGCGTCAGAAGTGATGTCCAATTTGCCATGTGGCCTTGGGGCCGAAGCGGCACAAATAACTGAGGAGGTAATTTTTTTGAAATTGACTGGGCAAGTATTTTTTTTTTTGCCCATATTTGACCTCGGATATGCCCTATTGGTGCCAATAATAGAAGGCAGCATCGGAGGTGGTAGGTCCGCTTTAAGGAGACAGAAGATCCATGGCACAAGCCATCATAGAGGTAACACTTCTTTAACAGGAGATATTTCTTTTTTGTACTGACAGTGACTTTAGTTTTTTTGTTTAGTATTCAATGCAAAACTTCTTCGGAATTTCTGACAACAACTGTTGTTAATACTATTATTGTTTTATATGTAGTCACATATATGCTCGGTTTATCTTATGAAACTGTAAGGCATGTTTCTTTCCTGTACTTTTTTTCTTTCAATATATAGTTTATTGTTGATTGAAAGAAACAAAACTGAATTTCTGTGTTTTTCCAAATCAACCACCCCCCCCCATATTTAATAAAAAAACAATTCTTTAGCCCTCAAACATCACTGCATTTAAATCAGACACTACTAAAAATCACAGTTTATCACTGATTCCACAAAAGGAACTAAACCACCATGAGGCACAAGCTTATTTAAGACGGGCAGAAACAAGGTAAAAAATGCTAAAATCTCTTGCTTCCTTTCAGAAATCATGGACTCATTATTGTCCAAGAGGCAAGGGACCATCTGTCTTGTACATATTGCACAGTGCTAAAGCTGGATCTGTGATGCTATGTGGGCACATTAGGGCACCTGTCATGGGAAGTACAGTCAAGCCCATATTTTTTCATACCCCTGGCAAATTTTTACTTGAAGTTACTCAACCAGCAAGTTTTTTTTATATGTGAAATGACATAGGTGTCTCCCAAAAACATAATAAGACGATGTACAAGAGGCATTTTATAGAAAAATACATTTCTCAGCTTTAGTTTACATTTGAGAAAAAAAGTGACATGTCCAAAACTATTCATACCCTTTATCTGTGATAACAAACTGTCACAGTCTCTGGGAAAATCCTATACCATTCCACATGGTCCAAGCTGTTCTAAAGCATCCTTATTACCCTGAATAATCGGGAACAGCTCTTTTAATTAACTCAACAGGTGAAAAACAGCAGCTCCCTGCAGTTGGTTTGTGGACAGTCATGGCTAAGACAAAGGATTTTCATGAGGACATGCGGCTGCGCATTGTGGCAGCTCACATGTCAGGAAAGGGCTACAAGGCCAAATCTAAATCTTTTCAAGTTCCAGTGGCTGCAGTGCAAAGTATTATTAAAAAATACAAGATGTTCCGCACTATGGAAAATCTCAGAGGACGTGGTCGGAAGCCAAAACAGGCCAGGAGGATAGTGAGAGAGGTAAAAAAGGACCACCACCAAGGCCATCCTGGGCTCTGCTGGTGGCAATGTCTCAAATCAGACAAATTCAACACTGCACAAGAATGCACACCAGGGTGGATAAAAATCAATGATTTAAAAAAAATGTTTTTGATTTAAATTGAATTTCTTAAAAATTAAATGTTTTTTGAGGAAAATATGTTACCATCCCAAGGTTATTCCATGATGAAATAAAGATTAGTTTTTAATTATGTAGGATAAGGCTGTATATGTTTAATTTTTTGGTAGTGGAAAATTCCATGAATCCAGTCACAATGTCAGGCTCTTCCAGAGATGTTTGTAAGATTTTATAATCAATAAAACGACAATCTCAGATGTATAGCGACCAACATCCCAAAAACAATAGACAGAAGCTGATAATGGCATAAACTATTCAACCCAAATTTCCCCTAGAATAGACAAGGGCGAGGGGACTGTAAGGGCCAGTCAATATGTAAAAGCATTACATTTATTATACACAGTGCAAAAGAATAAAGTAATGGCCATCATACCAATCAAATACAATGCACAATGTTGCGGATGTACACATCTGTACAGGTGCTTAGACAATTAAAATAGTCCAAATGGCGCAAATTTCACCCCAAGACGCGTTTCCTTGAAGACTTCTTCAG
Organism: Ptychadena robeensis; assembly: GCA_036250615.1. Classification (NCBI taxonomy): domain Eukaryota; kingdom Metazoa; phylum Chordata; class Amphibia; order Anura; family Ptychadenidae; genus Ptychadena; species Ptychadena robeensis. The sequence goes on along the minus strand of CM070042.1, from coordinate 35,870,772 downwards.
GGGGTACGATATATTATTTCATAGGCCAAATCTACATAACACAAACAGACGACACAAGGGGATCAGTCATATAGAATAACCAAATCCATATAAAAGTGGACACAGCCCCTCACGGGTCAATCACGTCCATAGATCAATATAGGGTGGAAAGACACGATTTCTCAAGGTGGTGTCCCCACTGCACCAACACCAGTGTGGAATGGAGAGACAGATTTTAACCATATAAATGTTGTGGTGATCTATGTACAACAAGACCGATTTTTAATACATTTACTTTGGTAAACATGATCAGTTTGGTCGGTCTTGTTACGCAGATCACCAGTGGGGACGCCATCTTCAGAAATCATGTCTTTTCCACCCTATATTGATCTATAGATGAGAGTAAGGGTCCATAGAGGGTCTGTGTCCACTTTTATGTGGATTTGGTTATTCAATATGACCGATCCCCTTGTGCTGTCTGTTTGTGTTATGTAGATTTGGCAGATAAAAATTACATATCGTACCCCTGAAGAAGTCTTCAACACGCATTGGGGTGAAATTTGCACCATTTGGACTATTTTAATTGTTTAACAGCACATGTACAGATGTGTACATCCGCAACATTGTGCATTGTTTTTGATTGATATGATGGTCATTACTTCATTTTTTGCGTGTATAATAAATGTATTGCTTTTGTGTCTTCTCACCCATGTCTTTTCAATGGAAATTGTGGGTGATGTGCTTATGCCATCATCAACTCCTGTCTGTTTTTGTAAGATTATTGAGCAGTTTCTCTGCCTCTGCCTAAGATATTATCACAGATGCTTAGTTTACTTTTGCAGTTCCCTAAACTAAGCACAACAGAAAAGTTGTCTAAATGTGAATGATTAACCTAAACTGGGGATAAAAAAAACTAATATGAAAAGTTGTTATTCTAAAAATCTTCATTTTAAAGTTATACCAGCAAGAATGATTGATTTAAATTGGTTGGATTTAAATCAAATCCATCCTGATGCAGACCAAGGAGGACGCCACTTCGCCAGATAATGCACACAAAGCTCGCTTGGCCTTTGCAAATGCTCATCTGGACAAAAAAGACGACTATGGTCAGGTGAAACAAAAATCTAATTGTTTAGTCACAATGATGTTTCCTTCATTTGGCGTAAAAAAGAAGAAGCTTACAACCCAAAGAACACCATCCCCACTGTCAAACATGGTGGTGGGAACCTAATGCTTGGGAGTGTTTTTTTCAGCCAATGGACCAGGGAACCTAATCACAGTAAATGGCACCATGAAAAAAAGAGCAATACATAAAGATTCTCAACCATAACATAAGGCAACTTGCAGAGAAACTTGGCATTGGGCACCAGTGGACATTTTTAGCATGACAATGACCCAAAACACGCAGCAAAATTGGTAAAGAAATGGTTAGCAGACAACAACATTAACGAGTGGCCCAGCCAGAGTTCTGACTTGAATCCAATTGAGAATCTGTGGAGGAAGCTAAAAATCAGGGTGATGGCAAGAAGACCCTCCAACCTGAAAAATTTGGAGCTCATTGTAAAAGATGAATGGGCAAATACCTGTAGAGACATGCCAGGAGCTGGTCTGCAATTATAGAAAGCATGCGATTGCTGTAATAGCCAATAAAGGCTTTTCTATTGATTATTGAGAAGGGTATGAATAAATTTGGACATGACACTTTTTGCTCAAATGTAAATAAAAGGAAAATTATTTTTTTTTCCCCAAAAATGTCTCTTGTACATCGTCTTATTATCTTGTGGGTAACACCTGTAATTTCCTGTCAAAAAATAAAGTTAGTTTTATTCAACCAGCAAGTCAAAATTTGCAAGGGGTATGAATAATTATGGGCTCGACTGTATAAAGATCTAGGAGAAAAACATATACCGGCTTTAGGGCTGCAACCTAAAATTTGCCTTTGTCATGAACAGCCTTCCCTATTTCAGTAAAATATCAAAACCACATTCTACACACATATTTAGAGTCAAGTGCTATGCTGGCCTGCCTTCTAGAGAGACCTCTGATTCATTGATGCCTTATGAAAAGAAAAATAGGACAGAAGACCGCAATGTGTTGAGCAACTGAAATCCAATAACAGGAAAGAATGGGATAACATTCCACTTACAAAACTACAGCATATGGTCTGATTAGGTCAGACATGTCCAAAATCAGGCCCGGGCACCAAACACGGCCCATGTTCAAGTTTCCACCGGCCCGCACTGAGGTGAAACAAATTCACTACTACAACCAGTGCCACACTTTTTTGTGCACATAACTGAAGGGCTTGTTCAAGTGCAGCAAAAGGACTTCCCATCTCCCTTATGCCTGCCATACACCCACAGACGGGTGCAGACAGACGAGCTCCGATGAGCTCTGGAATGCAAACGTGATGACGTCATCACGTTGCATTCTGGGGCTGCTTTTATCGGCCAGGCACCCTTTGTGTGCCGATTTTGAGCGCGCACGCCCGTTGGTCAGCGGAAAAATCGTCCGCTTATCGGCGTGTGTATGCCCAGGGCTGTGGAGTCGGTCGATAAATTCCCCGACTCCGACTCCTCAGTTTCAGATT
>CM070042.1:35842652-35854802 GCA_036250615.1 Ptychadena robeensis | reverse complement strand
TAGTGATGCCGAGGGCCGCACTTGTGGCCCTCCATATCAACTCAGTTGCCCACCACTGAGTTAGAGTCTTACAATCATTAGACTGCTCCAATTATATGGATGCCTGTAAAATTGCCATTTTCCATACCATAGTGCCATACATACTTTTCAAGGAAAGTTTTTATTTTATTTTTTTTACTTACAACTAGCTCTAAATGAATAACAATATTTTAAACTTGTATCTGCAGGACAGGCAGACAATGCATTCATTTAAAGTTTGCCTTTCCACCAAGGACAGCATTGGGAACATTATCCAACACAATCATAATAATAATAAAAACCAATGTCCCCTGAAGATACATGTTGTGGAGGAGCTGGGGCAGCACAGTGAGTAATTAGTTATTCCCATAAAAGAAGAAAGGCTTCAAAGATAAATGAAATGTGAATAAAAAATCATATGTGAAAAAGCAGAACCACAAGCGTTACAAAAACCTTTTTAATTTCCTGTTCATTTTCTACATTGTAGTTGGTGACAGGGTCTCTGTAAATACGAGAAGGCAAATGTGGACTATCAACTTGTAGAACAATGGAGTCCATCAGATCAGCATACTGGACAGGCAACTAGCATGTAAAGGAGGTTCATTGTATCCTAATGACAGGTTTCCATTTTCAGTGTGGTGACAACAGTGATGTTAAGTAGTGTTGTCAGCTGGCCATTGGAAACCATCTGATCCAGCGGGGTCACCACAAACAAATCACAGCTCCTCACCATTCACTATACATTAACTTATAGGGTCATCACATTGAATACCCCCTAGTGTGTCTCTCTCCCCCTCCCAATGATTGATGGGGGCTGGATTGTCCCAGATGGTGAACCTACTTATACCAACCAAAGCCCATTCTTCTTCACTCCTATCAAAGAGATGAGATGGTTGGAGTGGTCATTGTACATATCATAGGTTACATCTATCGCCCATGTACATTACACTGACAATGACCAGCACTGTGCTCTATGATGGCTGGCCATTACCAGAGATCGGTGTGACACTTCCCCATCATTTGTCTCTGTAATCAGAACATCTGCAACTTACCCCCATCAGACACCCACCATGCGTCCCTCCCTTGTACTCCACCCAACAGATGTTCTCCAGACCCAAGCTGACACTCCACTGCCATGCCCGGCCATCCCCAGTCAGCACTTCCTCCTGCGCCACGACAACCTTCCGCCTCTTCCAATTCTCCCCCATCACCCTCTCCCAACCTCCATCCATTAACACCAAGCCCGAGACTATTCCCCCACTACCGGCCTCACCGTTCTCCGCGGAGCCGCCTCTCCCTTCTCTTCTTTCTGGCCGCTTCCGCTCCGCCCCGGGGCAGATCCTCCCGCGAGACTTCCGGGCGACGTCAGATCCCGCCGGCGTAGCAACACATGGCGTCATCACGTTTAGGAAAAAGGGCATTGAAGCTGTTTTGGTGCCATGTTTGGTGTGGGCAATGGTTACAATCAAGTTATAAGTCGGTTTCTAGCGTGAAACAGTTTCTTTGTCTCAGTATCTCGCATTTACAATCACCCCTCTTAAGTTGTGATGTACACAACTAAACTTTTTATGAAGTTTAAAATGTTTGACTGAGCTGACATTTTTCAGACTTTTATCACAGCTTCAGTTGTTCCTAGACAAGAAAGACTGCACTTATATCAGTCAATATACTATGTATTTGCTAAATGTTTAGCAACAAAAGTAATTTAATAATTCTTTATTTTTTGTATTTTTGTATGGTCCACTCATTGTGTAACCCTACCCTCAGTATGGAAATTCAACATTAAATCATTAACCAGACTTACCATGTAGGAAAAGTCTACATGCATCTCTACTGGTTTTTCCTGTTAAAATTTGAATTCTAGCATTTTAAAACAGTTTCAAATACCATTTACTTTTTGCCCAAAACTTTCAGGGGATCTTAAGGTGGCCATACACAGGTCGATTTCCCACACGATTCCTGGCCGATCAATCACCGGGCGCGTGCACGCCGATCGATCGACGAGGAATCAAGTGCAGCCCACCTTGACCGATCGACCCCGCCCGATCGACATGGCCCCCAAATAGAACCAACCTGTTGGTGTTTTCTGATCGATTTGGCTCACATCAAGGGGCATGGCATTTGTGAATCGATCAACTGGTAACAGAATCGTCCAGGAATCGGTGGCCTAAGGTGGTAGGCACAGACTTGATTGGTCGATCGATCGACGCCTGTGGCTTCACCGGAATTGATCGTATGGTCGATCGATCGCTCAGGAATCGACACGTGTATGGCTAGCTTTAGAAAGCTAAAGATGCATGTTACCTATTAACATAACAAGGATCATAAATTGTCAAAATAATTGCTTTACCAAAAGGTAATTAAAGCTTTGGAATGGCACAAATAAAACAGGCTTAGGGGGCTTATTTAAGGTCTCTGGGGACTGAAAGAGGTAAGAAAGAGATGTGAATGCTGTAGATGTTAGGGGTGAACTAAACTAATGATTTCTGTGGGAGGGTGGGATGCCAGACAGTCATTCAATCTTATCTTCAAACATCTGCAATGTGGTGTGTTTTATTTACATTTCTCAATGCAATTGATGAGTAAAATGGTTCTCTACTTAGTTGTAAAATAGAATGGAAAACATCCACCAGTCTAGGATTGTCTACTTTAGCTTAAAAACAAAGCCTCAGGGCACTTTCACACTCTATGCATTATACAAAAACTCATGCATTTTGCACATTAGATCTGCGTTTGTGTTATTTAACAAAGCAATGAAAAATGCATGCAGCAGGGCGTGCGGAATCACATGCGGAAACACTTTTTTTAAAACGCAAAACATTCAGTGTGAATGGTAACATTGGTTTTCTATGAGAAAACACATGCGTTTAAAAAACACGCATGTTTATAAAAACGCAACACATATAGTGTGAAAGAGCCCTAAAACACTGTCCATTAAAAAGTTCATGGAGAAACTACTGCTGGGGTGCCACCTTGTGGTCTTTTTTTAGGACATGGTCTTTTTTTAGGACATGATTGGTCAATTGAATTAGCACCAATTACTTATAGATAATCCAAGATAAATATATACCGTATACACTTGAATATAAGCCAAATTTTTCAGCACCTGAAATGTGCTCAAAAAATAAAATTTGGCTTATATTCAGGTCAAGAAATGAAATTCGCAGCAATTTGTAGGTGGACTTTATGAGTGAATTGCAAAGCCCCCAAGCATGCAATCAGAGATCTATGGAAGGGTTGTGGGAACATTTATTTTGCATAAATTAGGTTCAAAGTCAAGTCTAATTTTTATGTTTACTTAAAATTTTAGCTTATTTTGTGCACAACCTACATAAGATAGAGCAATACCTTTTCCTATACTATGTTCCCACATCCCTGCTCTACACCTCCAGCAATTCTGGTGATGATATCATGTTCAGAGGCTTTGTAAATAACTTAAAATCTGCTGAATTAAATAATAGCATCCAAACAAAAGCATATTTGCTGTGTGTTTCTGAGCCTTATACGCTTAGCAGGGGTCCCGACGTATCCAACAGACTTTGCCTGCTCGGCAGATGATCTGTTTACACATCCACACAGGACAAAAGGTGGATGCTGCAGACCTGCGCTCCTTGCTCTGTGCTATCCTTTCTTCTTGCCCCTGTAAAGGGGAACTGGGAGGTCTTTGACCAGGGAAAAAGGGGAAATAGGAAATTTTCATTTGAAACCAAGGGAAGTGGGTGTACACTTTCCACCAGACGATGTGTGAGGTTAGACCATTGGCTCCTCATATGCCTCTTCTTTTATGTGTGATCATTTGGAAGTTTTTTCTTGGTCAACGGAGCCTCCATCCTGTATGCCCTATACATTTGACTTGCCTCTGAGAAAGTGACTTATATTCACGCACTTTGTGCCTCTTCACCTGATCGGTTGAAAGTGGACCTTATCTCCTGATGAAGCCCGGTGTGGAGCTGATACTCTGGCAGAGAGGTTAACGCAGGGCCCTACGTCTACCTTCGGCTCCACGCCTTAGGAATGGTTAGGGTAAAACATCACTTGCTGTTTGCAGTCTTCAATATAACATATACACTAGACTGGGCTACATTCTTGTCATGGCTTAGTGCATAATTTCAGGACAGCAGGTCAAGATGGCGGTCCCAAACCCAGGACACTGGTAGAGAAGTCAGCGCCTATGGTTGCCACTGTGGTGAAAAGACTGGCGTTACTGGCACTTTCTAATAATAATAAGGTTTAATACAGGCCAGACAGACTTAAATAGGTGTAAATAATAGTTGATTGTTAATGTTTACATTACATTATTTTTAACATTTGTTTACATTGCAAGTGCTGAGAGAATAATACACTCTTAAAAAGCTGCTATTGATGCTAGTCTCTTGGCAATAATAATCTAAAATTGTTCTCTCATAATGCTGTTACGCTGCCCACACACAAGATGGCGCCACACGCCTCCGGCTAGCAGCAGCCCGTTCTCTTGCACACGGCGTAATGACGGAAGACGTTTCATCTGCAGGATTGTGACCGTGTGGCGGAAGTTTAGTGTCAGCTCTGGAGGTAGTCGGAGAGAACGGTGGTCAGGACTTGTAGCGGTGAGTATGTTGGTGTTTGAAGGGTCCTGTCATGGCAGGGGTGTAGAGGTCAGCCATGACAGAGGTGACCCCCGGGCTTGGCTGTCTCAGGTTGTGAGGCGGGGGGTTGGCACTGCGGCTGTCATGACATATGCAGAGGTGCATGAGACGTCCATCGGGAGTCTATATTAAGCAATACCAGTCGTGTTCTGTTATGAATCGTTCATGAGGTGAATTAATATAATGAGGCTGTATGTGTACACAGCAGGACCAGGACACTGTGGTGCGGAGATAATGAGAATGCAGAAAAACGGTGTGAAATTATAATTTTCTTCTCACATTATCTTGGAAGATCATATGAAATGTAATGATATTTTTAATACAAATGCAGAAATTTGGTGTATGAGGGACAATGTGTGGTGAAGTCAGCAAGCACTGTGACATTTGTGATCTTCATAGAGTGTCATAGAGATGGCGGCAAGCTGATGTCTATACATTTCATGTAAATAAGTCAAGGATACTCCAGATACTTTATTTCTGCTCTGTGACCATCCTCCAGATTCATTACCTTCCCAAGGCTCAGACATTTGGAATTTGAAAAATGTTCATTCTCCTTTATGGTCTGTTATGGCGGACTTTGAGCTTTGAATGAAGTGTGGTTTGATGCCAAGTTAGAACCCTTCGGAGTTCGGACAGAAGTCAGTGGCAGGTATGTCTGACCTGCTGTTGACCATTGGACCTGTGTAATGTATAAGATGTGGGTGTCAGACTAATATACACAATGAGCCAAAATTAAAAATTTGTGTTTTTAACAGTTGTGCGCTGAACTTGTTATAAATGGAAAAAATGTCTACAGTTGAGGAAGTTTTTCTTTATATAATATGATATACACAGGGGGCAAAAACTAGCGTACCTGCATCATTGTTACAAAGCTCATATGCGTACTAACAACTTGGAGGCACTCCGTGTCTGGGCGGCCGCAGCTAAATGTTGAATGTATACAATTGATGTCTCTTGGTTAACTGCAGGGAAACATGAATAGCTATGAAAGGGTGCAAAATTGGGAATGTAAATTAATAATCCCCCAAACAAAGATTGGGCTTCTAAGGGTGTTGGAGATCTGGGGATGAAAGTCAGAGTAGACATATGTAAGGGTAAAATCTGACAAGAGAAAAGCACTGTGTGACAGTTGTAATATCAATATGAAAGATTGACATTTGATCTGCTGGTAGTCTCCGCGGTCCTGTTCCTATCCCAGAAAATGTCAGGGTTGCACTACTGAGGTATAAGATCTGGGGATTCAAACGTGTTGTACTGTGAGAGTTACATTTGACCCAAAGCCAGCTGGTGACCTGTGGATGGAGACAGCTAATCGGAGGCTGAATCAGAGTGAGGAAGACCACCCTACATATAGGGTGAGTACCAAACACCATCTCCTGGTACTATATATATATATATATATATATAACAGATACTTTTCATATGGAAACAAACATAAGTTTTGTTTGAACATTGACTTTGGCTCACGCTAAGCATAATAAAGAAATTCATGTGAAATCTAATGTCAAATAAAAGACGCATCTGTTGCAGTAATCTCTTAAAGCAAGCTTAAAAAACAATATTGCGGGCCAGATATAATTACACTGAGGGCCAGATTTGGCACCTGATCTGGAGTTGGACACCCCTGATATAGGGGGATAAGCTGTTCAAATACAAGCAATGTTGATGTTGGCTTCATGTTGATTTGATGTGTTGATACACATTTTGTATTGTGTTGCGATGTTATCAGGATGCCAAAGTCTGTAGCCGGCCTAATATAATTAATTACATTCTAATCATGCTAAATATCTGCTCACACCTATCTGTTATACATCAGTTGACACACTTTTTTTGTCAACTGATCCATAGCATATAATGTACACTTGCTGGGCATGAGCGCACGTGTGTATCCTGACATGACACAATGCAGGGGTGCCCAACAGGGGGGATCACAATCTGGTAGATTGCAAAGACAACGGGAGTAGATCGGGGAACCCTGCTTTATTGTTTACTGAAAGGTAAACAATATATGTTTTAAATAAAAAGTACACTTAAGCAGGGTACAGAAGCTAAGATATGGGCCAAATCGATGGCCTTTTCAAGCGCCGTGCATGCTCAAGGCCATCTATCTGGCCCATATAATATGGGCCCATCGCTGTTTTTGAGGGGGACAAATCAATCCCGCTCGAAAACAACCTTATCGTACATGACTGTAAATACGGCCGATGACTGATGCTTTGCATAGAGACCGCGGGGCTCCAGGCAAAGCATCGGCTTAGCCGGGGAGAGCAGAGCTGTCTCTGCAGGGTTCATCGGACGGCTTGAATATTGAATCATCTGTACCCTGCTTTAGTGTGTACTTGTGTCTGTATACATACATAAACACACACAATATATAAATATATATATATATATTTTATTGTTGGTAGATCATTTTGACTTTTGCAAGCCAGAAAACAGAGTTATGTTATAACCCGTTATGGTGTGCCATGGCTGTATTTGGTCTACTCGACACATAAAAAAGATGCATGACTTATTTTTAGAAAAATGCACAACAGTTCGGGTAATTTGCTAATATGCGTTTGCATTAACGCAGGATACACAGGTTTCAGTTGGAATCTGTACCTTTTAACACTGTGCTGCATTGCCTTCCTTGTAAGAGATGATTACACCTAGCTAAAGGTACCCATACACGTTGCGATTTTTCGGGGACCGATGCGATATTCGATTTCGATGCCCGATTCTTGCTTTAGTGCTATTTTTAAAAGTCGGTCGGATGCCCGATTATTCGGCGGATTATTTGGCCGATTATTCAACCGATCGGCTGGTTGGATTGGGAATCTTTTAAGAGTGGCCGACCGTCCAAAAATTACAGGCATCCTCATTCGGGACCCGACCGACTTTTCGGCCGATTTTTCTAAAAACAGCATCGGTCGGACTACATTTGCATGTTAGGAATCCCGAACGATCGACCTACCCGACCGACCGGATCGGTCGGAAGGGCTAAAAATCGCAACCTTAAGCCTGCATTGTACCCCATTTATAATGAGTGCATTATAAATGGGGTACAATGTATATATTAAATATTTACCATTGCACTTCATGTTCCTGTTTCTAACTGCCTTTTACAGTGCACCACAATCCCCCTCCATATCGGGAGCTGTAGACTTCAACTCAACTTCAAAACTAACCCCTCATACTGATCCATTTTACCCTGTGAGATTCACACATTTCCATACACCACCTAATGGTGATCACTGCTGACTGTTGCGCACAACTAATGCATATACTTGAGTATGAGCCGACTCAACCCCCCCCCCCCCCCCCCCCCCCCCCCCCCAATAAAAAACAGGTAATCAATTTTACCAAAAATCCTGAAAAAACTGAATGACTCAGGTTACGCCTAGGGTGGGAAATGCAGCAGCTAAGGCACAGAAATGCAAAGCAAATGGTCAAGCTTTGGTCATTATTAGTTGTGAAATTTTGACTATCTGAATTTGCAAGTTAATTGAAAAGCCTCTTGAACATGGCGTCATCACTAAAATTGCTAAGGATGTGGGGAAAGGATGTGGGAACATTACAAAAAGTATAGAAAGTATGTCTCTAAAGCTAGGCATACACAGCTAAATTTTAGTGTTGGATTGGCCTAAAATTATTAAAGTTTACATTGATCGTATGCTGCACACATGGTGCAATCGGCAAAAATTGTTCACTACAGATCAAAACAACAATTGAAAAGTGATCGGACTTGTTGGAAATGTTGTACAACGTTCGTACTGTAGCATTTTGTTTGTTGGTCGTGTTGATTGTATTCGATGAACACATTTATAAACAACTCTTTCCTGTGTTTTTTCATCAAAATGAAAATTGTCTATTTTGGGCTTGTCATGATCGTATTCCGATCGAACCATCCGTGTGGTACTATGGATTTAGTTATGATCGGTGTCTGATGAAAAGATCAAGATCTAAAATTAAATTAAAGATCGATCGTGCTAAAATCAAATTGTTTAACAGCTTAAGATTTGCAGTTTTTGCATGAATTAGGTGAAGTCTAAATGTTTTTAGGCGTTTCGGGCACGTAAAAAAAAAAAAAAACTCTCCCAAATTGCCCTAGTGGAGTTTCAGCCGAATGCAAACGCCCTGTAGCACACATTTTTGTGCCACAATGTAAGTGTCTCCCACGCACTGTGCTTATGCAGGATTTATTTCTGGCAATGGACATGTCTGCATTACCCCAAGTGGATCCATTGCCGGTTAACTACCATATTGCAATGGCATTGCGTATAGTGTAATGGAACCCTTAATGATTAGCATTTCTGTCCACCAGCACACATGTGATTGAGCTGTAAGATGGACTTTATATTTTAGGTTCTATTATTCATTTCCAGTGGCTCACATTCACAACATTAATATTCATCTCATTCATCAGCTATTCAAAGAGGCCGATTTTATTTGAGAATCCTTATTCAAAAAGTTTTGCAAATTCTTCAGCTAAATCTCTATTCGCTTTGAATAGGAAATCCTCGTCTTTAGGTTGGATAAATGAAGTGAATAGACACACAATGGTTTAAATGAAATTTCTCAAGTAAATAATTTAGCAAAAGCATATAAAATGTCTGTATTTGGATGTTTGTACTAAGAAAATGAAATCTGGAGCTGACTGGAGCACTACTAAACTCGATATTAAATGAAAGACATTTGATCAATAACCCGGCCACTGACATGTATGTTAAACCATCAGAAAAGTTAAGAATATTTTGAACTACACTGAACATTTTCCTTTCAACTATGCCAACAGTACAGTTCAAATAGATTGATAGAAATGTTAACCAGCCCCCAGAGTCTACACAACAAAAATTTTGAATATTTAGCAGTTACCTGCTGTTACACAGGGAATATTTCACCTTTGGATTTTAATAGGCACACTATAAGACACTCATATAAGACACACAAGCCCATAACATGCACCCCATAGTTTGGGAGAAAAAGTCAGAGGCACAACAATTCACATGTAAGGTGAATATACAGCATGTTCCAGCATAATGTGCAGGGCTGAGCCATGGGGTGTATTTCTCCAGCCAAGCAAAAATCTCAGTGCCAGGAGACAGAGCTTTGTTTCAGCAGAGTGTACAGGGCTAAAACTTTAGCATATACTGTTACATGTACCGCTTTTTTGAACACACTGACCAACTTATGAAGAGACGCATTTTACAATCTGGCACTAACAACTCACCCATGAGCAGCTATTTACCGTATTTTTCGGACTATAAGATGCACCGGACCATAAGACGCACCCAGTTTTTAGGGCAGAAAATCCAGAAAAAAAAGATTTAATATGTTTTCACATCAATTGGGATAATGCAATGAATTTAATGGATGCAATATTCAATTCAGCCACAGGTGTCACTAGCAGCAGTACACTCTCAGCACAACACTGATCTGTTCAGTGTTCTGTGGATTTCGGCATCCCCTGCTCCCCGGCCGAGCCATCCATAGCCGCACTGAACACAGCACACAGCTCTCCTCTCTGTTCTCGTTGGTGGGGATGCAGGGGATGCGGCATTTAGATAGAAGAGCCGAACATCGCAGCAGCCGAGCTCGCTTCCTGCAGCCTCTCCTCCCACCAGCTTTCCTCCCGGTGCGTGACCACCAGCGGCGGCCGCCGGTGGTCTCACATCCGACATAAGACAGCAGGCCTCCCACCCCCCCCCCCCCATTTTGGGGGTGAAAACGTGCGTCTTATGGTCCAAAAAATACGGTACATATGGGAGGAGAGATGAGTTTCCAAATTGTAGCACAGAATGTTAATTTAAATGCACAACCCATTCTAAATCGCCTCAATTTACTTGCCTATTACACAACCATTTACATTTTTATGTGTCTATGTTAAACCTCCTGAGCGGTTAGCCCAAGTTATTTCAGTGTGAGTTTGTTTACTAACAATACTTATCCCATACTAACTTCTGGCATGCTTACACGTGTGGATGGAGCATGTGGCGCCATTTACCTCCATTCAAAGGAGGCGGTGCCATTTTTTTTTTAGCACGTGTGAAGGGGGAGGGCATACATTTTTAAAAAAGCATGCCACATGCAATACCCAGAGGGTTTATGTTATAGTAAAGGGTGTTCATTAATCATTTTAATGTAGTTATTTTCATCTGACTATGGCTTACCAGTCCCCTGTAGATTATGCTTTGATATTCTTAGTGTAATATTAGAGTGTGTTGTTTAATTATCATATTTTTTGGACCATTAGATGCTCCGCAGTATAGGGTGTTCCCTGTGTAGTGTAATATCCGATGGACAAAATTGCTTGCCAGAGCTCTGTGCTTCAACTGATAGAGCGGGAGACAGCTTCCCTATATCCAGTCCCAACCAGTAGCTTCTGTCGGTGAGCTGGGCCGCTTGCTCCCATCCGCTACTGTATGTGAGTTGGGCTCAAGCTGCCCAGCTCACAGACCATAAGCACAGAACTGTAGAAAATATTCTGCCTATGGGATAACCTCAGTTAAGAAATCGTGATTGATTGGGTACATCATTCCGCATCCGATTATTCTCCCAATCGATCACCTCGACCGACCATGCTGGTCGTTCGGACAAAATTCTTATGAAAAATCGGAACGTGTATGGTGGCTTCAGGGAGAGACAAATGAGGGTTACTAGTAGTAGCATATTCATTTGCAGTCATTTTCTGTAAATTTTGAGTTTTTATTGTTAATATTTTAAGCTGATTTGGGAAACGATGGATATTGGATATTTAATGTTGGATAATTTAAGATTGTGATGTCTTTTTTCCATTCTTGCAACATTCAACTGACTTTGCTTTAGCTTCTTATGTAATTTACATCCTGCACCATCTGTTCCAGGAGTAAATCTCTTGTATGGTCTTGCTGTCATCCAGGCTTGGCTCAGATACAGAGTGGGAACTGCCCTTGTAACTCAACTCATGAATGTGTACTAATGTCCACTCTCTTGACGTTGCAAAATAGACGTCACTAGAGCAGCTGTGTTCATGACCTTTTTTTTCACCTGAAATCTTTGGATTACAGTATTGTGATCTGTTGTGTTACAATTGGATAGTTCATTCTCTTACAAGTTATAGCAACTGCATTGTAAACTCATATTTGTGATCTTGATTAGGAATTTAAAATACTGCTTCTTCTAAGTATATGAAGACTCTAGAGGCCTTTTTAAGCAATCCTTAACTAAAAAAAGAAGCCCTTTATATTTTATGTACTTGCACAAAGAATACAAGTGTAGATTTCACCATCAGGTACTTCCCTCCTTCTAGTAACACTAAAGCCCCCATACACAGGTTGATGCTCGTGCAATTGAGGAGCGCTTGAGCTTCCTTGAGCTTCCTTGATAGAACAGGGAATTGATGTGCAGCACTTATGCGCCTCGATCCCATTCGACCCTTGGTTATTAGTGCCAGTTTCTTTACAGTGTTGCAGACATTTGTAATGTGTGTCACCCTCATTAAGGACACCTGTCTTAACTAGTCACCTGTATAAAAGACACCTGTCCA
>CM070042.1:35817825-35837390 GCA_036250615.1 Ptychadena robeensis | reverse complement strand
ACGCGTCGAGATTCACAGGACTTGTTGTGACCCTCAAAAAACCCCTGGTGGACCAAGCAGAAAACGCACTTCCCCACCAGAGCGGTGTAATGGTGGTGAAGTGGCGAACTTGGCATTGGAATCAGGGGGATATCAAGGTTTTTTCTTGCTTACACTGTGATTGATATGTACGATGCTAGTTATCTGTTTTTAAATGTATTTAATGTAGGAATAATGTGAATAAAGATTTATTTTTTAAGTATCTTAAAAAGTTTTTTGAGACATTTATGTGCCTAAAAAGCCCCATTTTTCTGCCCCCACGTATATCCAAGTGTGTTTTGACTTTCTGTATATTACAGGGGTGTTGGCACACCTCAAGGATTTTCTAGCGTTTTGTTTAGGGAGTGAGCCTGTTCGGTGCTGGTAGATGTCTCAAAGTTGTTGTGAAGCCAATACTTCGTTATTTTAGCTATGAGCTTGGGGTCATTGTCTTGTTGGAAGATAAACCTTTGTTTGGTTTTCATTTAGGATATCCCTGTACTTGACTGCATTCATCTTTCCCTCGATTGCAACAAGTTGTCCTGTCCCAGCAGCTTAAAAACTCCCCCACAGCATGATGCTGCCACCACCATGCTTCACTGTTGGGACTATATTTGACAGGTGATCAGCAGTGCCTGGTTTTCTCCATATATACCCCTTAGAATTTAGGCCAAGAAGTTCCATCTTGGTCTCATCAGACCAGAGAATCTTATTTCTCACCAAACTTCATGTGGGCTTCATGTGTCTGGAACTGAGGAGAGGCTTCCTTTGGGCCACTCTGCCATAAACCCCCGACTGGTGGGTGGAGGGCTGCAGAGATGGTTGACTTTCTACAACTTTTCCCAACTCCCGACCCCCATCTCTGGAGCTGCACAGTGATTGTTGGGTTCTTCTTTATTCTCTCACCCAGGCCCCGATAGCTCAGTTTGTCCGGCCGGCTCTAGGAAGGGTTCTGGTGGTCTCAAACGTCTTCGATGTAAGGATCACTGTGCTCTTAGAAACCTTTTGTGCACTGACATTTTTTTGTAATCTTGGCCAGATCTGTGCCTTGCCACAATTCTGTCTCAGCTTTCAGGCAGTTCCTTTGACCTCATGATTCTCATTTGCTCTGACATGCACTGTGAGCTGTAAGGTCTTATATAGACAGGTGTGTGGCTTTCCTAATCAAGTCCAACCAGTATAATCAAACACAGCTGGATTCAAATGAAGGTGTAGAACCATCTCATGTCTGATCAAGGAAGACATGGACTGCACCTTAATATATGAGAGTCACAGCAAAGGGTCTGAATACTTAGGACCATGTGATATTTCAGCGTAAATGTCTACAATTCTGTGTTTTTCTCTCAGTATGAGGTGCTGTGTGTACATTAATGAAAAAAAAGAACTTAAATGATTGTAGTGAATGGCTGCAATATGACAAATAGTGAAAAATGTAAGGGGGTCTAAATTCTTTCCGTACTCACTCTGTATCCTGGTCTATTGGTCATGGTTAAATTTATTTTTGCTTTATAATTTATCGAATTTTCTTTCTAGTATAGTTAGGCAAAATGTACACATTCAAAACTACTATGCGCTCTGGCAGCCACACGGGAAACAACCTGTAAAAATGTGCAGGCCCTCGCAGGTCGTGGGGGGGGGGGGGGGGTAGAGATGGGGGGACCAATACAATATGTTTATATGACTGCGTCCACTGCATCTGGCAAAAACACAGCAAAAGCGTAGCGTTTGCGCCTGCTCTCAATTCATAAACATTTACTTTGCGTGTACAATACACAGTGCTCCCAATAACATTGAAGGGGGGGGGGCATCTTGCGCACTGCAGATGCAACCGTTTTTGCCACGTTTCCGCCAAATGCAGTGCACACAAGTCCTCTCTTCCCTCCGAGACATCTAATAATCTCAGGAACCATGCACTTAAATGGCAACCAGCTTTGGAAGCACCTATATCTGTGAGCAGACCTTTTCCAAAATAAACCATTTGAAATCTCCAATAAGATCCAGACTGACGCACATTTGCGTCACTTGTTACGATCGTCGGTGACAAATGGGGAACCTGACTTTTGTTTTGTTCAAAATAATTTAAAATTCTAATAACAGAAGAAGTAGAAAGTTTTCCTTTTATGGAAAAAATCGGGTAGATACCCTTAGGGAAACAACTGATTCAGCTTTTTACCATGGAAAAGTTTGAACTATTAACCAGAACAAGTAATACATCCAGCCTTAAATGAATAATGCTTAACCATTTTATTCAATATGTGATATTATGTCTGATTTCTTCCCACAGCCAGGGATCTGAAGTTGGAAATGCCTGCGCCCTACTGCTGTTACTTTTGCTGGATCTTTTCTTGATGAGGCGACAAGAACTGCTCAGGCAGAGAGAGGTGGATGGCAGAGTACAGAGGATCATCACACAGATTGATGGTACATTACCCATGTAATTTTAAGAAGGTTATACAGTTTTTGGCAGGGTCTACACTACATCACACATAGTCCTGATACTGCATTCCCTGCATTCCTCTACGGAAAATGTCATGCCAGAGTCACATGACAGACCCATTGGTAAACAATGGTGCGTTCTGTGATGTGATCAAACCGCGCCCGAATGGAGAGTATAGTATAGAAACGGCACCTGAATATCGGGCAAACCACATACAGGTGTTATGGACACATAATGCTGACATGTCCATAATGCCACCCGTGCTTTCTGGGGCTGCCTAATATAGACCAAGTCTTATTAGCAAACAAAACACATTCCTAAACCTTGTGGAACACATTCTCAGAAGAGTTGAAGCTGTTAAAATTAAACACACAATACACCCAAATGAATATACACATTATATTGTTCTCTGATTTTCCTAAGTAGTCGATGCAAGTAGGGACATTTTTGAGTCATCAGCCATTAGTGTATATATTTGAATGTTAATGAACATGGAATAGGTAAGCTGCCCCGAGTGTAGCTCCGGGTGAGCAGTTTTTGTAAACAAACTTACCCCAAGCTACTCTCACGTTGAATGGCAAAAAGGTTCATGAAATACACCTTCTCAGCTCAAGTTATATGTTACCATGTGGCCTCCAATGCTCAGGGGTGTACCAGGACCACACCATGCTTTTCTCACCTTTTATGCAGATAGCAGCCAATAATGCAGAGAAGCACCTTGCAGTAGTTGTAAAATAAATATTTTGTTATGGGAAGCAAAGCTCTTTTTGTACCATGGAAGAAAGAAGTCAGTCAGAAACTCCACATACCTTTCAGAATTAATATTTACACCTTAAGGGACCCTAAACGGCCTGACCAGCTCTCTACCCATGATTCTGACCCAAAACAAGACCTACTTAATAATTTCAGAGCCTTGTTGGAACATAGTAGCAGTCCACAAACCATCCATCCATCTACACCAGCCAGGGTAGCGCAGCATTTGCCCATAAACAAGACTGAAAGTGAGTCTTCATGTAGTTCTGGGCCCACTACAGCCCTTTCTGCTTGTGAGTATTGGTTAGGGTTGAATGTAAATAATGACTAAACAGAGGGAACGCAACACTCTGATAGGGTGATCCTATAAGGGTATAATTTGTTATAATTTGTCATAAAAAGTCTTTATTTCGAAAAGTAGGACTGTTCAATTAATGTAAAAGGTAATGTATATTAAAAAGGCATCAAACAGAATTACAATAAAAGTACACAAAGTGATTCCACATGGGTTGTTGGTTCAAAGAATGCCGATTGATCGTCTCCCACAGATCAAACAAGACCTCCTACATGTTTCGCCCACTTGGGCTTCCTCAGGGAGGGTATCTCTGTGGTGGATACAAACTATGTTAGAATCATACATTGATATTTATCTAGTTATCACTATTGAATATGTACAAATCATGTCTTCAATATATGCACAACAGTATACACATACACATTTATACACTGAATGTGTATCCTTTTTTAGAGTATAGTCTAGGTTTTAGTAATATCAAGAATTCAGAAAAGATCTACATTACTTTGAGTGTAAAGACAGGTATGTAGATGAAAGTACAATAACAGCGTTCATGGTTGTATACATATATATAACATCGTACTTACAATTTGAAATGTTGGTTTGTCGGGCTTCCACCATGTGCTTAGAGATGCCAAAAGGAGGCAGCAAACCCAGGGTTGGGCTGAGGGTGACCAAATGGGTCAGAGTGTATCCACCGGACCACGCTCCCCTTCACCAGGGGTATACCGGGGGGGTGTGAGTGTGGTCACCTCGTTGTGGCCGTAGATGTTGTAGAGAACGGCCCAGTTGTTCACCGTATATTTGTGTTATATTTGTAGGTGGAGGTAGGGGATATGTCAATAATTGCCCTTTCTCCGGTCCGCCTTCCCTCCCCCTAGTCCCCTTTACATGTCTGTAGATGGAAACAAGAGCCGACAGAGTGGTTGGGAGAGGCTAGTCCTAGGTGTGGATGCCCTATATAGGGAGATCAACACATAAGGGGACAGATGGTTAGCCCTCTAGCCGTGGAGGGGATAGGGGTGAGGTGGTGGAGGGGGGTGGAGATGGTCTCTTACCCCTCAGAGTCCAAAGCCGAGGCTTGCTGTGGCAGCCAACCTCCCTCCCCTGTCCCACCTATATATCCCCATTAATCGGGAGATGACCAACAGCTGGGTCAGCCCAGGTAGCGGAGGCGTAAACACCACCGGTGTGGGAGTATCCCATTGGAGACTCCGTCAGATTAAGGGGCGTCACCAGGCGCCCCAGGAGTCCTGGTTGTCAAGGCAACCATGGACTCCTTTCTCTGCCTGGGTTCAAATATGCACCGGGGGCTGTGATCAGCCGCAGTTCATCCCAGGGTGCGGGCATCAGTAGGATTCCCCTTGCTGTGTCGCGCGCGATGGTGGGTGCCATGGCTATGGCAGAGTACAGAGAGGGGGGTGGTGTGTGGGCCGTAGACCCGCCCCCCCGTCTGCCATCCAGCCACTGGTGTAAACGCTCAGCCACTTGTCATAACCATGTCATGTGAAGTTTTATGCATAACGGTAATCCTCTGGAGGATCATGCACCTTGATGTTGGTGGGACTTCTAAGGCACCAGCAGCTTCAAATACATGTTTGATGCTTTGTAACAATATTTTAGCAGTTGCTCCCTCACACTTTTCAGCAGCAGAGAGATCCTTTTTCATTCCTTTATTGCTTGAAAATGGTGGTCTGCTTAATAATGTGGAACATCCTTCTTACCTGACAAATTAATTATCACAGATGTCCCAGAATTATTTCACTAATCCAAAGAGCCCCGAGACACAATACTCTCCATGAGTTTATTTAAAAAAAAAAAAACTCTAAACTTTATGACTTTAAATTTTTTGACACTTAAATACAATTTGCATGCTTATTTTAAATGTGGTGAAGTTGCAAAAGGTATACAAACTCCATATTTGTGCCTATGGATTAAGAATTTTCTTGAAGTGTATGTAAATGCAGGCTTGGGATGCCTGTTGGCAATAGTGTATGGTGATTTAATATTTTTCTGTTAATACTTTTTTTTTCTTTCTTCCAGAGGCTCTAAATAGTGGGCATGAATTGGTGTGGGCAGACAGCATGTACCCTGATCTATACATGCCATCAGCACCCTCGTGGTCCCTTCACTGGGTTTATAGAGATGGGAGGATTGTTAACCTTCCAGTAAGCTTACTGGTGCATGGGGATGTTATTGCTTTGAGGCCAGGACAAGAGTCATTTGCATCACTCAGGGGAATGAAGGTAAGACAAAGTGTTACTTTGTTTAATGTAACTTGTTTAATATTATTTTGAATTATTCCACTGGTTTAGGGCTTGATTCCACTGGTGCGATTTGCCTCGGCTGTATCCGCGCGGCTGCAGCCTCTCCCGCTGGCACCCCAAGCTGTTGTCATCCGGATGCAAGTGTCCAGGCGTGCGTTCGGATGAAAACTCTGGGCAGCCCCCATGTAAAAGGATGCGGTCGGTTGCGGTTTCCGCACGAGAACGCTGAAGCCAGCGTTCGGAACCGCACCGCATCCCCATCCGCACCGCATCCATACTCAGCCGCACCAATGGAGTCTGGCTGATGGTTTGCCTATGGATGCGGTCGGAGGGGCGGCAGCCGCGCGGACACAATCGCGGCAAACCGCATCAATGGAAACAAGCCCTTAGAATTTTTACATTTGTTAAGAAAAACAAATTGTTTTCTGTGCTATAAAGCATACCATGAACAATAGCAAATATAGTTTAGAATTTGTGCAGTAAACATTGGGTTGAGCATTTGCTCGATTGCCTTTTCAAAAATATTTGTTCTGTGTCATCAGAATTTTTTAAAATATATTTATACCTTACCCTAATTTTTAAATAAGTATTAGTATAAAGTCTAGGAAGTAATATTTGCAAAAAAATTTAGAATTATATTGTCTTATTTATGAACTGCTCAGCTTGAGTAAATTGGTATGCCAGACAAGCAAAATAAATCGTTGAGCAAAAGTTGGCTGTGGTGGGGAATCAATTACCTGTCCATTACATATCAAAGTTGACTTTTAATTTTCCAGTACATGATAGAGAACACTTTGCAGGTTTTAGACTCTATAAAGCAATTCTCTACCAACTGACGTACATATTTTATACATTCAGTATGAAGCTGAAACTAAGGTGGAAGAGATCTGCTCAATCTAACCTGCCTTATTCTTATTTTACAATAGCTGGGATTGTATGAATATTCACTACACTCACCCTATCACTTGGAATGCTTATTTGTAAACAGGTAAAATAGGAAAATGCTATTTACATCATTAGAGAATTGAAGGTGGTAGTGGTACCATTTATTAGTGAATTAACATCTGCATTTTACTATGTAAAAATTTTTTTATATCTGTGTTCTTGTAAATTATATTTGATCATTTTTTTCATATTTTCTCAGGATGATGAACACATAGTCCTAGAACCAGGTGATCTGTTCCCTCCTTTTTCTCCACCACCGTCACCACATACTGAAGGCAAGAAGGTACCACAAGAGCCTCAACAGCATCATCTGTTCCGGGTCATGAAAACCCCAGTTCTTGAAAATGTGAAGTAAGTTCATATGGGCAACTTAGTGGTTATTATATAAAGCTTCCATAGTTGGAGTATTAAATAGTACAGTTTTAAAAACAGTTGGTAATATTTGTCAGAGTCCAAAATTTCTGATTTAATATGTGTTTATTAGAATTTTCAGATACAAACATAAGAAACATAGAAATATCACAGTCCTCAAAAAACAGAAACATTAATAGAAAGTTATCAATAGATCAGAAACACAAACATGCCCCTGTGAGCGCCCCTTTCCTACCGGGTAGACCTTGAAACAGAGAAGTATGGGTCGAGTAGCCCAGAGCCAACTCCCAGGAAAAACAAACACTGCGTTCCCAGCGATATGTGGGCATGGGGCGATACTGTTAAACCCGTCAGGCGCCAAGGTAGTAAGTCATGAAGTAGTCCATGTATCCGATCGGATCTTCTTGTGTCGTTCTTGACTGGTGGTTGCCAGAAGTAGAGCCTCAGGAATGCAGAGAGTAAGTAAGGGCTACATTACCTCTTGGATACCCATTTCACATTGACTAATATATCACTGAGATGACATTGGAGAAAGTGGTAAAGAATAGTTAGGACACCGGGTAACTCCAAGGAAAGAGGGAATTGGAAAAATAGTTATCATCCCTTCTCCCACTGGCTAGGGAGAGAGAGAAAAAGAAAGAAGAAAAGAAAACGTCTAGGCAAGAAATAATATGGAAAAGAGGAGGAAAGGACTGGAGTAGAAAAGGAAAGAGAAGGAACAGTACACTGTGTGCAAGAATACGAGTTCACTGGCAATTGTGCCTAAAAGTATTCAGGTTAATGGTGTTCTGAAAGAGTCAAGGATGTTTATCTCCCAAATGAGCAGTAAGCTGTTTTATACATACTATTTAGCTAAGTGGAGGAGAGACTTACAGCAGAGTGGTCAATCTTCAAAATTTTAAAATTTCCTTCATTCTGGCTTATAGGTACGGGATAGGTAATTGTGCAAAGATGGGTATCTATACCAGATTATAAAATATATATTTTAAACTTGCATGTTTACTATAATGCCAACATCCCTAATAATATATTTCGTCAATAATTTTTATTAAAAGAAAAACGTCTATTTCAAGTCTACAGGAACCTTTCAGGCATCCATCTTTTAAATTAAAAAGTTAAATAGTATTGACCCAGACCTACAGCAATTTCATTCACATGATTCTATTGCACAGATGACATGTTTTGCAGCCCTCTCCACTATTTGTGCCATAGATAATGAATTAACCTCATTTAATGTTTGTAGACTGTAATTCAGACGGCAGATAGGTATTACAAACTAACTTCATTTAAGATCTTTTTAGAGTAAAACATGGGTTTGACCATGTAACCTCACGTTTGGACACCGGCCTGATAATGACGGACCTTTTACCCACTTGTTCAAAAAGTAGATGCTTCTAAGATTAATTTGTTCTTAATGATATTGGTCATAATTACTTAATATCCAATGTATTACATTCTTTCAGGACTGTAATTAGCTTACTCTGTGTTATGTTCTACATGGTTATACTTGTTGTTCGTCAGACTTCTGGGTCTGGGATATACGCGGAGGCTCCATGTGACCAGACCGTGAATAAAGAACTAAACTGACCACAATCCTAGCTGACCGTATCTATTTGTAAGGAGAACTGACTTAACAGGACATCAGCTGCAAGAGAACTGCTTTTTGGTTCTAAAATGTGTTTTAGCTTTATCTCTGTATGTGCTTCACCTTCTGGAGCACAGCTGACGTTTGTCCCTGCAATGTCCGACATAAAAGATCTTATTTCATGTCAGCTGCAGAGGGGAGAAATGTAACACTCTTGCTCCTGGGTGAGGGGCCAGCATAGACTGGAATAGAGAAAAGCAGCATGTGATCACAGTGCATTCATGACCTGACATTGCACAGACTGTGTGATGTGTTAGAAGCATTAGAGAAGTTGTAAATATGCATAAAAATCAAACTATTGTATAACGACCCATAATTAAAATTACAAAAATCAAATATAGAAAGTCCAGACTTCCCACTCACCATTAAGGTAGAATTTCTGCATTACCAATAGTGCCCTTCTGTTCACTAACACTAGCTTTTCTCCTTTCAAGACATACTGGTAATGTGTGCAGGTGTACTGGCTAGTGGTGTAGTTAGGGCTGAAAAATCTTTCAGTTTGAGGTAGCCATACATTCACCAACCTTTGTTAGATTCCAAATGCAAATCCATCAAAAAACATAACAAATGTGTCAGATACTTGTACAACCAACTGGCATTATGGTTCCAATTTCAATTCAATAACTTGTGTTCATTTGAATGCAGAAAAATGCAATTAGAGCAGAAAATTTACCTGTTTATGGCCAGTTTACAGTTCAATTTGAAGAGCTTGTTTCCACAACTACAAAGCAGAAATGGGTAAAAGCGTGGCTTGGTTACTGTACTGCGCATCATCTGCACAAGTGGGATGGGAAAACGGGAAAAGAGAGGACACAACACTTTCCAGATCGTGCCGGAAGTGATGTCGCACTGTGTCGCTTCCGGTGTTTGAAACGGGTTGATTCGTTTTCCTGCATTTAGAATTGTATTCATTAACTTGACTTTCTGTCTAGTTGTCTGTAGCTTCCAGTTTCATGTGGTTCTCTGCATTAAAACGGACCTACCACCTCCAAGTTTGCCCTCTGGTGTCGATAATAGGGCAGATCGGAGGTCAAAATTTTAAAAAGAAAAATACTTACCTCTTAAAACGCTCAAAATCCAGTGATGCTCCACCCCCCCCCCCCCCCCCCCCCCCCCCCCCCCCCCCCAGTGCCTTGCGGAGTGTGAAAGGTTATATGGGAAAGTAGACGTCACTGTGAAAGGTTACATGGGAGAGTAGACGTCACTGTGAAAGGTTACATGGGAGAGTAGACGTCACTGTGAAAGGTTATATGGGAGAGTAGACGTCATCTTGCTGCTTGGAGGATCGGACACTCCAGACGTAGGAGAGATCAGGCAGGAAAGAGGAGTATTTAGGCATCGCTGTCCCTGGATAAATGCTGCATGGTGCTGAGTTATATATATATATATGTTTATTTATTCAAGTTTGTCTTTTTTAAGTTTACATCCACTTTAAGGGCTGTCAACAAACAGCTGCTCTGTCTGTTTGATAGGAATAAGGGCACTTATCAGCTTTATAAATGTTATTACTGTCTTTTAGGAGCTGGCTAGACCAGGCCCTGGCCCGTCCTGTAACTGTTATGGATAATGAGAGGTACACCGTTCAGTCAGTGATACTAATGTATGCAGTTCCTGTCATTATGGTGAGTCTTACATATATATTATCTGTCGACAACTTTCTGTTATAATTATTGACTTATAACTAATAACCTATAGAACATAGCCAAAGGTTTAAAAGTGAAGTGCATTCTATAGACCCTTTCACACTAACCCCATTGCATTGTTGCAGGTAAATTAAACACAGCGTTACTGCAATGGGCTGTGTTATAGCTTCCTTTCTAGGGTATGTGAGAGGTTTGTGCTGAGGTATGAAAATGCATGCTGCAGTGTGTAATGCCATAACACACAACTCTGCATGCAAACACAAAACTCGTGTGAAAGGCACAGCAGGTCCCATCCCAGGATGCCTGCTTCTACTCTCCTTCGCTGTTCTTTCTAGCCCCCCTTTCCTCTCTTCTCTTTTTGTTTGGAGGTGACCCATGGTTATATATTGATCTTGGACCTGCTTCCACTAGAATAGTTGGCTGATGAGCTTGTTTAGTTTTGTTTATTCTATTTAGACAGAACTGCCAATTCCATTTATGTTGTATTTAGCTTTCGCACGGTCTGTCTGGTAGTCATAGTGTTTTAGTGTGTTTTTACCTCCCCCCTCTTTTATTTTGCTGTTCCTTTTGTGTGTGTGTGTGTGTGTGTGTGTGTATATAATATATATATGTATGTGTGTGTATGTATGTATATGTACTGTATATATATATATATATATATATATATATATGTATATATACACATATGTATGTTTATTCTACCTTGTTTTATTTTATTATTTACTGTAGTATTATTTAAAATCTTGAAAAGGAAAGGTGCAGCAGGTTTCCTATGGACCATGCATTAATGCTGGTGTACTGCGTTGTGGTAACTGCTCAGAGTCCACAGCATCATCATTAGGAAATTGATGACAATGGGGATGCAAGAACAGGGCACATACGTGTTGGGTGGGCATCAACAAAGAACTCTGCAGCCAGCCGCATGTCTACTACATCATCAATGGGACATTGATGATGCTGGGGACACAAGGCCAGAAGACACAGAAGTCAAATGGGCATTGCTGAAGGACCACACAGGCTTCAGATGTTGATCAAGTAAGCCATTTCAAGTATGGCTTGTTCTTACTACTTTTGGTATTGAACATCTACCTGGTAATATGGCTAGGGATGGTTATAGCCTGACAAAATCTTTTTTTTAAATTTGGGAAATTTTAGCCACATCACTGCCCTGATGCTTTATTAACTTTTATTCCCATTGATTTTATAGGCTGCCTTCCTCATCACTAATGCCCTTCGGGTCATCTTCCATGCTCCTGGCATTCCACCTGTTGCTTATGCTTTGGTGCAGCTACAGGTAATCTACTATTTAAGGGTTGTAGTCATTCCAGAGGTTATTCTAGTTTAATTTGTGTTTCTGGATAATTGCAGAGAGGATGGGCATTGGTCCCTCCTGTTGGCAGAATTAGAATCTGGAAATTTTCCATTTCTTCCCATCTGTTGTAAAATTCCCCATCTTCAAAACCCCTAATCTGCTTACTTGTTGCAGGTCAGTTGAAAAAGCTATTGCATGAGTTTTGTTTTTTTAATTAGGTGAAAGCAAAGCAACAAGTATTTTTAATCACCAATAACAACTATTCTATTTCTAAGAAAATGCAAACCTTCAGCCCTTCAGGTGATCTTCAGTGGTCCCCCTTTGTCCTCCACTTGTGGCCTCTGAAACCCACCTGTTAAATGTATAGGGCATAAGAACTCACCTGCCCCCCGATCCCTCTGATGAGTGCCTATGCTCCCACTATCCAACCAACAATTGGTTGTATATTGCAGAAAATAACCTCAGAATAGAGGCACATAACATTTTATTAGAAGGATATTTGCCCCATAGATATCATTGAAGGCTTTGATGATATCTTTAAGGCACATAACCTTTGATGATAAACATGATACAAAATGTACATTACCACACTACAGTGTTCCCTAACTCTTGAAGTATAATTTTAAAATTAGTTTTGTTATTTAAAAATAAAGAATAATGTCTTCCAGCTTTGTGTGCTGTAATTTTTTCATTAACAATGCTTTTACAAGTCAGTATAGATTGGAAATGTTATGTGCGGCCCTTTAGTAATGCCAAGGGCCGCACTTGTGGCCCTCCATATTAACTCAATTGCCCACCACTGCTCTAGATATTAAACTAATGATAACGCTGGTATGGTCGCTTGAATTCTTGTTAATATATTTTTGCATTTGGTATACATATGTAATGCTTACTCTTTGCTGTGTATTTAGGTGAATTCAGTGCTGCCAGTTCTTCCTCTTCTGTTTCCTGTGATGTGGATTTTAGTTACTGCTTTATGTGAAGCTCGTGTATTGGCTCAAATGAGCAGAACCTGCCCTACCTCTCTGGTAAGGAATCAGATTTTTCTTTTTACCATGCTGACTTGTTATACGAACTTGTCAGTAATTCTGTTTTCCTCCCAGGTGGCCAAATTTTCAGAGGATACTCTGAGCAGCTATACAGAAGTTGCGTCTAGTCAGGTCAGTATACAAGAAAAATCAAACTGATCAGTGTATAAATTTAAATTGAGTGCATCGGTTTATACTTTGTATCAGTGAATGAACAAACATGGTAGATGCCATTTGCCAACTTGTTTTATGAAAAAGCTGTTACTGATTGTTTGGGAAGAGGTCTTTTTTAGCCACTTTGTATTGACAGCCTGCTCAGTTCTCTTCCACACAGTCTGTTCTGTTCTATAGTGAGGACAGTATGAGTAGGAGGTGCCCTGCTGCTAGCACTACAATATAACATTCTCATTAGATTTTTACCAGAGGCCATTGTTCCAAATAAATAAAAAAATAGATGTTGGTTAATACTAAACCTTTTTCTGCCCCATATGGGTAACGCTCAACTTGTCTTGAAGGCCCACAATCCATTTATTTTTACTATGCTTTGTACTTTCCTTTATCTAATTGTATGAAACATGTTGTGATCTCTTCTACAGGAATTGTTTCGCTCTGTTTGTACAAATTTTTTACGTGTTTTAAGGGGAAAATGTGAGACGCTAGCATATACTTCTGGCTTGCTGGATGGTCTGGGTTCTGTCACGGTGAGTAAATATATTGGTTATTTAATCATAAACCGTTTACTAAAGCCAGGTTGACTTCCTTGATGTCATTTCTGACCTTAGGTAGCCTTTCTGATTCTTAATAATGTGTTTTCTGAATGTTTTGCTTGCCACCTGTGTTTTTGACACTACAGATTTTCAGAGAAAGTTACTAGTTAATGGTAAAAAGGTTTTGTGTTTGTTCGCCATCTGGTTGGATCTGATTTATTAGTGTTCTTGTCTATCAGCACACTGACACATTGGGCACGCAGCAGGTGTCCGCTGTCTCATGACTGATACTGAAGGATACTTTTACCTTGTGACTTAGAAATGCTGAAAACCAGCTGAAAGTCAGTCGTGCTGTTCAAAGGTCTGCATTATCTGAACCTCCAGATACATCAATACATTTGAAATTGTTGCTAAATGAAGTAAAGGCTGTCTTGTTTTACAGGTCATCTGCTGTGTTGATAAACAAGGTGTTCTCTCCTGGCCTAATCCCAGTCCAGAGACAGTCCTTTTTTTCAGTGGTAGAGTGGATCAGACTGAAAGAAATGAGGATGTTGCTGACCAGTTGTCTTTACATACATACTGTCAAACAGAGATGGAAGATGAGGTGCTCCAAATGTTTCTTTACTCTGCAAATATTCTTCAGTCCTTTTCAATCTTTCATTAGTCTAACCTAACCTGACTTGTTTTCTCCACAGCCGCAGGAAATGGTAGCTTTGTTGGCAGACACAGATGCTCTTCAGATGGTGAATGAGCTGGAGAGTGCTGAACGTTCAAGTGATCTCTCCAAACCTAGTGATGCTCCAAAAAAGCCCCAGAGCCGAAACAAACATGCTTCAGGATCTAACGTAAGCTTCAGCCAAGACACTGCTGGGCAGGTAAAGTGTTCTGCAGTGTTTCACAGTGCTTTGTCTTCCCTATTATGCAGTAATTACACTAAAGTTAAAATAATTTTTTTTTGGGTGGGATCTTTGCCAGGTTGCTTTTTTTCTATTCTTTGTGTCCCTATTAGGCTGTAAAATTACAGAAGTTACCACCAGAGTAAAGGCCCCCATACATCTTACAATCTTCCTATACAATCTGTACAATTAACTTTTCTTCTACCAAAACCATGTAATATGTGGACCTTCCAATCACTATCAGGGGCCTTAAAATAATTTGTTATTTTGGAAATTGTTCTGTGTTAAGCTGGCCATAGACGCTTCGATCAGCGGCTGATTTCCGGGTAGATCGATCACCGTGCACACTTGCGGCAATCGTCCAAAATTCGGCTACGGATAGAAGCTGCCCACCTAGTGTGACCCATCCTGGGTTCTCTAAAAATCACCTGGCCAAACAAAGGACATGTCCGTTTGTCTTTGGTCGATCACATTACTGAGACGCTGGTCCCCATCCAATATTTATGCTGGCACACAAAGGGTATCGCGATGTCTATGGCCAGCAACATAGAAGTTGCAAGAATATTTCCTCTATAGGGCACGGATAGAAAGTAAAAAAAGGAAAAGTTTGACAGGCATTTAAACTTTTTTATTTTTGCTTTAGAAATTATGCTCTCCTGACATGTATTACATCAATTGTTTTTCAGTTTGTTAGGCTTATGTTTTTTCTGGATGGGCATTTATTTTCTGACTTTTCTTCCAGCTCAGCAGCGAGGTGGATGATTATGTTTGTGACTGCCACCTAGAGATGCTCCGGTTGTCACAGGACCAGCAGAACCCTCACAGCATCCAATTCGATGAGTCTAACTGGCAGCTTCACCTCAGCTCGTTGAAACCTCTGGGTCTTAATGTGCTGCTCAACCTCTGTAACCCAGATGTGACCACTACCCTTTGCCGCTTCTCTGACCATTTAAGATACATTGCCCTTCAAGAAACCCATTGCTCTGTGCTTCCAGGGCATATCCCCTGGGGACTATGTGACTTTTCTAGGCTAATTGGTATGATTGTTTAAGGTTTAAACACTTATTGGGAACTTTTTAATAGCTAATTATTTTTCTTACTTATCTTTTACCTTGGGATTTATTTCTAGGTTTCACACCTGGTGCCAAGGACCTGTTTAAACTGCAAAATCACCTTGCTCTTTATCACCTTCCAAGTGATGAATCTATGAAAGAGCCCCTGCTCTGCAAGCTTCCAACGGTTGCCAAACGCCGACCTTCACTTAGCCACATGATCAGCCTTTTTGTCAAGGATGTTGCATCCAGTATGTTATTTTTTTTTCTAGAATTTTGTCTGATGGCTACTGCAAGCATTAAACCACAAACATGTTGTTTAGTATATAAGTATTTTGCAGCCATGTTCTAGGCTATGCTAATATTCTTTAGCAGTTCTCCTGTCTGTTTCTGATCTGTGTTAATATTAAAAAGTGCATCTCTTTTGTTTGTTGTTCCTGTAACTCTCAGGCACGGAACAAATGCTGTCCCATGGAACAGCTGATATTATCCTTGAAGCCTGTACTGATTTCTGGGATGGGGCTGATATTTACCCCCTCTCTGGGTCTGATAGGTACGTCTAATATCTCCAAATGGTAGGATCATTGATTTTTTTTTGTTTGTTGCCTCCTTAGTATACGGAAACCCTTTTTTTTATGATTTTAGGAAAAAAGTCCTGGATTTCTACCAGCGAGCCTGCCAGTCTGGTTACTGCTCAGCTTTTTCCTACAAGCCCATGCACTACTCATTGTCTCCTCAACTGCATGGCAAATGTATAGAGATGCACCATGTTCCTGGTCAGAGCACCCTTCCAGCATCATGTGATCTAGGTGGAACTGTACCATTGAAACCTGCTGGCCGCCATGACAGCTGGAGTTCTGATGGTGAGCAAACAACTGCAGCACATAATATTCTAATGTTATATTGTTCTTTCAAATACATCTTATTTCACAAGTTTTGTTTATCATGCTGGTTATTGCTTCAGTTCTTTAATACAATAAAGCATAGGTGGAAATATTTGGACCGCCAAGAAAATATTCTTGTCTCTTAGCAGATGTGCTAGATCTGCCTTCCCGGAAGCTCCCCTACCAGCTGCACTCATTGCTCCTCCATCCTCCCACTTTGAAATTAGAGAACTATGAGTCCTGACTACTCAGCGGTGCCTTACAGTGACGTCACTGATCACCCACTGCCCGGAGTATGGTGGGATACATATCTCTACTCCCAGAGTTGGAGCACAGAGGCATGTGTGCAGCTGGAAGGGGTGCTGCAGGGAAAGCAGAGCTGGGGAGAGGGGTACCAGGATGTGTGTAAAATGTGGGTGTAGTACATTAAGCATGCAAATACAACATACATAATCAGTAAGGGCTTGTCCCCACTTTTGGGGGAGTCAATGCAGCCGCCCCTGATCGCATCCATTCATGTCTATGAGAATGATTCATGGCCGCAGCCACCTGCCTAGGTAGGGACAGGTCCTAGAGTGTTCTTAATCAGTATTGGCCAATATATACATTGGAATGCATTGGGTCCTGGTTTTAGAATAACCTTAATGGTAAGAATATAGCACTGTTGATATTTTCGTTCCAGGACTTTTCACCCATCACATCTTGATTATGCATTGTTACCCTGGCAATTATTTTTACCCGGCTTTATCCTTGTCTCCCTGTCCTTCTTTTATCTATGGTTAAACACAGAAGGCATTGGGGAGGTCACAGAGGATTTCACACAGGCACTCAGTGGCCAGATCTTTATGGGGATGGTCTCCTCTCAGTACCAGGCTCGTCTGGATATAGTGCGACTAATTGACGGTTTAGTAAATGCCTGCATCCGATTTGTGTACTTCTCCATGGAAGATGAACTTAGAAGCAAGGTACGGAAGAAAGTATAGACCTTTATTCTTTTCTTTTTATACGGTTATGTTGCGAATAAATCTCAACATGCTTTTATTTTCTTACACATAAATGCATTAGAAACTCTGCAAATTCTATTCCCCAACTAATTTGTAATTTGTATTATTCCTTTACAGCAAAGGTATAAATTGTATATTGGAGTGTTCAAAACAATAGCAGTGTCCTATAGTCCTCTTTACAAACTCAAACATTTATTGTATACCGTATATATACTTGTAAATAAGGTGAATTTTTCAGCACCTGAAATGTGCTCAAGAAATTTATTTAGGTTATACTCGGGTGAAGAAATAAAAATCACGGCATTTTGTAGTTTTGCATAAATTAGGTTGAAAGTCAAATCAAATGTGAACTTTGTGCAAAAACTTGATATGCTAGAGCATACCTTTTTTCTTTACATTGTTTCTACATCCCTTCTCTACATCTCCAGCAATTTTTGTGATGATATCATGTTTAGGGGCTTTGCAATTAACATACTAATGAATTAAATAATAACATCTCCTAACAAAAGCACATTTGCTGTGTTTCTGAGCCTCAGCTGCTGCACTCCCATCCCTTGGAGCTGATCACTTTGGTTGAGTTTTACATTTCTTCTATAATTTCAAAATGGTATTTTTTTATATGCCATATCTTTTCAGTTGCATTTAAATCATTCCAACAGAGTAGCCTATCGTTTTCTGAACTTCTCTATATGTTTTGAGCACTAACCAAACTTACCCATTTTCAGAGAGGAATGCACTATAACCAGCATGTGCAGCTTTTGCTGTCTTCCTTCCTGTAATTGATTCATGTTTTTTCACAGAATGAATGACCTCACTAATTGAACTCTACACTGCTATTATTTTCAATAAAGCTGTTTATGGTAAGCAAACATAATCAGAGAAGATAGTGTGGCAGTAGAAGAAATAAGGTCCTAGCTGATACAGCGGTTCAAACACAAGGTGCAGCCCATATTTGTAAGCTGGAACTGTCCAGGAGTGAACATGACAAACAGAAAAATAGTATATTAGTATGCATTCTCTAATAGAGTCTAAATCTTTCAATTATAAAGTGGAGATTGGATACATTTAGAAATATACTTGCATATTTTTACTGTCTGCTCAGGTGTTTTCAGAGAAGATGGGCCTAGAGACCGGATGGAATTGTCATATTTCTCTTACTCCAAATGGTGATGGGCCAGGATCTGTGGTACCACCGTCTAGCCCCAGTAATGCTGGATCTCTGCGAGATGACCTACATCAGGGTGAGCAAAAATCCTGAAATTCTTGTGACCTGATTTCCTTATGATGTTTTTCATCACACTGTCACGATTTTGTCTATAGGCTATTAAGTAATTCTCCACAGAAATTACCTGTTTCCTCGTGATCCCTCTAGGCTCTCGAGAAGATGCAGAGGGTTTACTACTGATGGATGATGAGGGTCATTCAGATATGATTAGTTTCCAGCCTACAGATAGTGATGTTCCTAGTTTTCTGGAGGATTCAAATAGAGTAAGAGAAAATCATTGTTTTGCTATAGTGAGCTAATCCTTTTAAAATGTAAGGGTTCATTTTTGGCACCACCTTTCCTTGACAATCCATAGGCAAAGCTCCCTCGTGGTATTCATCAAGTAAGGCCTCATCTGCAGAACATCGATAATGTACCCTTACTGGTACCACTGTTTACCGACTGTACACCAGAAAGTAAGTAAGGCAAAGAGTACTATAAATGTTTTTCATTAGCTTGTTTTGTTTTGTAAATATTCCTTTGTTCCCTAGCTATGTGTGAGATGATCCAGATCATGCAGGAGTATGGGGAGGTGACCTGCTGTATGGGAAGTTCGTCAAACTTCAGAAACAGTGGCTTATTCTTACAGAGCGATATCAGGTCTGTCAGCTGCTGCTTAATGCAGTTTCTTCCTAACTTTTAGTATTTATCTTACTTGCCAAATGATTGTATCACATACCAGGTGATAGCAATAGAGATATGTGCAGTGCGCAGGGGAATTGTGTCCCCCCCCCCCAGCAATCCATGAACTGCTGGTCCCCATTTTAAAAGTTTGAGAACCCCTCTGGTGAAAAAAAAAAACATTCCCCACATCTCCAGCAATTATAGAGATTATACCATGTTAGGGGTATAAAGTCTAATTTGATTTTTAAGCACATCTTGGGTGCTTATACTTGAGTATATTTGGTAAATGGTCTTGCAAGTTTTCTTTAATACTGGTCTACTGCTCCACAGGCAAAAATGTTGTATCTCAAGAAACATGCATGCGGATTTGATGAAATTTTGCTGGTATGTGGTTGAAGCTACTACCTGTTAACCTTCCT
>CM070042.1:35794418-35812657 GCA_036250615.1 Ptychadena robeensis | reverse complement strand
GACATCCGTGCCTCCTGGTAATAGGTGCCACCACACACTGATTTTGTGAAAAAGTTCTTTATATATATATATATATATACACACACATGCAATACTACACCGTTTTTGCTATTGGGCCCCGATTGGTTAAACATCAAGTGATTATACAGAATGTTCCAGCAAAGTAGGTAGGTCTGGTGTGTCAGGGCTGAAACTTTTACACATATACACCAGCAGAAACCATTCTCCGAATACACTGACCAACTTGTGAAGAGACACATTTTACAATCTGGAACATCATGAGCAGCTATTTACATATGCAAGGCTTTTTTGGCTTGGCTGGAGGGAACACATTTCAGCCTCCTGGATTGCAGAGCTATTGCTCCCAGAATGGTCGGGACTACAAAAATCTAAAAATATTAAAAATATTCTTACCAAAAGGTGCAGGGCCATTTTCCTGTGACATTACCAGAACATAAAATGATTGTATTTTTTTTTCCTTTCAGGGTTCGTGTGCGTTACCAGAAAAGACAAAAGCTGCAGTTCGAAACCAAACTTGGCATGAACTCTCCCTTCTGATTGCACTGCTTAACACTGTGCTGTGGCGTTCATTGTTCCCACAGCATCTGACTGAGGGGGAGGCAGACAAGGCTGGTATAGTTTGACCTCATTGTTGGATAAATGCAGCCGGCAAAGTTATTTATATATCCTCAAAACCAGCTGTCACCACCAGTGCCTCCTCCCCCACCTCCTGTGCCTCCACAATCTCCCTGCCTGTTTACATACATTTAGCAGTTGGAGAATGCTAATAATTACCTTCTCCTGGTCTTTTCCCTTCTGCACTGATAGAGGAAGGTGCAAGGGGTTTCAAGTCTTTTGTACCTAAGCGTCCCATCCTATCACATGCATGGGTAACCCTGCTGGCGCAAAGTTCTGTTTTTCTATAGTTGTACTGCAGCCCTCTGTGCCACTTGCATGGCTTAACTAGCATGGGAGTCACTAAAGTCCTTTGAACCACTGGACTGTGCTGTACGCGGCAACTGTGCAAAGAGTTATTTGTTTTTTTTGTTTTTTTTTATGGATGTATATTTTCTTAAAAGGAAACTGATTTGTACTAAAATATGTAAATAAAACCTGTATATATAGACCTTTGGTATTTGAGTATACAAGACTATCACAAAGAGGACCTGTCTGTAGGTGAGTGTTCTCCATTCCTTTCCTGGAGGTCTTGTAGCAGGCACGTGAATGCTTCGAGTGGCACTGTTGAGGATCAGTGTGGTTTAAGAGATTAATCTGGGACAGATTAATTATCATCTGTTTTTCAATTTCCAAAAAATTGGTCGGTCAGAAGAGAGTTCTGGCCCACACATGGGGTGACTAGGCCTCAGGACTTTTAAGGCTATTAAGTAGAGAATAATTGGGATATAAAATGTATGATTTTACTCAAAAGATGAATTAGTTAATAAAAAATATTTCCAGTCAATTAATAAATGTATAAAATCCTGAATCTGTGCAATTATTGTCTTGTATGGTCAGTTTGGCGCATTTTGCCCTATTTTTCAAATGACGGCATAAAGTGTTTCGGGCATAATTACTGCTCCTGGGTAAGTGGGTAAGGTTACAGTCAGTACATGATCAGTAAATGATCTAAAATTCTAAATTATGCTCAGATTAAATATCTAGTGACATCTTCAGATTCTACTCAAAAAGATGACAATAAAGAGGTCTAAGACAAGCAGGGAATCTCAACCTACAGTCCATATTTTTCTGGAGTCACAACCCAATTACACGTCTATATACCAATATTCACAGATTGGAAATGTCATTTATGTGATCTATCTGTGAATATTCGTAAATCTTGTAATGAGGTTAAGATTCCCTGCTTCTGTCTTAACCTCCCTAGCGCACCGCCTGTACCGCACCGTTTTTAACAGTGTGGTACAGGCAATGGCAGCAGTGTACAAGGTACACTGCTGCCATTTCCTCCCTCCCCTCTCCACACAGCCAGTGTCATTCAGGACACAAGCTGGGAGGGCTGGAAAGCAGAGGCCCCTCCATTAACATGGAGGTCTATGGCACTGCTCACCCTCCCCCTCCTTCTGCGTCACGCGATCAGTGAAGCCGCAGATCCCTGGAAATGCAGCATCGGCGTAGCTTTCCGGGGAGCCCAGCTCATCCAGAGTTTGTTCTTCACACAAACTCTGGACGAGATGGGCTCGTCGTGAACACTAAGGAGGTTAAGCTAGGCACACACGGGTAGATTTGTAAAAAGATTTAAGTACAATCACAATCAACGTGTGCGGTTACAGTGATTGATTGTACTCTAATCTGCTTATAAACCTACCTGTGTGTGCTTTCCTTCGAGGAGGATCAATAGAGCTCGCTCAAAGGAACTTGATTGAATGAGGTTCCAACATGTTGGCAAAAACCCTGTTCAATCTCCAATACTTTGCATGAAGCGAACAGGCTTAGTGTGAAGGGGTGGAGCCAGCACTCCTCACACTGAATCTGGCTGCTGTGCGGAGAGAAGCAGGCTGGATGGATTTCTTCCCAGCTTCTAGCTGTTCTGATTCTCATGGGCTACAAGCTGGAGTGAACGGCTCCCCGGGGTTCCT
The DNA here is from genome assembly GCA_036250615.1 of Ptychadena robeensis. Lineage (NCBI taxonomy): Eukaryota > Metazoa > Chordata > Amphibia > Anura > Ptychadenidae > Ptychadena > Ptychadena robeensis. The sequence goes on along the minus strand of CM070042.1, from coordinate 35,810,063 downwards.
ATTGAATGGGAATCGATATGCCCATGTGGTGCACATTGATTTCCGTTCAACTGATCCCTCGCTGTAATTGATCGGAGGTCGATTGCACGGGAATTTACCCGTGTGGCTAGCTTTAGACCTCTTTATTGTCCTTGTTTTGAGTAAAATCTGAAGGATGTCACTAGGTATTTCATCTGAGCATAATTTAGTAATCTAGATCATTATCAGGTGTATTGAATGTAATCTTTCCCACTGTAGGGGCAGTGATTGTACAAACTCTTTGGACTGTAACCATACAAGATTTTAAAGACTTTGTGGTTTGGAATGTATACAGTAATTATTTATGAATACAATGTATGATTTTACTCACAATATGAATATTGCTATCACTATTTAATTGCCTTAAAAGTCCCAGGGACTAGCCACCCCATGTGTGGGCCAGAACTCTCTTCTGACAGACCAATGTTTTGGAAATACAAATGTAAATGGGGATGTTGACATATATTTTATAACCCGTTGTGTCCCTAATTTGGATATATTTGGGCTTTGGTTTTCAAGGTGCACCATAAATTACTGATAACATGTAAAAGTCATGTGATTACAGTGGCATTTTGAAGCATCACCTCTGGTTGGCCAGGAATGGTTTTAAAAATATAGTATGAACTAGCCACAGTCCACCCACTTTGTCAAAATTTCAAGATCTACATGACAACCACCAACTCAAACTATTTAGGCAACTTCAAGGGAGCACTTGATGTCACTTTACCTTTTTCAACAGAAATGCTGAAAGGGACTCCTTTCCTTTCTGTATACACACTTCTTAGCTTCCAGTACCCCTCGCCTACTAATTTATTACTGCCGATGTAGGGGAGTTTCAGGATGAGATTTCCCATGAACCATGCAAACTGCTATGGGGCTAATAGCTTCTGCATGCACATGGTGGCACTGCCCTCTCATCCTAGCCTTCTACAACTCAAGAAAAGCCAAATTTCCCTTAGAAGTTGCTGCTACTTAACCTCGTGAGTGGTTTGTACGTGGCAATTTCCTGTCCTCCTCTAGACCCAGAACAACTCCTCATTGACGCAAGAGGTGTGCTCTAAAAAAGCAATACATTCTCTATTACACGGAGGTTAAGGGGCGCTGCTTAACCCCACCCATTTGGCATCATATATGATGTCATGGGGGAGACCTGGAAGGATAGGTGTGTACGTCAATATAGACAAGTGCCTGAGGATTTCACCCGACAGGTGAGTTTGCCCACAGCCTGGAGGGAGTTTGATGAGCAAAGAAACTCACCCGGGCTAAACTCTCCCTCGTGACTTCTAAAATCTAAGAACTAAAGACAGTAGAGTTGACACCGTGTCCCAGGGAATGGATGGAATACACAAACACACAGCTTACCTGTCCTTCGATGAGGTTGTTGCATTCGTTGTCAGGCTAAGAATATATTTAGCAAGCAGTGGTAATGGAGAAGAAACACTGAGCATCCTGAAATCTTTTATAATTTGATGAAACTCCAACCATTCTGAATACACTGAAATTAGTACCTGTTCCTGTTGCCACTAATGTCAGTCAGTTCCTGCATGTTGAATAGAAAGAACAAATTATTTACTCAAGGATGTTTTCAGCCTTTGTGACAACCATGACCACAGAAACCATGAACGGACATAAAATGGAGAACGGTCCTGATAAAACGGGCGACCCTGACTCGCCCATTACAGTACTGGTTTAAATATCCCCTTTTAATTGCGCACCCTTAGTAATGCTTGACATAATGCTTCAGATAAATATTCTAGTTAGTAAATATATATATTTATAGATGTTTATATATATATATATATATATATATATATATATAAAATTACTTTAAAATAAACATTTCTTAAAAAAAGAAAATCAAACATTTACAGTTTCATTTAAAGAACATACATGGCTGGGGTGTGGCAGTAAATGGGAGAAACCGAACAAAGATGGCGGACAATGATTGTGAATCGGAGGCGACTCTGCATCAATGAGAGCCCTTCCTAGTACAATGCCTGGTATGTCATCCCAAGTGCTGCTGCAGGCTTTACAAAACAGAATTCAGCACATTGTTTAACAATTTACTGAAAATTGTCATCTTTAATCCAAGCGAAGCTGTGCTATCATTCAGTCCCAGCTAAAGTGCCAAGAAAAAGGGAGTAGGACTGCTTAGTCCAACATGGCGTCCAGTTGCTCGGCGAGGTCGTCAAACATCGTGCTGATGTCATCTAGGATGTTCTTGGCCAAAGGTGCTGCCGTCTCACTGCTGGAAAATAAAAAAGGCACATCATCATTGTGTGAAGGTATTTACTTTAATAATGTATGTACAGCCGCACTGTACGTGGGCCTGGATCACAGGATCAATATTTAGGGCCCTTACACACTTTACCAACTGTGGTGCCTGTAACACACACGCGCTAGTGTTAACATTACTGCGTCAGTTAGGGCTTGTCCCCACAGGCGGGGCGGTGCCGCCAGCCACTGTCAAAGATCACAAGGGGCTGCCGCTAGCGACCTTGTGATCTTTGACAGTGGCTGGCGGCACTGCCCCGCCTGTGGGGACAAGCCCTAACTGATGCAGTGCCCGCGTTTCAAATTGCAACTGCAACCGCATGCAGCCACGCAAGTAGAGACAACCCCATTGAAAACAATCGAGGCAGCCGCTAGCGGCTAAGAACCACGCCGTGCAGCAAAATTCGCCTGTGGGGACAAGCCCTTAAGCAAAGTCCATAAAACAGCAGAAAACCCCACGTTTTGCACTGGCTAGAGCTACATCTGCAAAACTGCATGCAGGATGGTGGTTGCAGTACCTTGTGCTAGCTGCACTACAGCACTGGAGCTGCAGCGTGGTTAGTGTGAAAGGGCCCTTTTTGTACTTCATATTATCCGCACCATAAGTAGCAATAAGAGGGCAGATTGGGAGTATAAAATGTACCTGGGTGAAATTTCTCTAAATGCGGTGACGATCTGCCCCCTAAGTGATGTTGTGGCGGGCTCTGAGCGCAAGGGGACTTGGGAAGGTAAATGTCAAGTAACATCTACCTTTCCCAAGTCTCCTTCCATCCGGCAGCCTGACAAGGTATCACCAGAAGGGGTGGAGCATAACCAGATTTAGATTCTGATTGGTGAAGAGTCTCAATCCACCATCTTGCAGCCTGAAGGACTGGAAAGAGTAGGGACGGTGGAGGAAGAGGGATGAGGACTACAGACAGGTAAGTAAGCCTCAGATTTAAGTAGTCATTTCCATGCTGTATTATTAAAAATAATAAATGGGCACATGGGTCATTAATCCTAATCTTATGAAAAATGAAGCAGACTTTACTAACAAATAATGGGCGGTCATAAACCAGTTTTGCCACAACAGATGATCAGTTCTTTATTTTTAAAGCGCCATTACCGCTTTCTGCCACAAGAGGGCGCCTGGGGAAATAACTAGTGATGGCGCGAACCCGGAATTTCGCGAACTAGTGCAAAAGTTCGCGAACCGGCGAACCCGCCATTGACCTCAATGGGCAGGCAAATTTAAAAAAACAAAGGGACCCTTTCATGGCCACAATGTGTTGGGAAAGTGTTTCAAGGGGTCAAAACATCCTGGACAATTGACATACAGCGGAGAATCCATGGCCAAACTCCCAAGAAATTTTTTTTTCACGCAATAAATCCGCCACCAAAGGATTCTACAACGACACTGTGGGGATGGTCCGTGTGGAGGACACTGTGGTGATGGTCAGTTGGAGGACACTGGTGGTTGATGTCAGTGTGGAGGACACTGTGGTTGATGTCAGGTGGAGGAACCACTGGTGTGATGGTCGTGTGGAGGACACTGGTGGTGAGGGTCGTGTGGAGGACACTGGTGGTGAGGGTCGTGTGGCGGACACTGGTGGTTTTGATGGTCAGTGTGGAGGACATGTGGTGATGGTCAGTATGGAGGAACTGGTGGTGATGGTGCACCACCAGTGTCCGCACACGACATCACACCAGTGTCCTCCACACTGACCATCCACCACAGTGTGGAGGACACTGGTGGTTGTGGTCAGTGTGGTCGGGACAATGGTGGTGAACCATCCCACCAGTTGTCCTCCTACTGACCATCACCCCAAACAAAACCCCCAGGGTCCTCCCCTGACCATCACCACAAGGTCCTCCACACTGACCACACCACAGTGTCCTCACACTGAAAGCCATCCCACCAGGGTCCTCCACAGCTTACATCACCACCAGTGTGGAGGACACGGTGGTGATGGTTCAGGTGGAGACACTGGTGGGTGATGGTCAGTTGTGGGGACATGGTGGGTGATGGTCAGTGTGGAGGACACTGACCACCACCACAGGGTCCTTCCACACTGACCATCACCACCAGTGTCCTCAACACGACCATCACCAGCAAGTTTCTCCACAATGACCATCACCACCAGTTGGAGGGACACTGGTGGGGATGGCAGTGTGGAGGGAATGTGGTGGATGGTCAGTGTGGAGGACACTGGTGGTGAGGTCAGTGTCTCCACAATGACATCACCACCAGAGTCCGCCAACACTGACCATCACAACCAGGTCCCTCCACACTGACATCACCACCAGTGTCTCCACAATGTGGTGATGGTCAGTGTGGAGGACCATGGTGGTGATGGTCACAGTGTGGGAGGACACTGGTGTGATGGTCAGGTGGCGGACACTTGGTGATGGTCAGTGTAGGAGGACAATGGTGGTGATCGGTAAGTATGGAGGACAAGTGGTGATGGTCTAGGAGAGAACTGGTGGTGATGGGCAGTTTGGAGGACACTGGGGTGATGCGTCAGTGTGGAGGACACTGGTGGTGATGTCAGTGTGGAGGACCTGGGGAGATGGAACAGTGTGGCAGACACTGGGGGAGAGGACAGTGTGGCAGAAACTGGGGGAGGAGATGGACAGGTTGTGGCGACACTGGGGGAGCTGGACAGTTTGTGGCAGACAATGGGGGAGATGGACAGCGTGGCAGACACTGGGGGAGATGGAAGCGTGGCAGACAATGGGAGATGGGACAGCGTGGCAGACACGGGGGGGAGGATGGGACAGCGTGCAGACACGGTGGGGTAGATGGACAGCGTGGCAGACCACGGGGGGTAGATGGACAGCGTGCAGACACGGGGGGAGATGGGACGCGTGGCAGACACGGGGGAGGATGGGACGCGTGGCGACACGGGGGGGAGATGCAGTCAGTATGGAGGACCACTGGTGGTGATGGTCGTGGGAGGAATGGTGGAGATGGACAGTGGCACCACCCCCAAAAGGGGCTTTGTTTTTTTTTTGTGCTAATGGACGGAAAGCCCTGCAATATTTAGTAATACCATACAATAGGGTGAACAAATCCCTGGGGTAAAAAAGTGCCACCAGATAAACTATGGGTGGGCCACTTGGGCTAGTGATGGGGCGCACACCAGTTGGCCACAAGGCTGTAAGGGACGCACAGAGCCTGCAATAATATATTTGTACCCTAAAATGGGGTGAAAAATCCCCTGGTGTAACAAGTGCCCACCAGATATGAGTTTGCAAAAAAGGAGGAGCCCGAGCCCAAGTCCCAATGTGCCATCCATCCCGACTAGCTAGTCCAAAAAAGAGAGAGAGAGAGCACTTCTTCATTTGTCCCACCATACAGATGGTGTGGGTAGGCAAAGGGGATTTTTAAGCATCTAAGTCATGCGTGCGTTCAACAGAAACATGTGATAAATCCAACAAGAAGAGTATAAAAAAGGTCCATGTTTATAAAGGTCAAAGAATGTGGACAATCGTACGTGTTATTGTTCTTGTGATATCTCTTACGCGTTTCGCGATTGTATTCGCTTCATCAGGAGAGTTTTTACAGAACAATAACTGATCTGTTGATATCGCCTAGGAAGAGAGAAGAGGAAGGAACTTTTAGGGTAGGAGTCATGGCTATATTCATTGAATTATAGATGACCTCCATACACTAAAGTCTCCTCTTCTCTCATCCTAGCGAATACTCAACAATCATATGGTTGTTACAAAAATCTCAGATGAAGCGACTACAATCGGAAAGATGCGTAGAGATATATCAAGGAACGAGTAACACGTCGATTGTCCATGTCTTGGACCTTTAGTAAATATTGGACCTTTCTTATTACTCTTCTGTGGGATTATCAAATGCTTCTGGTTGAACACCATGACTTAGATGCTTTTAAAAATCCCCTGTGCCGACCACACCCATCTGGTATGAGTAGGGACATTGGTATAGACGTGCTATTCTTCTCTCATCTTTTTGGACCACAGATATGCGCACTGGCAGGAGGCACTGTGCAAATGTGCTGCAGGATCATGGAGCAGCCTGGGCATGCAAGGCAGCAGGGCAACAGGGTAGACAAAAAATTAAAAAAGGGCTTTTGGGGTCTTTTCAGGACTCTGTCCTGACAGCAGACTAAGAGCAATGAGCTAGAGTACACTGTAGAACAATACTGCCTAGCTAATGGTTCCCTATGCAGTGCAGCAGCTCTCTGATCTGACTCTCCTTCTCCAGCAGCATGTGAAATGGCGTCCTCTACTTGCTATGCTATAGGGGGTGGGATGGTCCGTGAGGTGGGGGTTGCATATTGGCTGGATTATGTCTGTTGACTGTGACTCACAGGGTCAAAGTTTAACCAATGTAAAAAGATAGGGGGCGGGTCGAACTCGCCATATGTTCGCGAAAATGCGCGAACATGCGATGTTCGTCGCGGATAGTTCGCCGGCGAATAGTTCGGTCCATCACTAGAAATAACCCCCAACATGTTCACGTGAAATATCAAATGAAATGACCAACATGTCCAATCACTAGTTGCTCGATTTAATGTTAGATTTCGATCACTTGTGGTCAATCGAACCAGGTGAGCAGAAACCTATTTTCATTCAATCAACTTCAAAATATAAAAAAAAATATATATAATAAAATAAAAATCAACTCCTTAGCTTTAGAAGGTGACATGTTCATAAAAGATCAAACACAAACAATTTATGTATCATGTTTTGTCCCCATGTAGGTTCAGTGTTCTATACAATTGGTTCTATTTACCTGATGATTTCTTCCTCCCTGGGCCCTCGCCTGTCTTCTGGCTTCTGTAGGTCCATAGATTGTAGATGTCTCACTTGTGTGTTCTCCCTGTTGTGAAGGGGTACATCATTCCTCTCTCTAATGACAGAAGGTGGATCGCTCGTCCATAATATAGAGTTTGCAGTAGAAGCTACTCTACTTGACCCCCATGAAGGCTTCTGTAATACCATCTCTGGTCCAGATATCACTAAATGCGCCTGGGAACCTGTAGAGTGAAAATAAAAAGTGGCGGTATTGATTCATCTCTGAGAAATAAACCTACACATGACGATAATCATTTATCATGTTAAGTTATGCTAGGCATACACATGGCGATAAGCGGACGATTTTGAATCTGACCGACGGGCGTGCGCGCTCGCACTGTCGGTCAAGTTAAAAATCGGTCGCTAATCGGCATGTGCCCACATGGGGCGACAGATCCCTGTCGCCCCACAGCTCGGCCGGCCAGAGAATGGACATGTCCGATCTTCTCTGGCCGATGCAAGCCGAGGCAAGCCGATTCCATAAGCTGCAATGGAGACGGCGTCTTCATTGCAGCTTATGGCCGGCACACAAAGGGTGCCCAGCCGACTGAAGGGGCCCCAGAATGCAACGGGGTGCTAACGTGATGACGTCATCACGTATCTCGGCACACATCGGAGTAGGTCGGTATGACCTACTCGGTATGTGTATGCCCAGCATTACTGGATCTGGCTTGTCATTAAAACTTACAATCCTTTGCTGCTCTACATAAAGGCCCAGACTATGAGCCAACACCCTGAAGCTGAGCTGCAGCAGTTTCACAGGACAGGTTCTTCTCAGAACATGGGCTAGAAATGGTAAACCAATTAGGAGCATGTTCCACGTGTTATATCCAGAGGTTGTCTTTTGAAAATAGCCGCATGAGCACTAGGAACATTGCCGTAGGAGTGTCAGCATGTCAATGCTCAGAACATAACAGCTGGTGTCAAGCGCATGTGAGAGAAACCTGGTGAGGAACCCAGCATGGTGGTGGGAGTGTCATGGTTTGGAGGGGAGGGGGGGGGGGGGGGGGGGGGGGGGGGGTGACAGATAATGGAAGGAAGCCATGAATGTCAACATGTACTATGGCATACTGAAACAGAACATGATCCCCTCCCTCCAGAAACTCAGCCACAGTATTCCAACATGATAACCACCCCAAACACACCACCAGGATGACACACTTTGTGATAAAACTAAAAGGTCCTGTACTGGTCAAGCATGTCTCTAGACTAAACTCTATTGAGCATCTGCGGGACATTACCAAATAGAACATGGAGGAGTGCAAGATCTCATAACATCCACCAGCTCCGTCATGTCATCATGGATTCTAGTGATAACCTGTGACACGCGTGACCTCCACCCACAAGAGCATTAGAGCCCATTCACACTATATGCGTTGCGTTTAAAAACACGCTTTTTTATCGCACGAGTTTTTACATAGACAACCAATATTACCATTCACACTGCATGTTTTTTTTTATGCCCTGCTGATTGAATTTTTGATAAATTTTTCATTGATTTGTTCGCAAACGCAAATGCAGGTGTAATGTGAAAAATACATGCGTTTTTGTATATATGCAGAAATGCATGCCTTTAAAAAACGCATGTAGTGTAGCCTACAAGGGAATTACTACAAGGGAATCAGAATGACCACAGCTCAGTCCTGGGCTATTATTGCAAGTATTGTCCCCCATTATTGTGGGGGACGATACTTGGGTTTATTGGTCAGCAGATCTAATGAGGCCTTTACCATACAACTATTCATTTCTAAATCAACAAGAACAAAGTCATAACTGTTAGCGTTACGGTGCTGTACCTTGTCGGTTTATGTGCTCTCCAGACATCATCTCAATTGTTCCACCTTTTTCCAGGTTCAGACCTCGCTCGGACTTTCCTATTTTAGTCACCACAGTCTCTTGTGGACCGTTAAACTTTCTCGTATCCGCCTGTGCAGAGGTGACTGCTGGAGTCTGCTTCTCATCAACACTGGCATCTTTGTCTTTGACTTTAGGCCTTCTCTTCACAGTGTCCGACTCTGTGAGGTTAAATTCGGGCTCCACGCTGACTGTTGGCATATTAATCACTGGTGACATTTGAAGGTCAGGGTTTGGTTTTGGACAAAGCTGGGGCTTAACCCCTATAGGTGGTCGAACTACAGATGGAGCCTCTGTGATAATGGATGTCTCTATTTTCGTTCCTGGAAATTGTTGAGGTGCAGGAGTTGCCTCTAAATTCAAGGAAGCAGGTGACACTACTGGAGAGAACAGATCTGGGTTGATCACAGACTCCGCTTTGGATCCTGGAGGTTTTGGCCTCTGTTTAATAGTAAGATTTCCTTCTTCTGCAAAAGGAATGCTTTCACTGGAGCTGTGTTGTGATGGAACAGTTTCCTCCTTGCTCTCCTCTGGTCTTACTGTGAGTGGCAGAGATAACCTGTCCCCAAAACAAGCTGCAGACTCGCTCACTGTCCTCCTTCGACCTCCTGGACTCTGAAAAACATCTGATTTGCAAGAGTCTGCAGTCTTTAACTCTGGTCCTCCCTCTATATGGGCCACCAGGTTTTTCACCAGGTTGGGCCCACTAGAAGGTGGGCCGTCAACACTAGACATAGAGCTAAGTCTCTTGGGAGGTGGAGGTGGTGGTCCTTTCCTGCGCGCTCGTATAGCAAAAGATTGGCTTCGCTGGACTTTTTTCTCAGGCTGCCCATTGGTCAGGGAGCTGCGGCCTGGTCTCCGAGTTAATGTAGCATAGGAGCTCAATGCCTCACTACCTGTGATTAAATTCTTGTCATCTTCCTCTGGCTCTCCATCCGACAGTGCATAGCGGCAAACACTTAGTGACCGCTTTTTTAAAGAGGGCTTTGGAAGGGGTGCAGGTGGCTCTGGTCTCACTAAACACCCATTGGGGACCCCACTTGGCCAGTGGGACTGATCCATGCCCTCAGGCAAGTTCCTTACTGGCAATGTAGTGTCATTGGCCTGAAGTGAAGTAAGTAGAGGAGTGTTTGAACCAGTTGAGTCTTGAGAGTGACCAGAGCCTTGTGAGCGGGAACTGATACTCTCCTGACTATAAGAGCGCCGAGTAGCACACAGCACTTCACCACCATGAATTAGTGTGCTCTGCAGCTCCCGGCTCAGTTCTATATTCTGAAATGTCTGCAGTTTAGGTGTAGTAGGTGGTTCTCCATTTTCATGGGCTTCCACAAAAGGTACAGCTGTCAAAGAGCCTGGCATTCTGCTTCTCATGCTTCCCCCTACTATGTATCCTTTCTGAAGATCCAGCAAACGTTTCACTCCCAGCAGCAACTTCTTCTGGTGCCCTAACAATGAAAGAGACATGCATAAATGGCTTATCAGAGGGCAAGGAGCACTTAGGTGATAGGTGATTATTAGACTTCCCCTTACCTAGCCTTAATATTCCGATCTCTTGTAGACCTTCCCATGTCAATTCGGCCACACTACCGATCGATTCATATCCATTCTCTGTAAGCTGTTTGTGGTATTCTGGAAGTCCTAGCTGAGTTAACCAATCCCATAAGTCTACCTAATTATGGAAAAAGAGAAGAAGATTTGTAAAGTAACACAGCGGAGCCTTCAAGCTACACTTGTTTATTGCAGAAAACTACAGTGAGGGGGCAAACACAAGACCAGTCACACTGCACAAGGGAGAGCAGCAGTGACTGATTTTTATTACAGCAAACCCCTGTACGCAGCAATAGTTTTATTTTGGAAAACTGCACAGATCTGGATTAAATGCACAAATCATGCCAAGATTTAAAGAAGAGATTAATGGTCGGCAACTGAGTTGATATGGAGGGCCACAAGTGCAGCCCCCGGGATCATTGAAGGGCCACACATAACTTTTTCTATACGGACTCTTAGAAGTATTTTATAATGACAGCAAGCATAGCTAGAAGACTTAATTTTTTAAAATAATTAAATAACCAAACCTTTTTTATACTTTCAGCATTAGGGAATACTGTAGTATGGTGATACACATTCTGTGGCATATGTCAAAGGTTATGTGCCATAGATATCATCAAAGCTTTTGACCTTTATATGGTACATATGACCTTTAAATCAAATATATTCTACAATCATCCCCTGTTCGCTGGTGGGAGCATAGGCACTTGTCTGGGGGATCGGTGGACAGGTGAGTTTCTATGCCCTATGCATTAACAGTTAGGTTTTAGGGGCCACAAGTGGAGGACCAAGGAGGGCCGCTGAAGAATGCCCAAAGGGCCGCAGTTTGGGCACCTGGGGAATAGATATTGGCCATGTAATCTGAAAATCTTCCCTCCTTTGCGAGTTAGGCTTCATGCCTTTTCATACAGTTGACTCAACCCATAACTTGCCGATACACAGAAATCAATACCAATGAATTTTGAATAAATTACCAGGAAAGCTGTACTTTACAAAATAAAACATATTAGGATCATCTTGATTACAGAATGATGTATAGTTCACATACAGTTATCCTTAGCCAAATAAATGATCACAGGAAGGCTAGGCTGAATCCTCACCGGCATTTTATGAGGTAGCCCATCTGCTACATTCATCTTGCCAATCTCTGTGGATATTTTCTTCCTGTGCCCTGGCTTTGTCACACCAATAGCTGTCAGATCCTGAACCGAAGAAGAAGCAACTTAGCATTTTCACTTCGCTGACAGATTAAAACACATTTGAAGCATAAGATGCTTTTACCTCTGGAGTCATGCGGCTGATTGTTGAAAGGTCATAGCCTGCAGATAAGAAGTTCCCAACATACATGTCTAACTGGAAGGTGCGAAGCCAGCAATAAATCAGTTCTGCATCCTGGATAAAAAATAAATAAATAAATATATATATATATATATATATATATATATATAAAAATGGGTACTGCAGCAGCTTTCCTTTATGCTCTGTACCAAATATAATTTAATATTCATACTACAAATGTGTGATATATCATTTGACTCAAACAAAATACTTACCTGGGTGTCAAAATGCAACGGCGGTCTCCAGCCACAAGGGGACTTGGGAAGGTAGACATTACTGTCAACGTCTACCTTCCGCACGCCAGGCAGATCTGAATCTGATAACGCTGGAGGGTTGTTTTCCCCTGAGGCTGTGTGCACTGTAAGCACTCTGGAGGACCACCCTCCAGCTGGACATTAGCGAATGAGGACAGGTGCTCCTCCAGAGACCAGGGTCTCTCGCCCTCCCATCACTGCTGGAGATCTGGGGGGGGGGGGATCTGCTGTATAGTCGTTTCAGGTGCTCTAGAGGGTCTTGTTTAGCTGATCCCCTATGGCTATAGAGGGTCTTTTTAGGTGGGGCGGTCTGCCATAGGGGATCTTTTTATGTGGCTGTCTACCATTGAAAACAGAAGGGAAATTACTAAGGCTGAGGCTCAACTGTCCTTTCGCGAGTGCCCTTTGCGCTTTGGATGCACATTTTAGATGCATCAAACTCCAAAAGGAAAAAAAATGCATACAAACAGCAACAGGACGAACCCAAAATGCACATGCTTTTTAAAATGCAATTTTTAAAAACACAGTCCAAAAAATTTTTTTTTTAAAAACACAGGGGCTCATTCACACTAGCTGTGTTAGTACCACAGTGCAGCTAGGGTCAACGCAAGGTACACAGGTTTCCTATGGACTTTCATATTAGACCTGCCCTCTGGTAAGGCGCTATACCGTGTGTTACTGAAAGCGCCATTTTCTCCAGCAAATTCACTCTTTGGGAGAACTGGTTGCTATGGTGATGTGGTGTAATCAAAGCAGCTCCACCTAGTGGCCATGAAGTGAAATTGCAGCTCCATCGGAAGTATTTCTGAAGAATGGATGTAAGTGGCTTCGGAATCAAAAAATGGGAAGAGAAGTATTTTTTATTGGTTTTGTAGCAGTTTTCTCAGATGTAAATTGCTGACACATGAGTAATATGTCTATGTAATGTATGTGTCTTCTATTATATTCAGTGTGGAAACACTTTAAAGCCTCATGTCTGTGTCACTGTTTTCTACCATGTCGCCCAAAGCGATGAGCTTACAGGTGCAAAGAGTCAACCACTGAAAATCTATTGGACATTTTGCCTTTGCCTTTTTGGTGTGCTTTCTAAAGTGTCAAAACGCTATAAAACCATGTAAAACAAAAGTGACGCATTGTCGACAAAGTTACAGAACGTGTACTGAACGCATAGCAGAAACATATCCTAACAATGCAATAATAGGAGCATAATTATATTTTAATAGGGACATGTTCAAGGCCTATGACCGCTGAGCAGGATAAACAGCTGCACTGTACCCGGGTGCGCAGGGGGCGCTCCAGGAACAGATATGTTGCAGATAAAATTACAACAATGCATGCATTTTACTCTATGCATTTAGAAATTCAGTTAGTAAAGCAAGATAAGGATCCTAGGAACATTTATCAATAGGTAGCTATATTCATTCCCGATATACGGGGGGTGGGGGGAGTATTTAGTCAGCCACCATTTGTGCTAGTTCTCCCACATAAAAAGAAATTTCTGTCTCTCACAGACCTGTAACTTCTTCTGTAAGAGGCTACTCTGTCCTCCACTTATTTCCTGTATTAATGGCGGCTGTTTGAACTTGTTATCAGTATAAAAGACACCTGTCCACAGCCTCAAACAGTTACACGCCAAACTCCACTATGGTCAAGACCAAAGCTGTCGAAGGACATCAAAAACAAAATTGTGAATGGCCTGCAGAGAGCTGGGACCAAAGTAACAAAGTTTACCATCACTACGCCGCCAGGGACTCAGATCCTGCAGTGCCAGACGTGTCCCTCTGGTTAAGCCAGTACATGTCCGGGCCCATCTGAAGTTTGGTAGAGAGTATTTAGATGATCCAGAAGAGGATTCGGGGAATGTCATATGGTCAGATAAAACCAAATGAGAAAACTCAACTTGTCGTGTTTGGAGGAGAAAGAATGCCAAGTTACATCTAAAAAATACCTACTGTGAAGCATGAGGGTGGAAACTTCATGCTTTGGGGCTGTCTTTCTGCAAAGGGACCAGGATGACTGATCCGTGTAAAGGAAAGCATAAATGGGGTCATGTATCCGTAAGATTTTGAGTGAAAAGCTCCTACCATCAGCAAGGGCATTGAAAATGAAACGTGGCTGGGTCTTTCAGCATGACAATGAACCCAAACACACCGCTGGGCAATAAAAGCGTGGCTTCGTAAGAAGCATTTCAAGGTCCTGGAGGTCCTAGCCAGTCTCCAGATCTCAACCCCATAGAAAACCTTCGGAGGGAATTGAAAGTCCATGTTGCCCAGCGACAGCCCCAAAACATCACTCTCTAGAGGAGATCTGCATGGAGGAATGGTCCAAAATACCAGCAACAGTGTGTGAAAACCTTGTGAAGACTGTCATTGTCAACAAAGGGGATATGACAAAGTATTGAACAGAGATGGACTTTTCATACTGACCAAATACTTATTTTACACCACAATTTGCAAATACATTCTTTAAAAATCCTACAATTTGTTTTCCTGGACTCTTTCCCCCCATTCTGTCTCTCATAGTTGAGGTGTACCTATGATGAAAATTACATGCCTCTCACATCATTGTAAGTGGGAGAACTTGCACAATTGGTGGTGGACTAAATACTTTTTTCCCCCACTGTACACAATGTGAAAAAATATATGCTCCTACAAAACCAGACATCACACATATGTGGATATTATTGTGACTTTGACTTTAAGTCACAGAAATTATAAATTTGTATATATGCGAAGAGCCTAAGATACTATATTATGATCATTTACCTTTCCTTGTAGATACACACTTGGGTCTTTCTCTACTTTGTGACCTGGATGGCCTATGTGACTCGGTCCAGTCCCTAAAAAGAACATACAGTGATGAATAATACAATTCTATATTCCCCCTTCTCATCATGGACAGTAAATAACATGAAAACAATGACGCTCACCAGGAGATATTCTGCTCTGGTGATCCTCATAGCCAACACGAAGATTCTAAAAGAAAGTGAAATGGAGTCAGAGAGGAACACAATCACCTATCTGCAGGAGATCTGCTTTTATGTACGGTCCCTACCTGAGCATTCTCTATGAGCAGAGCTGAGCTCACGCCAATCCCCTCACTGCTCTGGCCGCTCCCAGCACTCCGAATACTGCCAAGACTCCCTTCACTGCCAACACTGTGCCGATCACCAGCTAGTGTTCAGAGACAAAATAAATGAGAGTTTAGAAATTGTATCTGGACACAACAAAAAAAAATAATATAACTACATTTAACCAGTCTTCAGATATTGTGTGCTGTTTCTATTATTGGCGATCCTAACAGCACACTTTCCCAAGGCAGTGGTCTCCAAAATAGGGTGCACACCACCAAATGGCACTCGCAGCCCTCTGTGAGAAGGCTGGGGGGAGGGACAAGGAGGAAGATGGCCATGGGGGAACTAGCTGCAAACAGTGAATAGAGTGTATGATGTGTATCTGTAAATGATGCAACCCTCTGCATGATTGGTGTGTGTGTGTATTTGATGCATGTCTCTGCATGATTGGAGTGCGTTTATGTACAATGCATGGCT
>CM070042.1:35728774-35742249 GCA_036250615.1 Ptychadena robeensis | reverse complement strand
AAATAACTAAATAACTCTGCCCATGAAACTGTGAAAAGTCCAAGCGTGCAGCTAAACTAGCTACCAAGAATTTCCCTTGCCACCAGTTTGGGCCATATTTCAGAGCTGGCAACCAACAAATCACTGGAGTGCCCAAAAGTCAAGGTGTGCAAAATACTCAGAGACAGAAAAGGCTGAAATACGACCACCACTGAACAAGAACACACAACATGAAACGGAGGCAAAAAAAGACTGGGACCCAAGAAATATCTCAAAGACTGATTTTTTCTAAAAGGTTTTATTTTTAACACAATTACTAAATATCTCATAACTGATTTTTCCTAAGGTTTTTATTTACTGATCAATTAATTTAGTCTTTGATTTTGCCAGATTGTATTTTCACATTTTCTTGGATTGCGTCAAATGCAAAAAAAAGGAAGGGGGGTTCCTCCAGTCAAACGTCATACCCGCAGGTGTATTGTGAGTACCTTTTTTTGGAGCGTATCATCAAATATGAGCTTTGTTGGTCCTTTTCGTGTTTTGGATGTATGGAGTCAAGTGCGTCACTCCAGTCCTACTGCCATTTTCTGAAGACACCTTCTCAACCGTGGTACAGTAAGAGTCTTGCATCCTTCAAGAAACATGATTTTTCATGCAGGACATGCTCCATCACACTTGTCCACAAGTACTCCTCCACAGCGTGGCCTGTGCAAGTAAGGTAAAAAGCAGAAAAACTAAGACATGGGCCGATCCTTGTTCACCGGATCTGAACCCCATTGGGACCTTGGTCCATCAATTCAAAGTGTGTGATTTACAAGGAGGAAAATCGTACACCTCCTGAACATTGTCTGGGGGCTGTGGTTGCTGCTGTGCACGCAAGGTTCAGATGGTGAACAGCTCAACCACACTGCGAATCCATGGAATTGCAGCTTTTGCAATGTGTCCTTTGCAAAGAAAGGTGGCTATATTGGTCACATGATGTTGTTTTTGTTTCTGTTTTTGAATGTCAAAATGTATATTTGATAATGATTTGAATGTTATATTTGTATCACTGGTAACATAAATAATTGAAATGGTATAACAATTAGTTTTTTGTTAAGTTGCCTATTGCCTAATAATTATGCGACCGTAATATCACCTGCACCACAGTATCCCCCTAAAATAGCTAAAACTAAAAACAAACCTAAAACACCTACTTTCCAAAAATGATTCACAGCTTGATATCAATGAGGTATTTTTGGGGGTTCATTGGAGAACATGGTTGTTGTGTCAATAATAAAATTAGTTATTCCTCGAACAATTCTGCACTCCCTTAACAATAGTAGTATTTCAAAATCGTTATATCCCCATCCCCCCCCCAAAGAAGATGATGTGGTCAAAATACTCATTTGCCTAATAATTCTGCACTCCCTGTATACTCTGTTCTCTAACCTATTCGATTGTAAGCCCGATCGAGCAGGGTCCTCAACTCCTCCTGCGTCATAACCTGTACCTGTGTGTTATCTTGTGGTGCATCTCAACCCTAATTTAATGTACAGCTCTGCGTAATATGTTTGTGCTACATAAATAAAAACCAGGCGTAGGATCAGTTTCTCTTCCTCTTCTATTCTCGCCTTTTAAAAATGGAACCATCATGTTGAGCAGAAGATTTGAGTGTCACACACCCATTGGAAAAGAATGTTGTCTGTCATTAGCGGACACACTATAAGGTATTATCTGACTTTTATGTTTACATAACAAGCCCGGGGAATCCTGCACTCTGTCATCACTTCTATCAGCTGGTAATCAATACAAAGGAGCAGGATTCCATTCTGGGGAATATTACAGATATCACAGCATACCCTGCAGTCTTAGTACAATCAAACAACTGAAAAGCTTGACTCGGGGCAAAACAACCCAACCAAATAGAAAAAAGAGGTAAGTGCCCCTCAGCCTCCCCCATTGCCTTTCTAGGTACCAGTTGCCTCTAATGTCATTGACCACAATGCAGAGCCAATGATAATGAATTATACATGTGTATACAATGGTCCACCCACAGCCCCTAGTGCTGGAAAGTTTTATAAAAAAATGTATCAACTACAGTTGTAAAAAAATTAATTGTATGAAGAGCATTTTGTTTTACTTAAAGTGGACCTACCACCAAAAATCTATGTTTTCATGAATGGCACTAGAAGTGCCAATAATAGGGAGGAATGCAGTAAAAAAAACCTCAAAAACATTCCTGTAATGAGCAACTTAACAAGATTACTACACAGCTCCCATCACTTCCTGGTTCGTGGACCCAACACATGAGGGTGCAATATCGCGGGTGGCCACTGGGGGCGTTCAGTGATCTTCTATGGGAATTTTCAAAGCAGTTCACTGAAAAATCAAAGCTTCCTGTGACGTCCTGCCTTGCTCTGCTGACCATGAACCAGGAAGTGAGGAGAGCTGCCGGATTATATTCCTAAATTGCTCATTACAGGTACGTTTTTGAGTTTTTTCACTGCATTCCTCCCTATTATTGGCACTTCTAGTGCCATTCATGAAAACATAGATTCCTGGTGGTAGGTCCGCTTTAAAGTGTTGTGTTTTTTTAGTTAAAAAAGCAATTATTGGTAAACCCTATTATTTCTGACACTTGGGTCTGACCCTTCACCCCTCTACAGTTCAGGACTGCTGGTCTTACATTTTACATCTGTATGTCATTAAAGAGATTTCCTTGCGCTTCCTGTCATGCCTATTAAATGCTCTCTTTCCAGGTGAGATGTATCCCCTTTTAAGATGGCAATATGTTTTATTTAAATGTATTTTTAATAAAATAAATTTTAATAAAATAATACCAACATGTCAACAATCACAAAATAAAAGCAATGTGGTTTCCTTTAAGCCCCCCATACATGCTTAGATTTTATGGCCGACACATTGCCGAGCTTGCTCTTGCCGATTGGTCAGCCAAATATTGTGTGCCGATTTAAGCTCTTTAAGCAGGGTACAGACGTGCAGATATGGGCCGTATCGATGGCCGTTTCGAGCGCAGTGTGCACTCATGGCCATCTATCTGACCCATATAATATGCGGGCACCGCTGTTTTCGAGTGGGACCAATCAATCCCATCCGAAAACAGCCATATCGGACATGACCGTGGGTCTCCAGGCAAAGCATCGGCTGAGCTGGGGATAGAGCAGAGCTCTTCCCAGCTTGGCTGATATCTGACAGCAGCGTGATGACGTCATCACGCTGCTCCAGGGAACATCGTATGGCTGTAATGTCGAGCTGTCAGTACTCTGCTTTAGCTTAAGAACGGCACCCGATTTTTTGGCTGGCCATAAAGCGCGTTCGGCTGGCCATAAAATCTAACCGTGTATGGGGGCTTTAGTTTATCTATACCCAACAAAAACACTTAATATAGTGCGTCTTACCAGCCATTAGTGTTCTGAGTGCTCAGACTAGTTCCAGAAAACACTAAAACTTCAATGTTATGTTGCACAGATACAGGACAACTCCACTGTATGTAATGGAGATGATACCAGGAGGAAGTGTTTGTAGTCTTATGGGGAAAGCAGACTTGGGTGACTACACTACTTCATAGACAGAGCACAGGGAGTCAATGTTGTCACACAGAAAGTTGATGATCCCATAATAACAGTCCACTTGGAGTTGGGGAGAACTCACAAAGACTGACATTGTTCTGCTGCCATCTAGTGAGCAAGTATGAGTGTTACTTCTCTTGTTTTTATTGTACTGACTTGCTAGTGTGACAAAATACAGAACAGTTTTAATAGTATAGTTAGACTGTTATAGTTAAAGAAAGGGGTTTAGCTCAGAGGCTTAGCACAGCAGAGAAGGGTTAAAAGAGAAGAGCTGGAAGAACAGAGAAGGGCAGGGCTGTTTTAAGCCTTTAAGGGGTCCTTTGCAAGTGCATGCTCAGGGCCCCTGCTGACAGGGGGTTGTGTGCTATTGATGTTGCTAGGAGTCGAAACACGTCGGTTGATGTCGCCGCTCCCTCCTCCACTTCTTCTCCCAACACCACCCCCGGTCGGCAGCTCGTGCAGTTCATGCATGCAGCGGATATGCGTGCAGCGCCAGGGCCTTATGCGCATGCATATTCGGCATAGTGGGAGAAACAGCCCTGGAGAAGCTTTTGCAGAGCGGTTAGCACAGTGGACTTAGAAATGCAGAGAAGGGTTAGCAAAGTAGAGAGTGTTTAACAAAGCAGAGAAAGGTTAGCAAAACAGTTAAACAAGCAGAGAAGGATTAACAGAATATAGATGTATCAGCAGAGCATAGAAAAGTAGAATTTAAATAGACGGGTTAGCAGAACAGAGTATGGTTAGCAGAGTAGAGAAGGCTGGAGAAGAAATGGGTTAGCAGAATAGAGAAGTGTAAGGGTATAGTAAGAATAGAATAGTAAGTGTAAGCAAACTGGAGTTAAGCCCCCCATAAACCTTTTGATCACTTCATACAATTTCCATTAGATCTACCAACAACTATGTAGTGCTGGGTCCTCCCTGATAGAATACATAGTGATTGGAAGGATTAGAAAGGTCCTCATATTACATGGTTTTTGTAGAATAAAAGTGGATTGTACAGAAATTGTATGGTAAGATTGTAAGGTGTATGGGGGGCTTTAGTGCAGAGCAGAGAAGGTTTAGCAGAGCAGAGATGTGCCACTATAACTTCAACTGAATTCCAGAACACTCACAATAACCCCCCCCCCCCCTTTCTTCAAAACTGATGGAACTCTTCATCACTGAACAATGATGTGTCTGGACTCCTTATGTCAATTAGCCATTCATGCCCAATCTCTGACCATTGCTATTTAGGATTCTCCAAGAAATACCTATTTTGCCGTATTTCTCTGCTTCCCAGGTTTATGGACATTTTAGTTGCAGAAGGAGGTGAATATTATGCCTCTTCCTCTTATCTCTATTACCCCAAAAACTCCTAACTCTGATCACTATCTCCACTATTACCCTTCACTCTCACCTCCATCAGTCATGTGTGTCAAGACAAAACTGTTGCTTTTGTTAAAATATTTATGACCATGTTTCTTTGTGTATAAATGTGAGTTTCAAAAACTAGAATTGTATTCGCCTGAAGAAGGGACCCGCGACATCCCGAAAACTTCTCCAATTACTTCAGTTATCCAATAAACGGTATCACTCCAAACAGAGCAGAGATGCAGAGAAGAGAATGGTTAACAGAGCAGAGAGGTGTCAATACAGCAGAGAAGGTTCAGCAGAACAGAAAAGGGTTAACAGAGCTAGAAGAGCAGAGAAGGTTTAACAGAGCGAAGGCAGCTCAGGGCAGCAGAGAAGAGTTAACAGAGCGCAGGCAGCTCAGGGCAGCAGAGAAGAGTTAACAGAGCGCAGGCAGCTCAGGGCAGCAGAGAACATATTTTGGTTAGAAATAGTGGGTCAGATAATTGCATGATTGATCACAATGGCGATCTGTGCAATTATCATACCATTTGGGGGCTAACATTGATTGCTTTAACAATACTTTGGATGGGGATCGAGGGTCCCCATTCAAAATAATCTCAAAGTGGGCAGTGTTCGATTCCCGAACAATCGATCAGCACAATCGTGAACAACCCACGTATGGGAACCTTTAGACCCCATCCATACACGTTGGATGTCCCCTTTTTCTCTGTCGTTGGGGACAGAGGAACAGGACAAATGAAGCTGAGGACTTTCCAGGGAAAGTCTGCCCCTAAATATCCCACATTTTTATTTATTTTTGCAAAAAAAATGTGTTTTTAATGTAAAATGCAAGAGGACTTATACTAATGTGCATCTACACTCACAGACTCATATGACATCCCATCCTAATCCACAAACTTCAATATGGAGTTGGCTCACCTTTTGCAGCTTTAACAACTTCTCTTCTGAGAAGGCTTCCGCAAGGTTTAGGAATGTAAGTGGGAATTTTTAGGGATTCATCCACATTTGTGAGGACCAGCACTGATGTTGAAGGAGAAGGCCTGGCTTAAAGTCCCAAGTTCATCCCAAAGATGTTCTATTTGGTTGAGGTAGGACAAAGTTGGGAACATAAAATTGTCCAAGGTCTTCACATCCTGAAGCTTTCAGAGTTTCTTTCATTGGAACCAAGGGGCCTAACCAAAATCCTAACAAAATACCATCTTGCCCTAATCCCCCTTCCACTTAACTTTGCTCTGAGTTGACATTTCGTCCAGCGCTGCTACTGCTACTATAGCATTGGACGAGATGCTGCCGTCCAGCACACATCAGGGCTCCGGGAGCGCATACTCACAGTTCTGCGCTGTCCCGGTTTCCCCGATGTGACATGCTGCCAGCATGACTCCTTCTATCCTCCCCCCCCCCCCCCCCCCTCCGAGTGACGTGATGACGTCACATCGGGGAGGCGGCGGGACATTTGAAAAGTACAGTGCATGAAATCAGTTTTCTATGTAGAAAACTGATTTCAAAGTGCATCTATGTACTAAATCTCGCCCAAATAAAAAGTCACTGGTGCCCCAGATGTGTCCATATGCAGTTCCCTCTCTAATCTGGTGTGATTTTACCACATCCATCACACCAGGTTAGAGAGGGTTAACTGCAAATAGGCACATCTGGGGCACCAGAGACTTTATTTGGGCAAGATTTAGTACATAGCAGCAAAGCTTTGTTCCCTGATTTTTTTTTACATAATTGTTTGTTTCAAACATTATTATATTCAGGATGTCTATTAGACCCTTGTACGGACAAATTTTGGGAAGTTACAGGCCTACAACATAAAGTGCGCTAGGGAGGTTAAAGCAAGATTCAACAATTCAGAAAACATATCTCCAGTGCTCTAACGTCTAGTGACAGCATATACATCACTGCATCAGAGGGTTTGCATTGCACTTGATGATGTAAGGCTTGGCTGCTCAGCCATGTCAACCATCCCATGAAGCTCTATAAAGCCCCCCATTCACCTTTAGATCACTCCATACAATTTCCATTAGATATACAAACAACTATGTAGTATAGTGACCTACCTGCTAGAATACATCGTGATTGGAAGGATTAGAAAGGTCCTCATATTTCATGGTTTTGGTAGAACAAAAGTTGATAGTACAGAAATTGTATGGGAAGATTGTAAGATGTATGGGGGGGGGCTTAAGAAAGTTCCTGACCTGAAGTTTGCAGGTCTGTAGCTCTTGTCTAGGCAGAAAATTCAGGACGTCTACTAAATGTGCTCCACGGTAGTGTTGAGCTCGAATATTCAATCAATTTAGAATATTTGCGATATTCGCCATTGGGATGCTTATGGCCATGGATTTCGAATATATATTCATTTTGAAGGTAATTGCGAGGCGATATTCGCAAATATAGAATTGAATTTTGCTCATCACTACTCCTAGGTATTCTCTGAGCCTGCACTTTGATTTTATATGGCCTACAACTTTGTGGGAGAGTTGCTGATTTTCCACTTTATAGTAATACAGTTAGTAATAGAATATTTAGCAGCCAGGAAATGTTATGGACGCACATATAGCACAGCTGGAATCCATCAGAGTACCACGTTGGAAACCACTAAGCTCCTGAGAGCATCCGATTCTATAACAAATGCTCATAGGATCCAACTTCAGACACCATACACATATAGATTCCTGTGAATTCGTCCAGTGAGTGATCACACAGTGACGTCACCACATTATTATTATTAACATTTATTTATATAGCGCCAGCATATTACGCAGCGCTGTACAATACATTAGAGAGGAGATACAACACAGTATAACACACAGGTACAGGTATGACACAGGAGGAGTAGAGGACCCTGCCCGGACGGGCTTACAATCTAATAACATTGCTTTCGTTCATTCACCCGCCGAACATACGGAAATCTATACATGTATGGCTAGCTTAAGTCAGATCCTACGAGCATTTGTTATAGAATGGGATGCTCTCAGGTTCCTGGTCCCCATCCAAAGTATAGCAATCAACCAAAAAAAGAACTGCCAAGGCGCATCGCTGTGCAACTGACTTACAGTACTATTCTGGTTGATTGCTCCAGTGGCCATCTCCGTTTTGCTGAATATCGACCCCCAACCAAGTGCCTCAACCACACACACAGCAATCGATCATCCGTAAAATCGACTGTGGATAATGGCATACAGATATTATATACCTCTGAGAACACCTGAATAAACCCAGAAGGGCGTTTTTTATTGATACTTATTGGGTGTACCAAATTACTTTGGCAATATAGTGTATGCGGAAATGTCACAATTAGGTTTAGAAATAAAGACAATTGTTATTTCAGCCTAGGGGTCTTTCTCTTACAATTCACAGCTTTTCACACAAAATTGAATGAACATGTAAAAACATGTGAATCTGGGATAGAGGTTGTGTGAATGTTGTATAAAAACACTTTAAACCAAGCCCTCAGATTCCGGTACCGCCTGGTCTATTCACTAAATTGACTGGATCTATAGGAAATTGAGAAAGCAAGTTTTTGTTTCAGATTGTATGCAGATGAGACATACTATAAACAATTGACAATCCATACCCTGTGTTGTGTGAATCAATATTTGGCTTGGGATCAACAGGGATTCCAATCATTTCTATTTGGAAAGAACAATAGATGTGGTATTGTTATAGAACTTCTCGGCACATGGAGGACGTGACAACTGGCAGCAGATCAGTGTGGATCGATCAATCTCAGTGCAATGATACACTACATGCTGAGCAGCAGCAGGGGGCGCTGTGTGCGCACTCCCGTGCTGTACCCACATGCTGTACACCGTGCGCCCGCTGCACTATCCGGGCCTCTGGATCTAATATTCGGTGACGGTATAACGGAGAGGCGAACTAGACTGCAGCCTTCACTCGCTGGAGGTCCTGAGGTAGAACGTCTCCCCCGGTGTAGGGCGGGTGGATAGCCGGATATCCGGTGTCCGCTACTTCCTGATGTTGAGGTATGTGTGTGTATGGCGGACACCTGAGGGCTGAGCTGTGCACGAGGGTGTTACCCTGTAATAACTGTGGTGGAGGGGGGTGTCTGTTCTATGGACAATCCACGAGACTGTACATATACTCACACACACCGTGCTGGTTGTTCAATGATAGGAGGCATTCATTATATAATGTATAGCAGTACCACAAGGGTATGTGGAGATGTTATTTATATCGCACTAAGGGTGACTAGTAGTGTGGGCAGTGACTTTGGATCGGTTGGTGGAAATGAGTACAGAGTGTGAATTATCAGACATATTATATATCCCAGGTGCCCAACCTGCGGCCCTTTGGGCATTCTTTGGCCGTCCTCCACTTGACTGTTATTGCATAGGGCATAGCAGCTTACCTGTCCGCCAATCCCCCCCGCTGACAGGTCCTTTCCCGGAAACTTCTTAGAGTGGGAAGAGGAGGAAAGGCGATAAACTTACGTGATAGGCAAATGTAAAAGCCAATCAGCGACCCAGATGGCGCTTGACCAAGTCCCTTGCCTCTCCTCTTCTCCTTTTCTGTTGGCGGGGGATCAGCAGACTGGTGAGTGCCTATACTCCAGTATTCCACCGATAACCAGGGTGTGATTGTATAATATATGTTGTGGCACATAACCTGAGAATCAATCAATTGTTCCCTAATGCTTGAAGTATATTTTAAAACAAGTTTTGTTATTTAAAAGTTAAACATAATGTGTTCTAGCTATGCCTGCTCTCATTGTTTCATTAAAAAATACTTCTACAAGTCAGCTACAAAATGTTATGTGCGGCCAGGGTGGATTTCATTTAAATCAAACCGATTTTAAATCACTAGTCAGTAAGGCTTGATTTAAATCAAACTGATTTTAAATCAATCATTTTCGCTGGAAAAACTTTAAAATACAAGTAGATGAAAATTTTTAGAATAACAACTTTTTATATAAGTTTTTATCCCCATTTAAGGTTAATCATTCATATTTTTTCTGTTGTACTTCGTTTTGAGAACTGCAAAAGTAAACCAAGCATCTGTGATAATATCTTGTAGCAGAGAAACTGCCCAATAATCTTACAAAAACAGACAGAAATTGATGATGGTATACAGTGTTCTCCCCAGATTTTTTTTTCAGCCGGGCGGCGTGATGACGTCATGACGCGATGACGTCATCGCGCCGCCTGCACCGGTCCGGCGGCCTCTCTGATAGGCTGCTGGCCAGCGGCAGCACACAACTCCTCTGACAGGCGGCGCCTCCCCATTCTTCAGGAGCGCGCCGCAGCCACTGAAAGACTCCGGCCCGCGGCTCCGGTAGTGTGCCGCGGGCCGGAGTCTTTCAGTGGCTGTGGCGCGCTCCTGAAGAATGGGAGGCGCCGCCTGTCAGGCTGCTCGCCGCGGAGGACTTGTGTGCCGGGCGGGGACCAAAATCTCCCGGGCGGGCCGCCCGGCCAATCTGCTTTGGGGAGAACACTGGTATAAGCACATCACCCACAATTTCCCCTTGAATAGACATGGTTGAGGGGACACAAAAGCAATACATTTATTATACACAGTGCAACAAATGAAGTAATGACCATCATATCAATCAAAAACAATGCACAATGTTGTGGATGTACACATCTGTACATGTGCTTAGACAATTAAAATAGTCTAAATTGCGCAAATTTCAACACACGTTTCGTTGGAAGACTTCTTCAGGGGGTGTATGTAATAATATGTAATAATATGTCATTTCATCGGCCAAATCTACATAACACAAACAGCCAACACAAGGGGATCAGTCATATTGAATAACCAAATCGACATAAAAGTGGACACAGACCCTCAGGGGTTACTCACGTCCATAGATCAATATAGGGTGGAAAGACGTGATTTCTAAAGATGGCGTCCCTACTGATTATGTGGATTTGGTTATTCAATATGACTGATCCCCTTGTGTCGGCTGTTTGTGTTACGTAGAATTGGCCTATGAAATTACATATTGTACCCCCTGAAGAAGTTTTCAACGCAACGCGCGTTGGGGGGAAATTTGTGCCCTGTGGACTATTTTAATTGTCTAAGCACATGTACAGATGTGTACATCCGCAACATTGTGCATTGATTGATTGATGGTCTTACTTCATCTTTTGCACTGTGTATATATGTATTTCTTACATATTGAGTGGCCCGTCCCTCGCCCTTGTGTATTCAAGGGAACTTCGACTTTTTTTATTTTTACCTCCTGGCGGTTCACTGAGGTGCAGATTTCTGTACCAAAAGTGATGCAAGTGTTTTGCCTTTCCGCCCCCATCGGCGTCACCGTGACGCCGATAGGGGCGGAAGGCTCTGTGTGCCTGCAGCTTTGAGAAAAGCTGCAGGCACACAGAAGCCAGGGTTGCGCCTGATTCCGGCACCGGGCGCAGTTTTGATTCACGATCGACTGCGCCATACTTGCTCAGGTGGGCGCGTTCATTTTGCAATTGATCACCAAGCGCTTACCCCGCAGGCGCATGGTGAATCATTCGCCAAATCGGCTTTAGAGGTACGAAATTTTTTTTTTTTTTTTTTTTTTTTTTTTTTTTAGGTTACACTTGTGTTCTTCTTTTTCTTTCTTTTGATTTAGATTGGGCATAAAACATTTATAAAATATTTATCCAATCCAATCAAAAAAAACAAATGTAAAAAAATTGAAAAAAAAAATCTAAGAAAAAAAAGTTTTCTGTACCTTTAAATCTCCGCCCGCCGGATACGTCATCGGCAGGGAGCGTTCACGGAGATACCGGAGACCTCGGCTATTTCCGAACGGCTCGTGTGCTGCCGGACCGATCCCACTTATCATTAACGCTCAGCTCTAGCGTTTCTGTAGCGGGATCCACTTTTGAGCTGGATTACAGAAATCATTTCTATAATCCACTCCAAAGTAAAAAAAAAGATTTAAAAAAACGGGACTGGGTCCGCCTCTGTGACGTACCGTCACTTCTCTGGGACCCTGAAGAAGCATAGAGAGATGGCGGAGGCAAAGATGAAGATGGCGGCGGAGAAATGCGGTGGCGGAGCAGGTGAGCTCCTCACGATTCCCGAACCAGTTCGGGCGTATCGATAGTTTGCAGCTTCCCTTTGCCCGAACTGGGTTCGGGCATATCGCTAGGGAGGTTAAAAAAAATCATTGATTTTTATCCACCCTGTGTGCGGCCCTCTAGTGATGCTGAGGGCCGCACTTGTGGCCCTCCATATCAACTCAGTTGGCCACCGCTGTTATATATAGAGGAAAGAAAACTGAGCTGGTGGCATGAATGCCCTCATTGGTCAGTGCAGCGCAGCAGCAAATATGTGCAGCAGTAACTTGGACGGTGGTTGTCAGTCCTGTGTAATTCTAAACTACGGGTTTCCTACCAACTGTATGAAGTATTGACATATTTGTATATTTACCTCCCTGGCGCTTTGCCCAAACCCAGTTCAGGCAGAGTTTGTTTACAAAGCAGACTCGCCCCGAGCTGGGATCGGGCATACTTGTCTATCCTTGGCAAGCCCGCCACAATTCCGAATCGCAGCGGACTCGCAAACCGCTTCCGTCACCGACTCTTCAGCGTCATCCGTGATGCCAAAAAGGCACCATAGACCTTCATGTTATAATATAAAAAATAAATGCTCCTAAAACCCTTCCCTACATCTCCAGCAAATGAGCAAAGTTGAAATAATGACGCAAGAAAGGCACAGAGCTGAAGGTGAGATGGGCAGCTTCTCCTATCTGCACTGTGTGTGAGTAAAGCAGGGAACACAGGGTTTGATATTGGAGCCATTCAAGGCTCCCGGCAGCAGCGTTATGCTGTCAGATATCGGCACTCCTGTGTCTCCAGCTCAGCCGATGCCTTACATGGAGACCCCGTGGTCTCCATTCAAAGCAATGGACATCCACTGTGGTTTATGGTCATGTCCGATATGCCTGTTTTTGAGCCGGATTGATTGGTCCCACTCGAAAACAGGGATGGCCGCATATGATATTGGCCAGATAGATGGCCGTGAGCGGGCAATACGTTCAAAGCGGCCATCGATCTGGCCCATATCTACACGTGTGTTGCCAGCTTTAGGCTCAAGCTGCCCAGCTCACAGACTGTTAACACAGAGCTGGAGAAAAGATCCCTGAGTGGTTGCTGGTGGTCATGCCTTCGGGAATATAAGATGCAGGCTTTTCCCCCCTCCGGTTTTGGGAGTGAAACGTGCGTCTTATAGTCAGACATATGAGGTATATACTGTAGCTTTTTTATAGTGAGGCTACAAACAAAAAAAATCTACATTTTGTTTTGAATATGAATGCACACCGTATGCTTGCAGTATTTTATCACATGATATGTCTCCCAGTCCAGCAGAGCTGTTCTCTGTGCGAAGTCGGCCTCAGAGGCTTCCTCATCGCTCACAAGGTCAAAAGGACTTTTTGCCAGATGGGTCAGAAGCTCAAGAAGCAAAGTTGCAGACCTGTCGTACTGAGGAGTGGGACCTCTTAGGAGAAGAACGAGTTGAGCGTCTGTAAGTAAATAATTAGCTTGTTTCAGTCCACCTTTGCTCCACCTTATTTTCTTTCTTTCCAGTGTGGCTGCTTGCTATAGACAC
>CM070042.1:35688334-35724838 GCA_036250615.1 Ptychadena robeensis | reverse complement strand
CCGGAGCGACATCGGGGGTAGTCTGCTACACACATCGGCGTGTGTATGGCAGGCATTACTCTGACCTCCATTAACTAACCCTTCACTCTCACCTTCATCAATCTTGACAATCATGTCAAGGCAAAACTGTTTCTTTTGTTCAAATATTTATGACCATGTTATTTTGTGTATAAATGTAAGTTTCAAAGACCAGAATTGTATTAGCCTGAAGAAGGGATCTGCGATATCCCGAAAGCTTGCTTCTCTAATGGCTTCAGTTAGCCAATAAACGGTATCACTTGAACTCCAAACTTGCTTGACATAATAAGAGAAGAGATCCCTTGAAAATTTTGAGAAAGTTGTCGCCAGATGTTGACAAGTTAGAATAGGAATTTATTCCTCCTTTTCCTGTGACTTCCAATGACAACTCAAAATCTTGTATTTTTACACAAATAAAGAGAGTGAATCTCCAGTGGGAGAAATCACTTTGAACTGGGTTCCATGATAAAAAAATGTGCACAGCAGATGAACCCATGTACATACCGCAGGTACTGTCAGTTCCACCAAGTCTTCCTCTTGCTTCCATACTCCTCTTCCTAAATGACCTCTAGAAAAAGAAATCAACAAATATGCAAAGAATTTTGGACATGTAGAAAAGATGACAAAACCACAATTCTGTATATGCATATTATAAAACCCTGTGTAATAACAACTCTGCACTTTCACATCACACAGGAAACAGAACAAATATATATATTATTATTATTATTTTTTTTTATAGTTCAAACTGTACCTAGATTTGACCAGTTAGCAGCCTGTACAGTAAGGCTGGAGTTTTAGAGGAATAAACAGTTCAAGGAGCCAATCAGTACGGCTGACAAGAAGCATGCTTATATGAAGAGAATGAAGACTAAAGTCCCCCATAAAACTTTAGATCACTCCATACCATTTCCATTAGATCAACAACTTTGTAGTGCCTCCCTGATAGAATACATAGTGATTGGAAGGTTTAGAAAGATGCTCATATAACATGGTTTTGGTATGTGTTTTTTGATCGACGATTTTTTAATTTAATTTTAATTGAAAAAGTGCTAATCACAAGACAAATTTTTTGCAGAAATTTTGGCCAAGAATTTAGCATATATGCACTTCCAAAGCGTTTAGCATCCTGCTTGACCTGCATTCTCTGCCGTATAGGACAGGTCAGGTGGAACAGTTCATTTTTTTTTGTGCAGCAGCTGATGTACATAGATATGTAACAATTTGTATGGTTTCCTTACACTGTGTTAATGAGATCCACAGACTCCACCCATTCTTAACATATAGATATTGTGTTGGTATCATTTAATTTTTTTGAAGTCATATACTTTTATGCATGTATTATGTAATCTAAAAAAAAATTTTCTGTAACAACTGACTCAATCAAATATTTTTTATAATTGCAGTTAACAACAATAACAACTGACAAAGAACAACGGTACTCAATGCGTTCTAGTACCGCCTCCCTGAGAGAGAGTGCACCATCTTTCTAGTGCCCATACATCCGAATAGCCAGCAAGTGATGATCCATTTGAAATCGACATCAGAAATCATGTAAAATCTGCACATAGCAGTTTCCGAAAAATGATCCAAAAACAGCAAGCAGGAGCAACATTCCCAGCCAGTTCTCGATGGGATTCAAATCCAACTTTGTTTTCCCAACTGTGCACCTGACCAACCCTGTCTTGCGTCTTCCTGATCCAGAGCCAACGCTGCTACCAGAGGAATGTGTCGTGGCGCTTCCAATAGATGTATCTTGTTGGTTAGGGAAGCTTAATTTGCGCAAGAGAAGCAACATTCTCGGAGAGAGAAAAAAACAATGGGACTGGGAGCGGAAGTACAAAGTTAAGTATCAATCAGATCCATGGTAAAGCAATGCACCAGCTGGAAGGATACAAAAAGCTCTTGCAGGAGAAGCAGTCAAAAAAAACCAAGACAGACCTCCCCATCTTTGGAATACACTGTTAAACCATTGGGCTGATGCCCGGGACAGTCAAATCCACAGGTGAGCCTCCATACTTAACATGTGTAAGTTTTAGACCAATTCTAGCTGCATATAGGTAATCTATTCTGTGTTGTCTTAGTATAATTTCAGTACTAAAATATTGTATCCTGTATCCAGCTTCTGTTTTAGAAGAGCTAACCGTAATCGACAGTCAACTCTGCGGGACGATAGTAAGAGGTGGTAAGTAGAGTTTATTTGGTTTACACTATTCTGGGGTCCGAAAAACAAAGCTACATTCATAAGGGAAAACTACAATAACTCAAATAGCTGCTATAACGTATTAACTCAGATAGAAAATGATAATAACCCTATTCTCAGGGTCTAGGGATCAGAGGGAGCACCAGAATGTATGAATGTATGATCAAATGATCACATTAAACAATATTAATCAATCCTACGTGAAGATAACAATTCAGTACTGCTACTACCATGACATTTTCAAAAGATGTTAACATGAAGAATCTTATTAAAAGCATGTGAGCAATTATAAGCTAGACCATGGATGCATTATTATGTAATTAACCAAATGAAAATAGTACCTAAACATGACAAAAAGGAATCTAAAAAAAATCCTCTTCCCTTTGACTGGGTCTACACAATGCAATTGGTGGACCGCCCCAGCTTTCCCCTATGGGAGATGACTGGCCGTCTAACTGTGGTCTGCTGGCGTCATGCAGATGACCACGGCCGTCATGTAACACACCCATTGTTAACAATAAAGGCCCCCATACACGGGTCAGATTCCTGTCTGATTCCGGGCCGATCGATTCGGGCGCGTGCACGCCAACGATCGTGCCGGAATCGCGTGCAGCCCACCTTGTCCAGTCGATCAGGTCCGTCCGTTCCGGGGCTCAGAATCGGATCCGACAGAGAACCAACATGTTGGTTCCATCAGATTGATTCTGCACAGATCAGGGGGAGTTGCCATTTGTTGAGGTGGACAATCGGACACGGATCCGTCCCGGAATCAGCTGGACCAGGTGGTATGCAGCGATCGCATCACTTAATTGGCCGCTCGATCGGAGCTCCGATTCCCGCTGAGATCGCCGAATCGATGGATGGGTGTGATCGAGCGGACATGGAATCCGACACTTTATGGGCTCGCTTTAAGACCGTTATGTGATGTGAACAAAACACATTGGCGTGGTTTGTTCAATAAAATTATTAGGGTGGGGTATTGCTGACATGGTGAATACCGAAACCTTAAACTGCCCCCAACATTGGCTGAATAGTGAGCCAAACTTAAGGCAGCGCACCTTGGACACGTCACGCCAATGTGTCCAAAAACGGACACCCCATTTGTAGTGTATGACTAGGCAAAATTGTCTCATTTGCCATGTTAAATTATACAAACGTTGGTTTTTAATTTATAAATTTACCTGTTGATCCTGCAAGATCAACAAGTTCAGCTTCTTGATATTATTCTCATGGGTAATGACTTAAGCTGGGAAGAGACGGCAAGATTTACCATGGATTCCCGATATTTATTTCGGCACGAGGAGCAGGCATGATGAACGTCAGAATCGGACGGCACTCTGTGTCAGCTCATTACTTACTTTCGGCTTGGGGCAGCCGTCCCCAGCCAAACTAA
This sequence comes from Ptychadena robeensis, assembly GCA_036250615.1. Lineage (NCBI taxonomy): Eukaryota > Metazoa > Chordata > Amphibia > Anura > Ptychadenidae > Ptychadena > Ptychadena robeensis. The sequence goes on along the minus strand of CM070042.1, from coordinate 35,721,224 downwards.
TGGGATCGGATTAACCAATTTACCGGCCTGGACGGATCAATGTGCGATCCGACAGGACGGCTGATTTAGCCCAATCCTAGTTAGTTGCGCATCCTATTCGTGCAGGAATTGGAACGTCTATGCCGCAGCTTACTACTATGGATAATAGCTACAGAATGTTATTTTGTTTCCATATGTTTGTGTTGTGTATACATTTGTAGCTTTGATGTGTTTGATTTATAGATACGTTTTGCTATTGTTTAATGACCTCTTTATAAACACAGTCTGTTTGATATTGACGCCTGGCTTTTCTGCTTTATCAGGATCCAAATATGCCAAACCGACCACAGATCACTTTAACACGTATCAGGCTGATAAAAACGTGTGGCATTTAAGAAGTCAAAACCCGGAAGCCCTATGCGCATTTGTGTGTACGAAGGGGGGTTAGCTTGGTGAACTCCCTTTTCTGATTTAACAACACAGAGTTTTTTTAATTGTAGTAACTATTGTTGCAAGAGGAGTAATATACAGCAGGGATTAACGACTCAAAGTCAATTAACGAAATCAAGTCATCGTCAAGTCATGGTCGAGGGATGACAACCCACTTGATGTCATGGCCACATCCCATGTGCTGCAGTTTTGGCAAGGGGAGACAACTTTTGCCTAGACAGGGTATTTTCAAAATGTCCAGAAAAAATATATGTACACAGTGACAAACATAATTATTGCAATTTTGCAGTTCCCACTTAGAATTTATTTGAAGGGGTCTAAATTCACATTGTAGGTGGCATTACAGTTGCTGTGAGAGACAGATTTCAAAAAACCTTTCATTGATTTATAAGATGTATTACTATTGCATTGCTGCACATAGTAATTTGAACACCTGACTAGAAAATCAGTTGTAAAATTTTTATTCCAAAACGCTTGTTCCAATTACAGAGGTCAATGTCCTGTAGTTTCTGGACCAGGGTTTGCACACACTGCATGTGGTTTTGGCCCACTCCTCCCACACAGATCTCCTCTAGATCTGTCAGGTTTCTGGGATTGTCTTGAGCAACACGGAGTTTCAGTCCCTCCAACAGATTTTCTATTGGATTTAGGCCACTCCAAACCTTAATATGCTTATACGGAGCCACTCCCATGGTTACCTGGCTGTGTGCTTCAGGTCATTGTCAATGTTGGAAGACCCAGCCGTGACCATCTTCAATGGCTCACTGAGGGAAGGATGTTGTTGCTCAAAAATGCACATTACATGGCCCTATTATCTCTCTTCTCATACAGTGCAGTGTATGTTCTCTTTGCAAGACTACCACCCACATTGTTCACAGTAGGGATGGTGTTCTTGGGATTCAACTCACCTTATTTTTTTTCTCCAAACACGGCAAGACCAAAAAATTCTTCTTTGTGCAATCTGACCACATGAACTTTCTCCCATGCCTCCTCTTATCATCAGGTGATCATTGGCAAACATCAGACGGGCCTAGACATGTGATGACTTAAAAAGGAAAACTTACATGCCAAGGATTGATTAGAAACATGACAGGTAGTGTTCTAACCGACAGTGACCCTTGAGACTGTGTGTCCCAGATCTCTTCGTGTCATTGACCAGTTCTATGTGATTCTCACCTTTCTTATCATCCCTGATAACTCGTGAGGTGAGATCTGCATGGAGCCCCAGTCGAGGGGAGACTGACAGTCGTCTTAGCTTCTTTCTTCTTCCATTTTTCAACATATGTTTCAACAGTTATTCTTCTTTGGTGGAGTAGAGGGTGACTTTTTAAAGGCAAGTAACAGGAGCCAGAATTCTTGCTGATTGCCATGTGTTTAAATACTTATCTGCAGCAGTGCAAATACAAATACATTCTTACAAATCATACAATGTGATTTCCTGATTTTGTTTTTAAATTCCTTGTCCCTCACAGCTAGAATGCACCTACAATGTAAATGTCAGACCCCTCTGTGATTTCCAAGTGGGAGATTGTGGGGTATTCACATACTATGTTCCCACTGTACATAAAAAATTAAGATAGGAAAACAGGGGGGGGGGCGCTGATCAGTATTTTGGGGGAAAGAGTGTAGCTGTACGTTCATATACCTTTTAATAGATCACATTTTAACAGATGACAGTGACTTAAGATTGTTTTATTTTCATGCATATTGCAGTTGGAGAGAATCACTACCTATCTTAGTTTACAGGAGATTAATGAGATGAGCTAAAGCTAAGTTTCAAGCTTCTAAACAACTTTCCATTAGATATTTCATGTGCAATTCACATTGAAAACTGGTTAGCTGCGTTGTAATGACTAGATCTTAACCTCCTTAGTGAATTCCCCACAAGTGGGTCAAGTAAATTTAATTGTTATAATTGGTAACCACCAGAGGGTAGCTACTTCCCCACTGGAGCCCACATCCATTCTGTCTTTTGTTTGTTCCTACTGCCCTTCTTCACTGACTTACTAAGATCTTTTGTTTGTTTTCTTTACCAGGTCAGTTAATAACCAGCTGATCATCTCAGTATGTGTTTAATGCACTGTCCTCTTTAGTTTGTGCTATGCTATTTCTATTACAATGGTTTTAATAATGCACCCTGGTCTTTTAATTTGTATACTATATTTATTAGACCGATATATATTTAAACTGGAGAATATCTGAGTAAATGATCCTTGGTAGTAGCAACAGGTTAGTAATAAACCGCAGCTGACGGCCCACAAAACCACGCAAAAGCAATTTTTTTCGGGATTTTTGTCCTTGTTAACATTGTCATGAAATTGAATTAGCTAATTAAGCCAGCCCCCCCTGAACCATGACACCATCACCAAAATAACTGAAACTTGTAGGGGAGGTTGTAATAGACTGGGAATTCAAGTAAAGTAAAAGTACCACCACCTTTTCTATAACTGACTGAGTTCAGTGTGATTTGGTGATGTACCAAGTTAAGCACTTTTGTAATAACTCAAAAATCGCCTATTTATATTTTGTATATTGTATTATATATACATTAGGGGTTGGACTATTTTTACATATGTAACCTACAATGACACCATATTGGGGCTTTTGAGCACGTGCAGCAATACACACCCAACACATAGAATTAGCTAAAAACAGGACTTAATTGTGCTGACCAGGCTGTGGAGTCGGTCTGATAAATTTCTCTCGACTTTGACTCCCAGTTCAGATTCTTACGACTCCTCGACCCCGACTCCCTCTCTTATTTTAAATTGCTAACTGTATTTTTTCATCCATTGAAGGAAAAGGAAGCGAAAATACATTTCAACCACTGGCACTACTAGGAAACCAACACTGGACTGTAACTGCCAATTAAAGCAAGAGAAAGAATATTAGGCATAAACACATGCTGCCTGCTTTCTTCCTCCTAAGGCACCACGCTGTCATGATCGGGGATCAATTGAACGGAAACAAGTGCACCACATGGCCATTGCTTCTCTGTTCAATCAGGACCCAACTTGCAGCATGTGATTACAACAACACGCACACAAGCTGGGGCGAAGACAGCTCGTCTTATACAGCCTATGCCTTACCACCACAGCTCCCCAGGAAGGCGTGCGGCTACGCCCCCTTCACACCTGACAGCCGACGGCTGGGATAGGCAAAGCCGCACTGTTTCACACCTTTCTAGAAAGACTCATGTCCTCCATAGTAAGTATTGGAATTTGATTAATGGGTCTTTCCAAACATGTGGAACAGATTAGACTACAATCCAATCACACCGTGAGCCTTGCAAATTATTTGATTGTACTCAATCTCTTTACAGATACTACCACGTGGTGCCAGATTAGGTTCTGATTCTCTGCCTGAGATAGGGCAGTGGACGGCCTCCAGAACGACAGGGCTAAAGGGGCACTTCCAAACCATGATCTTCATGATTTCCCTTGAATCCCAGAGTCTGATAAGTTGAACGCTAAACATCTAAGTATTTGTCGCCTCAGCCTGATCTACAGCGTTTTTCAAAATGTTTTACAGACTCGGCGATCAGTGCCCACATGCTGCCACAATCTTCGACCTTACACACTCGGCCGCCAGAAATCATGAAACATGTCCGATATATCTCTGGCCGATGCTGTTAGTTTCAACGAAGACCGGCACTCTCCTTGAAGTTAATGACCGGCGTAGCTGTCCTCTCAAATCATCTGAGCTACTCTAGCGGCCCCCACCCGCGGTCCATTTGGGGGCCTTTAGGCAGGGTCACAGTGGCACTGTAATGAAACGCACGCATGCATTTTCTTATAGCAAGAAGTCCGTCATTATGTTTGATTAATTGCGACATCATTTGAAGTAAAATTTTTTAATTCCCCATTTATTAATTTAGTAGGAGTGGGAGTCGGTTACATTTTTTGCTGACTCACACTCCCGGTAAACAAAAAAATTGTCTCCGACTCCTCGACTATTGACTCCACTATACACACCAAAGAATAAGGAACAAATCCAGTTCTCGAGAAACCTGGATTTGTTATCTTCTTCTAGTGGACCCCCACCGGAATCCATTCAACGATTACAGACTTTGATCTATTCCAGTTGATCGGACCTGGGCTCCCCATATCTCTGCGAACCACTTTTGGAGCCTATTGTATAACAAGAGTCCACGGAGTATATATTGGTCATTGCAAAGATACTAGAAGTTTTTGTACAGGCATAGTTGACATAATTGTTTTAAAACCACTCAACCTTTTTTTATTAGATTTTTTATATGTGTAGGGTCGCACCATAAAAGACCTTTGTTTAGCATCAATCTATGGGTTTTGGTCATTTTCTGCACGCCTACAAAATGCCCCATCATTGCCCCATATTTGGTCATTGTTTGTACTATCATCACGATTATCTGCATGTGGCATCCCTTCTAGGGTATACGATATACACTTCAGGGCTATCAAGTTGCTAGCCGTGTATTATTTTTAACATGGGTTGATACATCTTCCCCTATTTTCACAACGATTTTATCCTTGGCCATTGTTTCCCCCTTCACCCCCTTCCCCTTTCAGCATTTGAAATCAGAGACGCGGTCCCGACTGGAAGCTTGCACCCAAGCGATTCTCCCCAGTCTCCACTCATCTTCATTATTGCGGCAAGACATGTCCTTCCCACCCCAACTTCTTGCTTATCGTCCCCATAGATAGTTCCCTTCTTCTCTCTTTTTTTTGAATGTCAGTCTTCATTAACAATCCCATGTGATAATCCCATTTTTTTATCATCGTCTTCAACTTCATCTCTTGGCCACGATCAGGTGTGATTGGGCTGGCCTTGTCCACATCACCACCCATGTTCACGATCCAAAGACTGGTAACGACAAATAAATATAAACCCGCGTTTCTGATCCACCCCACCCACTCCTCCCCTACGTCCAACCGCAGTTGTGGAGACTGCCCCCATTCAAATACTATGTGGCGCGGACTCACCATGCCGACGGTTAAAACCACGGTTATCGCTAAGTGGACATACAAGCCCTTTTCCCAATGCCTCTCTTGCCTGTAGGTAAACCTGGGTTCGGGCCATAACACCCTCCATGTTAGGCAATGCCCGGCATGGTTTCCCGCCCACCATCACCTCATCGATCTCCGCCGGAAGTGCTCCCAGAGGTGGGGCCTGGGAACAATTACAAGCAGAGTACTGTTGTAGTTTGTTAATAAAGGGCATGGTATGTACTGAGCGCTACGGATGTTAACAAACGTGAGCTTATATTGTAGAAATTTGAAAGGTTGATGATTCCTCACTTTATTTGATGGTCAACAAAATTACCTGTGGATTAGAAGTAATGGATTTAATCATTTAAGCTGTAATAATTCTCATAACTGCATCAAGTTTGGCTAGTTGTAAAAGGAAAGTGGAATGTCACAGTTGGACAAAGAGCCATTATGCTTAACTGCAGAGCCCATGGGCACACGCACCAACATCTAACTACCTAGTTTTTTTTTTTTTTTCTGAAAAAATTGTGATTTACGTGGCTTTATAGATTGCCTTTTTTTTTTAGCTTTGATGAGTCAAATTCCCAACCTATCACGCCCTTAGACCCTGTGCTACCCAAAGCGGAGATATCCCTGGTAGTGTTTTGCTTCTGGTGATTTTTTAGAAGTGCCTTCTGACACTTTCAAAGATTTTCACTGTGTAGATGGTGTATCCCTAAAGAAAATGCTTGTCTGCAAGTGAAGCACATACACAAATTTATTAAGGAGGCTTTATAGATATTTTTCTTCTTTCTCAGAAGTAGAAAAGTTAAAACTTCTTTTGTAGTCAGATTAATTATTTTCATATCTAATTTTAATAAAAAAAGGTGTACCCTAAAACTAACTTAAAGCTTCTAATATTTTGTGTGAAAAAAAAAAAATTCTTCTTGCTGACATAAAGATATAGTTATTTGAAGGCTTTTTGCTATTTTTATTTCACTAGGTGAAAAGTATACCATATTTTTCCAAACGATTAAGACTCTCCAATTATAGAGGCGCCCCCTATACATCGATTGCTGATGTCTGAGAAATTCCGGCTTTGCTGGTCTGGTCTTGCGCTCCCATAGTGTGTATGGCGACAGGAACAGATTCAACCCTGCTGACACAGCTCAGTAGCATAACATCGTAGCAGAGAAAAGACCACCAGGGCTATGTGTATGTAAGCTGGTAGCCTGGCTAGTCTTACACAGGCAGAGAAGAGTTTCTGGCCCTATCGAATGCCACTCATGGGCAATCTTCTTTCTTTGCAGTGTTTTTGTCGTTACCCAGGCTGACATCAACACAACCGTAGTCATAGGGAGATTTGCTAAGCTCATTGCTTGTCAATGGGGCAGAAATTCAATGGCACAACCACCATTATTCTTGATCTTGGGGGTAAAAATTTTCAATCCAGATGTTATACTTAGATGCAGTGGTTCCTCAAACTGGGTGCCGCAAAGGTTTTATTCCAGGGGCCGCTGACCCTCATTCCTTAACCTGTGTTTTGAATTATTATGTGGGGGGGGGTGCCTTGATAATGTTCCTAATAGGAAATGGGGGGCCCCTGCAAGGAAAGTTGTGGGAACCACTGCTATAAAAGATGTGCACAGACCTTTTGCAAATGAAGTCCTCTGTTTTTGCACAATCACACTGTGTGCTGGTAACAATCGAGCGATGTTACTGTCCCCCCCATACACGCTGCGATTCCCAGGTGTAAAAACATGTAAGGATTACCTCCCATCAACGCTGTACCTTCCCTCATCTATCGAGGGATAATCTCTACGTGTATGGGGACCTTTTTAGGACTGACATTTGTTTATTTAAATTGGGCAAGCTGATTGATCTTAAGAACATCGGCAAAAGTTTGATGTGTTTAATGGCCACCTTAACTCTTCTATAGTTCCCCAAAATCATTGCTTGGAGCATGGGCACCATAACTGTTGGCAAGTAATTGGTTAACAGTTAAAAATAGTCCTTACAATTATCCACGTTTCACTTTTTTGTTCTTTATTTTATAACCTTTCAATAGCAAAACATAAAACCAAAGCATTAAAATTAGCATTAAATAATCAATTACAGTTAATTGTCCCTGCCGTGCTCTTGTCAGATTAGTATGTATTTCCTCATTTACAGGTACATTTACAAACATCACAGATGTAAAAACAGGTCTAATTTATATTATTATTATTATTATTAGAACTGAATTAATCACATAAACGTCAGTAAGTCCGTGCTGCTTGCTCTACTAAGTTTTTAATTGAATGGGAAATTAAATGATTTGTTATCATTATAATTGTTTTGCCTGTGTTAAGGTGGCCAACAACGGTTTGGATCTTTCTGTTTGATCAACCTTAAACGACAATTTAAAACTTGATTGATTGTATAATATATGGTTTCCCACGCACCTGGTATGAAATGACTAAAAATGATGAAATTGATCATGTTTATTAAATTTTTGCTCAACATACAAATAAGTTCTAAAGGTATTTGATCTATTTGTTAAGCAGATTGTAATTATGCTTTTGTCATCGTATTACCTCAGCGCTCCATATTAGACGAATAGAGGTGGATCCAATTGGAGAACGATAAAGCAAAATTTGACCCCTTTATGGCTAGCTTTAATTATGTTTATGTGTGTTTAAACCACAGCCTATAGCATCTCTGCAGATTTAATTGACATGTATTCTGAATCTCAGTGCTAGCACTTCAGTCACCGCGCAATTAACTTAATTACATTTCTACACTTTTTAATTATACCCGTTTTTTACAGTTGTATAACAGTTGTTTCGGTATGTGGTTCTAAACAAACCCATGAACGTTTAACAGATGTACCTGGAGAAAAATAATTGATGGGCGGTATCTCCAAAGGCGTGCACTATCACATTCTAAGGCCTTCTAAATACAACGTGATCTCTGCAAACCGGCGCCCACCTTGAGAGAACCAGCACCGCAAGTTGGTCGCTCACGATCTGCCCTGAGTTGATGTACCGGGGTCCCCATCTAAAGTTTTTTGATTACTGTGTTTCCCTCCCCAGGATAAGACAGCCCCATCAAATAAGACAACCCCCCGTTTTCAAAAAAAAAAAAAGTTTGAAATAATACCAACCCCAACCCACCCCCAAATAATACCACCCCCCTCAAAGCATACACTCACCACAAAAGTTACACCCACTATCTGTGCCCGAATCTCCCAATCACTCTTCCTTGCAAATAAGACACCCACGTGCATACAAATCTACAAATCTCCCATTTGGGAACTGTTTGCCTCTCCGTCGGCTGGCTTGCATAGCAGGAAGTGACTGCACCTCCACGCCACGGAAAGCTGGTGCCTTCTGCTGCTACACAAACATAAACGGAGTCTGTTACCCCCGGACGGGTAAAACCCCACACAAAGTGAGTCTTGTGCCATCCATTGCCCCTTCAGAATTAAGGCATTCCCCGATAATTAAGACCTGTCACATATTTTGGCTTCAAAAAAATATAAGACAGGTCCTTACCATCGGGAAACACGGTAGAACACATTTTCGGTAGTGTGATTTGGTCGCTGCCCAACGAAATGAGAATCTATGCGTGAATCCCTAGATAAGTTTTATTTATTTATGATGAAGAGATGAAGGATATCTTTGGGTTAATGATAGTGTCAAGCCAAAACATCCACACCTGACTCAAACCTACCTAAATAATATTGTGTAGGCACCCCCCCTTTGGTTCCCCTCAAACGTCTGATCTGTCAAGCTATGAATGTTGTTATGAGTTTTCTGACCATGAAAATAAGCATGCAAGAATCATCGAGGTCCTCAATTTTGTGTGTTTAAGCACTTATTATCTTTCCAACTAAAGCTTGGCAATACACTGGGAGATTCCCCGTGGCAAGGGACCTGCGATCAATCACAGTGTGGTGCACGTAATCAATGTGCGCCACATGATCACATAATTTTTCCCATTCAATGACGACCTGTTCGCCCCCAGCTTCGCAGCCCGTGTTTTGTTTGTGAGAGATCCATTCACTCAACACAATGCTGCAGCTGTAAAAAAGAGGCAAGCAAACCAGAACACAAAGCTTCACAGACGTGCTGGCCCTGCTATTTGATCCCGCTCGCGGAAGGGATACACGGGTAGATTTGGAATTAATAGATTAGAGCACAATCAAAGCATGTGAGCACGCACAGTGCTCGAATGTACGCTATCTTATTTACAAATCACACTTGTGGTTGCCTAGCTCTGAGCCTTTATAAGCTCTGAAACAAAATCTAAGGAGTTCATGAGCAAAGTTTCCTTTCTTTTGATCCCATGGGCCCAGTTCTGATCAATGAGGCCAGTGTAGGTTCTATTAGCAGTGGAATTAGATTGGCATGGGCACTCTAATTGGTCTGTTGCTATGCAGCCCTGTTTTACAGCTAAGCTACCATAAATTATAACATTTCTCAAAGTGTTGTTTTTTTCCTTATGCCTATCTAGACTAACTGATTTTGAAGCTTTTTTTTAGCCTCTCCTCCTCTCACACTGAACTGCCAAATTTTTTTGCCCTAAGGGTTAAGAGGCCTCTCCCTTTCTTTGCCAAACCACCCGCAACATCCAATGTGTCCAAACAGTTTCAGTTTAGGCTATGTCACACATAGGCGCTTATCGCGTTGATTGCGTCCATTTCAGTTTGAATGAGGCTTGTCCCCACTCAACTGATGGCCATTGATCCCACTTGCCGTGGTCAGAATCACGGCTCCATGCGCTCTAATCATGGGTGACGGGTGTCTTGAATGTTGAACTCTATAAAAAATCGCGTTCATTTCATCTCTATGGACAAACAATTTTTTTATGAATGGTACAATTACAAAAAATTGCGGGTTAATTGCGAGCGCAAACCAACACTACAAACATCCAAACATTAATCCTTTACCCTTAAAATGTTCCCAGGCAACCTTCAGTCAGTTAGAGATGCAACTACTAGTTGAGTAAAGGGTTCATTCTGGATATATCCCTGAAGCTCACCACTATGAAGGAGCCCTTGCACTCCAGAAGAGGCCAGGTCATTAGAAATATCTTGCAGATTTCCTGGGGCTTCTTGCGTGCATCTCTCTTTTTTTCTTTTTTTCCGCAATCCTACTGAGAATTGGTGGGGTTGTCCATGCTTGAAAAACCATGCAATTTGAACCATATAAGAACATGGGCCAAAACCCCCACATGACACCTGTGCCAACCAGTACGAACACTAAAGCTCCCATCACCTGGTCTATTGTTTCACCGCGCTTCCTTGACCATCGTCACCAGCGCTATCATGACGATCGATTGGCAATCAATCTGCGATCATCAAGTTTCCTGTGCCTGCCCCACCCCTGACGAGTCGCGCCCAAACAAAATTGAAATGTCTAACATTGGATCGGACATGGTTGATCGCTTGGCAATCGAAGGTTTACGTTGGTGGTGGAGTGACCGATAGCTCCCTATGCAGCAAGCAGCCTTTCTGAATCATGGATTTTTTGGAATCGTCATTTGGAGATCGGCTCATGTCCAATCTGACATAAATTATCCTAAAATCGGGATTCCCAAGGTGGAGTTCCATCAATTCCTCCCGATCTATCAATCGCCGATTTTCATTTCATCATTCACGATCGCGCCTGGAACTGATCGGATCGGGAATTTGATTCGGTTCAAATCGCCCCATGCTGTATGCTACTGTGCCAGGAAGCATTTCAAATTCTCTTGATGTATCCAGTCTGGCATATATGTGTGTCCCAGGTACCGCCAATATGCAAGACTTTTGCTACTGATACCAGCAGAGGGAGCTGGAGTTGCTAGTCCTGGGGGGCAGGTAAAGACCAGCTGTGTCCTGTTTTTTTCCTAATTAGAGTTGGTTTTGGCTTCTATAAAAACGCCACTCACACCTGTTCAATATGGTGGCTCCACCCTGAACCATTCCTGTGTGTGACTGGGGGAGCTGGGGTGTACCTGTGTGCAAAAGATCTCCCTGTGTTTGCTATATGGACTGCTGTGGATTCTGACTTTAATTGCCTTCTTGGAATGTACTATTGTATATAGACTTTGGGCCATTATAAACCCACCACCGTGTGTTTTCACCTGCAACCTGTTTGCTGTGCCTCTTTCGCCTGCTGGGGACGCCTCCGGTACCTGCACCTTGCCGCTCTACGCCGCTAATCCCCCCCATATGGTGGCGAATCCGGGCATCTTTTGGCGAGTGTTACAGAGGCCCCGGCATGGAGGAGCCTTCTCCGTCAGTTGGTGGTGGCAATCTTAATCAGCCAACAGGAAATGCGCTGTGAAAGACACTGGGCAGAGCAGAAACGTGCAAATGACACAGGTTAGCAACAGTTGGACCATGTTAAGAAGGGCAGCAGCTTCGACCAACTACAAGCAACCCCTCTCAGATAAAGATCCAGCTACCACACCATCTTTCACAGGGTAAGCCACCTATTGCCAAGATGATGTGGATGATGACCCTGAGGTGTTTTTTTGACTACGTTTGAAATGATCTGCAGAAAGGGAAAACTGGCCGTAAGGATCAGTGGGGCTTGGACTGGTGGCACCTTTGTTTATGTGGAGAAACCCAAAAAGCCTACATGAACTATAGCCTGCTCAGCAATGGACTATAGGACGCTTACGACAGAGAATACTGGCACGACTTGGAGTAAACCCTTGCTGTGTCCGGGCCTCAGGCGTGTTTCATAACTGGACTTTCCAGGGGGAAAACCCCCAAGATCTCAAATGTATGAGTCTCATTCATCCACCTGACCCGAAAGTGGCTACAGCCGGAGACCTTGTCAGGACCCGCCAGATGTTGGACCGTTTCGTCATGGACCGATACCTTCGTTCCCTCCCTTCGCTATCCAAAAGTGGGGTGAGCCATGGAGACCCAGAAACCCCACCGCCGACAGACTTCGGATCTCGTAAAAGAATGCCTGGCCGAGCGGATAACCTCACCCCCTCTTTCAGAGACATCACGGACTTATCACCCCAGACCATATCTCCCGCCAGCTGCCGTAAGATCGTAACCAAGGGATGGGGGTGGAGAGAGTGTAAAAGGGGGAGCAAAAGGAACTGATTCTTATACCTGGGGCGGGAGACTTAACAGGCCTGTCCTCAAGAGACTGGCTAAAAGGATAATATGCTACCGCTGTAGAGAAACCTCGGACATTTTGCTGCTATTGTCCGTTTTTTGTTGATGAGCCAATTGCAATGTGACTTTTGAAAAGAGATAGAACGGCAATCATATTGCGCGATGGTTACATGTACTGCATCTTTGAAAAATGTGAAATATCTGTGTGAAATGGGTATTAATGGGAACATGGTGTTGTATTGCGGATTCCGGTATGTATTGTGGACTTTGGTAAAGGCTGAACTGGTACCCGTTGAGCCCCTCCCCAAAGAAAGTGGCAAGTGATTTGGTGTCCATGGAGACCTAGAGAGTATCCAGTGAGGGGTTGTTTCCTTTGAGACCTGCCATGTAACATTGGTCCCAGGTGGGTGTGTACCCCACAATGCCATAGTGGGGAGAGACTTTCCCAAACTTCTGGGAGCTCTGGATCGCCCAATAGCAGATGTCTCTGCACATGATGTGGACCCCTAGGGACCTCTGGATGCTGGAGATCCACCCCACCTGAGTTTCCTTTGTCTGTATTAGCAGGGGATCCCTGGGCCTCCAGAGGAGCCTGCCTCTTGTAGAAGAGAACCCAGTACCCCCTATAATTCCCTCCTGACTTAGAGGTTCACAGAGAGAATTTTGTTTTCACTGAACAACTAAAGATTCCCACATTGCTAGGGCCCCCGGGAGAACGTGGTCAAAAACTGCATGGGACATATTAATCCAGATGACCGGCTTGCCCTTCCCTTATTTTATCACAGAAGTTGATCTGTTTGAGTCCGGGTGTCAGAGAAGGCAGGGAGACGGTTTGATCAGTGGTGGTGCCAAAGCCATAACCGGAAAACTGTTTTGGAACTAGCGCATGGTCACATTCTAGGAGGGCATTTGGGGACAGAGAAAACCCTGAGAGAAATTTTCAGCACAGCAGGCGGTTTTATTGGCCTGGGTAGCTAAAGAAGGGAGAGGTATTGTGCTTCCTTCCAGTGGTGGCCAGATTTCGGCGCCCATTGCCACATTTTTCCGAAGCCCATTTGGTCACTGCCCTTATGAGGTCCCCTTTTGAAGAATTGCCATGGGATTTGTCGGCTCCTTTGTTGAGTCACTAGGGACATCAGCATATCCTAGTGATAATGATTACGCCACCCCGCTATCCTGAGCAAATCCCTCTACGAAATACTTCCTCCAAAACCTGTAGCTAAGGAGCCTTTTTTTCAAGTGTTCCAGTCGGGTGGGCCATCGCTAAAGAGATTCCTTACAGATCAAGTACACCCCCTTTAGTCTCGGGTAACTAAAGAGCGTGTGCAAGTTGTTACCATAACCCTTTACGACTCCGTGTACCATTCCAAACCGATGGGTTAGTCGAACGGTTTAATAAAACGTTAAAACAGATGTTACGAACCAGTGGTGGATAAAGATGGGAAGAATTGGGACTCGCCTGTTACCATATTTGATGTTTTTGCCATCAGAGAAGTCCCACATTCTCCACCGGTTTCTCTCCCTTTGAGTTGCTTTATTGGAGAGCACCCACGAGGGTTGTTTGACAATTGCTAGAGAAACGTGGGAAAGTGAGAGTTCCCCTCACAGGCGTTATTGAGCATGTGGCTCAAATGCAGGTAGAATTGCACAGGTCCATGCCATGGGTAAGGACTAATGGCCCAGGCGGCCCATGTCCTCAACAGAGAATCTACAACCGAGCGGCCCGATCCGTCTTTCTCTTCTCCCCTGGGGATAGGGTGTTGGTACTGGTTCCCACAGTGAGAGAGTAATCTTAGCCAAGTTTGCAGGGTCCCTATGAGCCTGCGAAGATTGTAAGTATTCAGGATCAGTCCACCAGGAAGGCGTAAACCCCAGCAAATTTTATCATGTGAATTTGCTAAAGCCCTGGAATGACAGAGAAAGCCTTAGTGGCAGAGACTACTTGTGCGCTGTCTCGGTCTGAACCTTGTTCCCGAAGGTCAAGATAGCCACACTTTGTCTAGGTCCAACAAGCAGGATTTATAAGAATTTGTTGCTTAGAAATCGTGACGTTTTTCAGTCATAGTTGCCTGGTCAGACGGTCACAACGACTGACATCATTACCGAACCTGGGGAAGGGTTAACTTAACCCTATCGCATTCCCAAAGCCAGGAGAAAGCTTTTCCAGTAATAAAGAAAATCTGGAATTTAGGGGTATTGAGGAGTCCAGTAGGCGATTGGTTCCAGTCCCATTGTCTTAGTGCCCAAGCCCGATTCTAGTTGGCGATTTTTGCAATGCTTTTTGTAGGTAAACCAAATCACGAAGTTTGACACCTACCCTATGCCCGTATATACGGCTGATTGACTCCTTGGGAACAGCCAGATATATGACTACCCCGGGATTGACCAAAGGTTATTGGCAGAAATCCCCCTGTCTTAATCGGCCAGAGGAAAAAAGCCTTTGTAACGTCCCGAAGGTAGCTTTCCAGTACAGTAAAATGCGTTTTGTTTACAGAATGCTCCCCCTACATGTTCAGCTGGCGATGGATAAGATATTGCTCGAGGGCCGCATCAGAAATTATGCAGGCTGCTTATCTGGATGATGTGGTCATCCATAGTACAAGACTGTGGGAGTCGCCTTTGTTTAATGTTCAGCTGTACTAGATTCCCTTCGGGAAGCCGGATTTACAGCAAATCCAGAAGAAATGTGGCAATTGGGCTTGAGGAGGGCCAAATATTTGGGTACAACCATTGGGATGGGTGTGATAAAGCCCCAGGTTAACAAAGGTTTGAGTATGGCGATCCAAACTGGCCCCGCCCAGTGAAAAGAAAACAAGTTCGGGGTTCGGGTCTTTTTCATGATTTCTTTCTATAATACCAACACCGATAACACCGCGCTTCATTCCCCATTTTGGCCTCCTGGCCAATCCGTTGACGAAGTTAACCAGAGGGAAAGAGTCGTATGATAATGGTCCGCCTGAGGCGGATCCGCTTTTGAGCCCTGAAACGTGCTTTGTGGCGAGCAGCCGACTAATATCTCCCGACTTCTCCAAGCCCTTTGTAGTCAAGACCGATGCCTCGGAGGTGGGGTTAGGTGCGGTATTGTCTCATGGTTTGAGATGAATTAATGTCCACTATTGAAGAAGGAATTGCTTAGCTGTGAAGTGGGCTCTAGATTCCCTCAGATTATTACTTGTTGGGAAGGACCGGTTTTGAATTGATACCGATCATGCTCCATTGACATGGTGTCACGAACAAGGAAACCAATAGGAGAATCAATAGGTGTTTCTGGGCCTGCAAGGACGATAGTTTTTTAACTTGTGCAGCATCGTCCCGGTGTACCGATGGGAAATGCCGATGCCTTGTCCAGGTGTCACTCCTTGGCGCCTAGCGTCTGTGTTTCCAACCTAGGTTAAACACAGGGTGGGGGTGTGTGACAGGAAGCATGTCACATTCTCTGATGTATCCAGGCTGCATATATGTTTGGTCCGCAGTACCGCCAATATGCAGAGTACTTTGCTATCTGCACCATGGCAGAGGGAGCCTTGGAGTTGCTATCCTAGGGCAGGGGTAAGACCAGCTGTGTCCTGTTTTCTAATTTTAGAGGTTGGTTTGGCTCTAAAAACCCACTCACCTGTTCATCGGTGGCTCCACCCTGAACCAAGTCCTGTGGTGTGCGGGGGAGCTGGTGTACCTGTGTGAAAAGATCTCCCATGTGTTTGCTTATAGGGACTGCTGTGATTCTGGACTTTTTATGCTTCTTGATTTACATTAGTGTATATAGGACTTTGCCAACAATAAACCAACCGTGGTTTTTCACCTGCAAACCTGTGTGCTGTCCCTCTTCGCCTGCTGGGGACCCATCAGAGTTCCCCCGCACTGCTGCTCTAAAACCGCTAAGCCCCCACACTACCTTAAGAGATTATTGTCAGTTGCGGGTCATGAAGGATACATTACTATTAATGGCCGGGGGGCAATAATTTTAATATATCACATTTTTGCCCTTTCTTGTTTAAACTTGGTGTTCCATAAAAGATCTTTAAGAAACTTACAAGGCTCTATACCCTTTCAATGAATGACCCACATCGAAATCATCGTTGCACGCAACTTGCCACACCGCTTGTGCTTTGCAATTGAGATCGACAGGATTTACATGTTGGGTCCCCCCGTTCAATGGAGCTTTCCTCACGGCGGGATCAATCTAGGGTGGCCACAATCGAGATTGTATGATCGACGGGCGCGAAACCATCGATTGCGTGGATCGACCCTGTATGGGGAACCTTTAGTGGACATTGTTTTTAATAGTTTAGACCATTAACAAGTGTTTGTTATTTTGGAAATATTTCATGGAAAAATCAAGAATGTTGTCTAATATCATAAGGGGGTATGTAATAATTTTGGCTCAACTGTAGACCCAGTGTTCTTGTTAAGCACCCCCCATACACCTTCAATTCCTCCATACACACTTTCATGAGACCGCTACACAACCGTATATAGATATGTGGGGGATTTTTTTTTTGAGTTTACAACCGCTTTAAGGTTGTGGGTTTCTAAATTTTTGTATGGCATCTTTTTTTAATTTGCATGAGATTTAGAAAAAGCAGCGACCAAATGCATTTTCTAGTATTGAACTGTATATGATGTCATATTTTCATGAAAATAGATTATTGGTTGGAAGTCTTAAAAAATGAGATACCCTTACAGTTTTAATTTGTCATTTCTGTGGTTATGACAACAATTCCACGCTAGAGTCTGTTAAATCCCTCCACGAGCACACATCATTCACTTTTATGAAGTCCTCCCATTTTCTTGTTTGTCACTTAATGTGTTCCTTTCTCTGTTTAGGGCACAATCCAGGTGTTCTATAGGGATCTACCAATGTCTGTTCAGGAAGCCTATGAGAAATTGCTTTCAGGTACTTCAATCACTGTACTGCACTATCAGGTAATGCACTGATATTATTCTGTTTAAAAGGAATTTTCATTATAGTTCTCTATTTACAAAACAATAGAATTATTATTGACCCAGCTGCTCTGAAACCAAATTCAGCTTTCAATTTGTTGTCTGTGCAGGTTTATAGCCATTTGAAGAGATTGGGCTTCATTGTCAGACGCTTTAACCCAAGGTGAGAGTGTTATTCCCATTGGTTTCATCTATGGGTAACAAAACCTTAATTACGAGTGTAATTCCTAATCATGCTGCTCCCTGGTCTGTTCAATTGTTTGCAGGATTTCTAGCAAACAGCCATGTATCTACATACAATCAACAACAATATACTTTGCAGCTTTCAAGACCACTTGACTGTATACAAAGACCTAAGATAATAAACAATAGTTCCAGCTTTAAAGGTCCCCATTCATGCATAGATATGCACTAGATCGATGGCCGCCTCAAGCGCCGCACGTTCACGGCCATCTATGTAGCACCCATCTAATGTGTCCACCCCTGGTCTGTCGAACAGCTCACGGACATATTCGTAAATCCTGATTGTGAATGTCATTGTCTGGCACCTAAAGTGGTGCTCCTTGATTCCTGTCCAATCGACGGGCATCTGAGCGCAGAGTGGTGATGTCACCACGCTGTGTTTAAACGGGTCAAGTGTTGAGCGCAGGGTGCGCCGTGTATGGGCACCTTAAATAGGCTTAGTCAAAAGGTGGCAGGGATTAATTCTTTCTTATTGAATAATTGTAGATTTTTCAATTCTAAAATGTATCTTTTATCTGGCCATGGTATTATTAAAATTTTGTCATAATTATTGGAACGTACCTATTTACTGTATGCTGAAAATCCCCTTCAATAAAAAGTTATTGTTTAAAATTTTTTTGGCATAATTAGTATGATGTACTATAGCCATGTTGCCATTTTTCACCTAAACAAGAAAACAGAGAAGGCAAAAACCTTAGTTTTAGGGCAGCTGTCTAAAGGGTAATTTCCCTTGACCTACTCTCTAACTTGCTGAAATAAAGTTTTGGCTTTTGTTATTCTTTAAATGTAGTTATTAAAACGGACCTACATTGCCACCAAATATATTTTTGTTTTGCTCTACATGGCTGCAAGGGCTAGGTGGAGGCAGCACATTCAACAGACATGGTGCCTTTCCAAATTACACACACAGCTTAACCTGAATGTGAACATCAGAAGATAATAAAAAATGACTTGTTAATTTTGATAGATGTTAAATAAGTGTGCATTAAAACTTGTATCTATGTAACTATGCCTAATGCCTCATGAATTCTATCCAAATGATATATATTTCTTTTTGTTGAATTTTAATTTGTGCGATTCTAACCTTTTGCAGTTGTGTAATGACGCCTTATGAGAGACAGATAAACTTGGACAGCTATGTCACAGGCAGCCGTAAACGAAAGAGGAGCTCAAGCACTAGGTAAAGAATTTTTAAATATTTTTTTATTGTTTTATCATTTAAGTGGTACACAAAATGTAAGCCAGTTTCCTAGGTAATCATAATGGTGGTCTTTCTCGCTGTTTCCTTCACTGTCCTCTGCATCAGCCTCCTGCATGGTAGGTTCTGCTGCAGATGGACCTCCCTTTTCCTGATTTAGCTTCCGATTAGTTTCCATCCACAGTTCACCAGCTGGCTTTGGGTCAAATATTCCTCTCACAGTACAACATGTTTGAACCCCCATATATCATACCTCCGTAGTACAACACTGAAATTTTCTGGCTTTGTAACTCACCCCTGAGAATACCTGCATTCCAAATGTCAACCGTTTATAGTCATATTCCAACTGTCACACAGTGCTTTTCTCTTTTTAGATTTTACCATCACATATGCCTACTCTGACGTTCATCCCCAGATATCCGACACCCTTAGAAGTCCAATCTTTTATTTTGGATTAGTAATTTACATTCCCAATTTCACACCCCTAACTGCAACTATTCATAGTTATTCATGTTTTCCTGCCTTTTGAGTACCAGAGCCAGAGTACCACTTATGTGCACCCCTGTGTATGACTCTTTCCTGTGTTTTTTGATCGACGATTTTAATTAAATTTTAATTGAAAAGTGCTAAAATCACAAAAGACAAATTGTTTTGCAGAAATTTTGGGCAAGAATTTAGCATATATGCAGCTTCCAGAAGCTGTTTAGCATCCTGCTTGACCTGCATTCTCTGCCGTATAGGACAGGTCAGGTGGAACAGGTTCATTTTTTATGTTTGCAGCTGATGTACATAGATATATGTAACAATTTGTAGTGGTTTCCTTTACTGTGTTAATGAGATCCACAGACTCCACCCATTCTTAACATATAGATATTGTGTTGGTATGCATTTGAATTTTTTTGAAGTCATATACTTTTATGCAATGTATTATGTAATCTAAAAAAAAATTTTCTGTAACAACTGACTCAAATCAAATATTTTTTATATTTGCAGTTTAACAACAATAAACAATGACAAAGAACAAACGGACTCAATGCGTTCTAGTACCTGCCTCCCTGAGGAAGAGAGTGCACCATCTTTCATAGTGCCCATACATCCGAATAGCCAGCAAGTTGATGATCAATTTGAGAATCGACATTCAGAAAATCATGTAAAATCTGCACATAGCAGTTCCGAAAATGATCCAAAAACATGCAAGGCAGGAGCAACATTCCCAGCCAGTTCTCGATGGGAATTCTCCAAACTTTGTTTTCCCAACTGTGCACCTGACCAACCCTGTCTTGCGCTTCCTGATCCAGAGCCAACGCTGCTACCAGAGAATGTGTCTGCGCGTCCAATAGATGTATCTTGTTGGTTAGGGAAGCTTAATTTGCGCAGAGAGAAGACATCTCGGAGAGAGAAAGAACAATGGGACTGGGAGCGGAAGTACAAAGTAAGTATCAATGCAGATCCAATGGTAAAGCAATGCACCAGCTGGAAGGAATACAAAAAGCTCTTGCAGGAGAAAGCATGTCAAAAAAACCAAGACAGACCTCCCCATCTTTGGAATAGCACTGTTAAACCATTGCTGATGCCCGGACCAGTCAAATCCACAGGTGAGCCTCCATACTTACATGTGTAAGTTTTAGCCAAATTCTAGCTGCATATAGGTAATCTATTCTGTGTTGTCTTAGTATAAATTTCAGTACTAAATATTTGTATTCCTGTATCCAGCTTCTGTTTTAGAAGAGATAACCGTAATCCGACAGTCAACTCTGCTGGACGATAGTAAGAGGTAAGTAAGAGTTTATTTGGTTTACACTTATTCTGAGGGTCGAAAAAGAAGCTTACATTCATAAAGGGAAAACTACAATAACTCAAATAGCTGCTATAACTGTATTAACTCAGATAGAAAATGATAATAACCCTATTATCTAGGGTCTAGGGATCAGAGGGAGCACCAGAATGTATGAATGTATGATCAAATGATCACATTAAACATATTAAATCAATCCTACGTGAAGATAACAGATTCAGTACTGCTACTACCATGACATTTTCAAAAGATGTTAACATGAAGAATCTTATTAAAGATGTGAGCAATTATAAGGTAGACCATGGATGCATTATTATGTAATTAACCAAATGAAAATAGTACCTAAACATGACAAAAGGAATCTAAAAAAAATCCTCTTCCCTTTGACTGGGTCTACACAATGCAGTGTGGACGCCCCCAGCTTTCCCCTATGGGAGATGACTGGCCAGTCTATACTGTGGGTCTGCTGGCGTCATGCAGATGCACGGCAGTCATGTAACACACCCATTGTTAAACAATAAAGGCCCCCATACACGGGTCAGATTCCTGTCTGATTCCGGGCCGATCGATTCCGGGCGCGTGCACGCCAAACGATCGTGCCGGAATCGCGTGCAGCCCACCTTGTCCGATCGATCAGGTCCGTCCGTTCCGGGGCTCAGAATCGGATCCGACAGAGAACCAACATGTTGGTTCCATCAGATTGATTCTGCACAGATCAGGGGGAGTTGCCATTTGTGAGGTGGACAATCGGACACGGATCCGTCCCGGAATCAGCTGGACAAGGTGGTATGCAGCGATCGGATCACTTAATTGGCCGCTCGATCGGAGCTCCGATTCCCGCTGAGATCGCCGGAATCGATCGGATGGGTGATCGAGCGGACATGGAATCCGACACGTGTATGGCTAGCTTTAGACCGTTATGTGATGTGAACAAAACACATTGGGCGTGGTTTGTTCAATAAAATTATTAGGGTGGGGTATTGCTGACATGGTGAATACCGAACCTTAAACTGCCCCAAACATTGGCTGAATAGTGAGCAAACTTAAGGCAGGCACCTTGGACACGTCACGCCAATGTGTCCATAACGGCCACCCCATTTGTAGTGTAGACCTAGGCAAAATTGTATCATTTGCCATGTTAAATATACAAACGTTTGGTTTTTAATTTATAAAATTACCTGTTGATCCTGCAAGATCAACAAGTTCAGCTTCTTGATATTATCTCAATGGGTAATGACTTAAGCTGGGAATAGACGGCAAGATTTACCATGGATTCCCGATATGATTTCGGCACTAGGAGCAGGCATGATGACGTCAGAATCGGACGGCACTCTGTGTGTGCAGCTCATTACTTCGGCTTGGGGCAGCCGTCCCCAGCCAAACTAATGGGATCGGATTAAAATTTACCGTCCTGACGGATCAATGTGCGATCCGACAGGACGGCTGATTTTAGCCCAATCCTAGTTAGTTGCTGCATCCTATTCGTGCAGGAATTGGAACGTCTATGCCCAGCTTTACTGACTTGGATAATAGCTACAGAATGTTATTTGTTTCCATAGTGTGTGTGTTGTGTATACATTGTAGCTTTGATGTGTTTGATTTATAGATACGTTTTGCTATTGTTTAATGACTCTTTATAAACACAGTCTGTTTGATATTGACGCCTGCTTTTCTGCTTTATCAGGATCCAAAAGATGCCAAACCGACCACAGATTCACTTTAACCTGTATCAGGCTGATAAAAACGTGGCATTTAAGAAGTCAAAACCAGGGAAGCCCTATGCGCATTTGTGTGTACGAAGGTGGGTAGCTTGGTGAACTCCCTTTTCTTGATTTAACACACAGAGTTTTTTTAATTGTAGTAACTATTGTTGCAAGAGGAGTAATATACAGCAGGCCATTAACGACTCAAAGTCAATTAACGAAGTCAAGTCATCGTCAAGTCATGGTCGAGGTGACAACCCACATTGATGTCATGCCACATCCCATGTGCTGCAGTTTTGGCAAGGGGAGACAACTTTTTTGCCTAGACAGGGTATTTTCAAAATGTCCAGAAAAAATATATGTACAGTGACAAACATAATTATTTGCAATTTTGCAAGTTCTCCCACTTAGAATTTATGAAGGGGTCTAAAATTCACATTGTAGGTGCATTACAGGTGCTGTGAGAGACAGCATTTCAAAAAACTTTCATTGATTTGTAAAGAATGTATTACTATTGCATTGCTGCACATAGTATTTGAACACCTGAGAAAATCGGTGTAAATTTTTATTCCAAAAGCCTTTGTTTCCAATTACAGAGGTCAAATGTTTCCTGTAGTTCTTGACCAGGGTTGCACACACTGCAGTGGTTTTGGCCCACTCCTCCACACAGATCTCCTCTAGATCTGTCAGGTTTCTGGGATGTCGCTGAGCAACACGGAGTTTCAGCTCCCTCCAAAGATTTTCTATTGGATTTAGGCCACTCCAGAACCTTAATATGCTTATTACGGAGCCACTCCATGGTTATCCTGGCTGTGTGCTTCAGGTCATTGTCATGTTGGAAGACCCAGCCGTGACCCATCTTCAATGCTCTGACTGAGGGAAGGATGTTGTTGCTCAAAATAGCACATTACATGGCCCTATTTATCCTCTCCTTCATACAGTGCAGTTGTCATGTTCTCTTTGCAAGCATTACCACCCACATTGTTCACAGTAGGGATGGTGTTCTTGGGATTCAACTCAACCTTCTTTTTTTCTCCAAACACGGCAAGACCAAAAAATTCTTCTTTGTTGCAATCTGACCACATGACTTTCTCCCATGCCTCCTCTTTATCATCCAGGTGATCATTGGCAAACATCAGACGGGCCTAGACATGTGATGACTTAAAAAGGGAAACCTTACATGCAATGGATGATTAGAAACCATGACAGTGTAGTGTTCTACCGACAGTGACCCTTGAGACTGTGATCCCAGATCTCTTCGTGTCATTGACCAGTTCTATGCTGATTCCTCACCTTTCTTATCATCCCTGATACTCCGTGAGGTGAGATCTTGCATGGAGCCCCAGTCCGAGGGAGACTGACAGTCGTCTTTAGCTTCTTCCATTTTTCAACATATGTTTCAACAGTTATTCTTCTTTGGTGGAGTAGAGGTGGACTTTTTAAAGGCAGAGTAACAGGAGCCAGAATTCTTGCTGATTGCCATGTGTTTAAATACTTATCTGCAGCAGTGCAATACAAATACATTCTTTACAAATCATACAATGTGATTTCCTGATTTTGTTTTTAAATGCTGTCCCTCACAGCTAGAATGCACCTACAATGTAAATGTCAGACCCCTCTGTGATTTCCAAGTGGGAGATTTGTGGGGTATTCACATACTTATGTTCCTCACTGTACATAAAAAATTAAGATAGGAAAACATGGGGGGGGGGGTGATCAGATTTTGGGGAAAGAGGTGTAGCTGTACGTTCATACCTTTTAATAGATCACATTTTACAGATGACAGTGACTTAAGATTTGTTTTATTTTCATGCATATTGCAGTTGGAGAGAATCACTACCTATCTTTAGTTACAGGAGATTAATGAGATGAGCTAAAGCTAAGTTCAAGCTCTAAACAACTTTCCATTAGATATTTCACTGTGCAATTCACATTGAAAACTGTAAGCTGCGTGTAATGACTAGATCTTAACTTCCTTAGTGATATTCCCCAAAGTGGGTCAGAGTAAATTTTAATTGTATAAATTGGTAACCCAGAGGGTAGCTTACTTTTCCCAATGGAGCCCACACCATTCTGCTTTGTTTGTGTCCTCTGCCCTTCTTCATGACTTTAATAAGATCTTTTGTTTTGTTTTTTCTTTACCAGGTCAGTAATAACAGCTGATATCTCAGTAATGTGTTTAATGCATGTCTCTTTTAGTTTGTGCTATGCTATTTCTATTACAATGGTTTTAATAATGCACCTGGTCTTTAATTTGTGTATATATATTTATAGACCGATATATATTTTAAATGGAGAATATCTGAGTAGAATGATCTTGGAGTAGCAACAGGGTTGTAGTAAATACAGCAGCTGAGGCACAGAAACACAGCAAATGCAATTTTGTTTCGGGATGTCCTTGTTAGACATTGTCATGAAATTGGAATTAGCTAATTAAGCCAAGCCCCTGAACATGACACCATCACCAAAATAGCTGAAGATGTAGGGGAGGGTTGTAAAGACTTGGGAATCAAGTGTAAAGTAAAGTACCCACAAGCCTTTTCTATAATGATGATGTTCAGTGATTTGGTGATGATACCAAGTTAAGCACTTTTTTGTAAGTAACTCAGAAATCAGCTAGTTTATATTTTGTATATTGTATATATATATACATTAGGGAGTTGGACTATTTTTACATAAGTACATACAATGAACCATATGTGGGGCTTTTGAGGCACGTGCAGAAATACCCAACACATAGATTAGGCTAAAACAGGACTTAATTGTGCTGACCAGGGCTGTGGAGTCGGTCGATAAATTCTCCGACTTTGACTCCTCAGTTTCAGATTCTTACGACTCCTCGACTCCGACTCCTCTGTATTAAATATGCTAATGTATTTTTTCATCCATTGAAGGAAAGGAAGGCGAAATACATTAACCACTGGCACTACTAGGAAACCAACACTGGACTGTAATGGCCAATTAAAGCAGAGAAAGGAAGTTAGGCAGAAGATGCTGCTGCTTTTTTCCTTAAGGCACCACGCTGTCATTGATCGGGGATCAATTGAACGGAAATCAATGTGCACCACATGGGCACATTGATTCCTGTTCAATAGGGACCCAAGCTTGCAGCATGTGATTTACAACACGCCACAAGCTGGGGAGAAGCAGCCTGTCTTATACAGCTGCCTTACCCACACAGCTTCCGAGTGAGGAGTGCTGGCTCCGCCCCCTTCACACTGACAGCCGACGGCTGTGGAGTAGGCAGAAGCCGCAGCTGTTTCAACACTTTCTATGAAGACTCATGTCTCCATAGTAAGTATTGGAGATTGAATGGGGTCTTTCCAACATGTTGGAACAGATTAGACTACAATCAATCACTGTGAGCTTGCAAATTAATTGATTGTACTCAAATCTCTTTACAGATCTACCCGTGTGTGCCAAGATTTAGTGTTCTGATCTTCTGCTGAAGATAGGGCAGTGGAAGGCTCCAAGAAGAGGCAGGGCAAAGGGGCACTTCAAACATGATTCATGATTTCCCTTGAATCCCAGAGTCATGATTAAAGTTGAAGCTAACAATCTAAGTATTTGTCGCCTCAGCTGAATTACAGCAGTTTTTCAAATGTTTTACAGCTCGGCGATCAGGGGTGCCCACATGCTGCCACAATCTGTCGCCTTACAGCTTGGCCGGCCAGAGAATGAACATGTCCGATAATCTCTGGCCGATGCTGTTAGTTTCAATGAAGACCGGCATCTTCCTTGAAGTTAATGACCGGCAGAGCTGTCACTCTAGAGCTCATCTGAGCTACTCTGTCGGCCCCCACCCGGTACATGTTTGGGGGCCTTTAGGCTAGGGTCACAGTGGGCACTGTAATGAAACGCACGGCATGCATTTATTCTTATAGCAGAGAAGTCGTTCATTATGTTTGTTAATTGCGACATTTGAAGTAAATTTTTTTTAATTCCCATTTAAATTTAGTAGGAGTGGGAGTCGGTTCATTTTTTGCTGACTCCGACTCCAGGTAAACAAAAATGTCTCCGACTCCTCGACTTTGACTCCACTATACACACCAAAGAAAGGAACAAATCCAGGTTTCTCGAGAAACCTGGATTTGTTACTTTCTTTAGTGGACCCCACCGGAATCCATTCAACGATACAGACTTGATCTATTCCAGTTGATGGACCTGGGGCTCCCATATCTCTGGATACCCTTTGGAGCTATTGTATAACAAGAG
This sequence comes from Ptychadena robeensis, assembly GCA_036250615.1. NCBI lineage: Eukaryota > Metazoa > Chordata > Amphibia > Anura > Ptychadenidae > Ptychadena > Ptychadena robeensis. Next base: position 35,694,646 of record CM070042.1, on the reverse strand, counting down.
TCCAGGGAGTATATATTGGTCATTGCAAGATACTAGAAGTTTTTGTACAGTGCAATATGTTGACATAATTGTTTTAAACACCAATCTTTTTTATTAGATTTTTTATATGTGTATAGTGGGTCAGCACAATAAAGACCTGTTTTAGCCTAATCTATGGGTTTGGTATTTCTGCACGTGCCTCAAAAGCCCCACATTGCCCCATATATGGTTCATTGTTTGTACTTATATCAGATTATCTGGATGTGGCACTCCCTTATATGGGTATAGATATTTACACTTCAGGGGGCTATCAAGTTGCTAGCGTGTATTATTTTTACATGAGGTTGATCTATCTTCCCTATTTTCACATCGATTTATCTCTTTGGCCATGTTTCCCCTTTCACCTTTTTCAGCGATTTGAATCAGAGCGCGGTGCCCGCTGGAGATTGCTTGCACCCAGCGATCTCCCGCAGTCTCCAGCTATTCATATTGCGGCAAGATGTCCTGTCCCACCCCACTTCTTGGCTTATCGTGCCCATAGATAGTGAATGGGTGCAGTTAAGAATCCATGGATGGAGATATGTTTTTTAACCGTGTCCATTCATCTCTTTGGCCACGATCAGGGGTGATTGGGTGCGCATGTCCCACGACCACCCATGGTTCACGATCCAAAGCATGGTAAGCCGCGTTTCTGATCGCGAGCCCCACCGCATCCTCGTCCAACCGCAGTTGTGGAGACGACCCCATTCAAATATATGGGCGCGATCACCATGCCGCGGTTAAAACCACGGCTGATCGCTTAAGTGGAAACAAGCCCTTTTCCCAAATGCCTCTCTTGCCTGTAGGTAAGCCTGGGTGCGGGCCATAGACCTCCATGTTATTGGATGGGCATGGTTTCCCAGCCCACATCACCTCATCGATGCCGCCGGTAATGTGTAGAGGTGGGGGCCTGGGAAATTCAAGCAGAGTACTGTGTAGTTTGTTAATAAGGGCATGGTATGGACTGAGCGCTAAGGATGTTAAAACAAAAGGGAGCTTAGATTGTAGAAAATATTGAAAGGTTGATGATTCACTTTTATGTTGATGCAACAAATCTACCTGTGGATTTAGAAGTAATGGATTTATCATTTAAGCTGTAATAAATTCCCATAACTGCATACAAGAGTTTGGCTATTGTAAAAAAGGAAAGTGGAAATGTCAAGTTGGACAAATGAGCCATTAATGCTACGGCAGAGCCCATGGGCACACAGCACACAAACAGTCTAACTACCTGTTTTTTTCTAATAAATTGTGATTTACGTGGCTTTATAGATTGCCTTTTTTTTTTAGCTTTGATGAGCAAATTCCCAACCTACTCACCCTGAAGACCCTGGCCTACCAAAGCGGAGATATACCTGTAGTGTTTGCTCTGGTGGATTTTGGAGAAGTGGCCTTCTACACTTTCAAAGATTTTCAGCTGCCTGTAGATGTGTATCCCTAAAGAAAAATGCTGGTCTGCAAGGAGCACATACACATTTATTAAGGAGGCATTTATATATATTTTTCTTCTCAGAATGTAGAAAAGTTAAAACATTCTTATTTTAGTCAGATTAATTATTTCATATCTATTTTAATAAAAAAAAGTGTTACCCTAAAACTTAAAGCTTCTATATTTGTGTGAAAAAAAAAAAATTCTTCTTGCTGACATAAAGATATATTATTTGAAGGCGTTTTGCTATTTTTATTTTCAATAGGTGGAAAAGTATACCATATTTTCCAAACTATTAGACTCTCCAATGTATAAGGCGCCCCCTATACATCAGATTGCTGATGGCTGAGAAATTCCGGCTTGGCTGGTCTGCGCTCCATAGTGTGTATGTCGACAGGACAGATTCAACCCTGCTGACACACATCAGTAGCAGAACATCAGTAGCAGAGAAAAGATCCACCAGGGCTATGTGTATGTAAGCTGGTAGCCTGGCTGTCGTACACATGGCAGAGAGATGTTCTGCCCATGCGAATGCCACTAATGGGCAGATCTTTCCTTTGCAGTGTTTGTCGTTACCAGGCTGACATAAACACAACAGTAGCAGAGGGAAGATTTGCTAAGCTCAGTGCTTGGCCAATGGGCAGAAAGCAATGGCACAACCACCCGTAGCTGATCTGGGGGGTAAAAATGTTTCAATCCAGATGTATACTATAGAGCAGTGGTTCCCAAACTGGGGGGCGCAAAGGTATTCCAGGGGGCCGCTGACCCTCATTCTTAACCTGTGTTTGAATTATTAGGGGGGGGGGGTGCCTTGATAATGTTCCTAAATAGGAAATGGGGGGCCCTGCAAGGAAAGTTTGGGAACCACTGCTATAAAAGATGTGCACAGACCTTTGCAAATGAAGTCATCTGTTTTGCATCAATCACACTGTGTGCTGGTACAATCGAGCGATGTTAAGGTCCCCATACACGCTGCGATCCAGGTGTCCAAAAAACATGTAAGGATTACATCATCACGCTGTAGCCTGTCCCTCATCTATCGAGGGAGAATCTCTACGTGTATGGGGACCTTTAGGACTGACAGTTGTTATTTAAATTGGGCAAGCTGATTGAATCTAAGAACGATCGGCAAAAGTTGATGTGTTTATGGCCACCTTAACTCTTCTATAGTTCCACAAAATGCATTGCTTGGAGCAGGGGGCACCATAACTGTTGGCAAGTAGGGTTAACAGGGTTAAAAATAGTCTTACAAATTATCACTTTTTTGTTCTTTATTTATAACCTTTTCAATACAAAACATAAAACAAAGCATTAAAATTAGCATTAAAATAATCAATACAGTGTAATTGTCCCCTGCCGTGCTCTTGTCAGATTAGTATGTCATTTCCTCATTTACAGGTACATTTACAAACATCACAGATGTAAAAAAAAGGTCCTAATATTATTATTATTATTATTATTATTAAAACTGAATTTAAATCACATAAACGTCAGTAAAGTCGTGCTGCTTGCTTCTACTAAGTTTTAATTGAATGGGAATTAAATGATTTTTATCATTATAATTGTTTTGCTGTGTTAAGGTGGCCATACACGGTTTGATATTTCTGTTTGATCAACTTAAAACGAACAATTTATAACTTGATTGATTGTAGATGGTTTCCCACGCACCTGGTATGAATGACTAAAAATGATGGAAATTGATCATGTTAGTAAATTTTTGCTCAATCATACAAATAATTTTCTAGGTATTTTGATCTATTTGTTAACGATTGTAATTATGCTTTTGTCATCGTATTACACATGCGCTCCATATTAGAGCGAATAAGGTGATCAAATTGGAGAACGATAAAGCAAAAGTTGACCCCTGTATGGCTAGCTTTATTATGTTTATGTGTGTTACCACAGCCTATAGCAGTCTCTGCAGATTTAATTGACATGTATTTCTGAATCTCAGGGCTAGCACTTCCAGTCACCGCGCAATTAACTTAATTACATTTCTACACTTTTTAATTATACCAGTTTTTTACAGTTGTATAAAAGTTGTTTCTGTATGTGTTCTACAAACCCAGGAACGTTACAGATGTACCTGGAGAAAATAATTGATGGGAGGTATCTCCAAAGGCTGTGCACTAGCACATTCTAAGGCATTCTAAATACACGTGGATCTCTGCAAAACAGGCGCCCACCTTGAGAGAACCAGCACCGCAAGTTGGTCGCTCAACGATCTGCCCTGAGGTTGATGGTACCGGGGTCCCCATCTAAAGTTTTTGATACTGTGTTTCCCCGATGATAAGACAGCCCCATCAAATAAGACACCCCCCGTTTTAAAAAAAAAAAAAGTTTGAAATAAGACACCCCCCCCCCCAAATAAGACACCCCCCGCAAAGCAGACACTCACCACAAAAGGACACCCACGATCTGTGCCCGAATCTCCCATCACTGCAAATAAGACACCCACGATGCATACAAATCTCCCATTTGGGAACTGTGTGCCTCCGTCGGCTGGCTGCAGAGCAGGAAGTGACTGCACCTCCACGCCAGGAGAAGCTGGTGCCTTCTGCTGCTACAGAAACGGAGTCTGTTACCCCGGACGGGTAAAACCCACAACAAAGTGAGTCTGTGCCATCCATTGCCCCCTTCAGATTAAGGCATTCCCCGATAATAAGACCTGTCACATATTTTTGGCTTCAAAAAAATATAAGACAGTGTCTTACCATCGGGGAAACACGGTAGGAACACATGTTCGGTAGGTGTGATTGGTCGCTGCCCAAACGAATGAGAATCTATGCGTGAATTCCTAGATTAAGTTTTATTTATTTATTGATGGATAGAGCATGAATGATATCATTTGGTTAATGATAGTGTCAAGCCAGAAACATCCACACCTGACTAAAACTACCTAAATAATATTGTGTAGGCACCCCCCTTATGTGCCCCTCAAACAGTTCTGATCTGTCAAGCTATGATGTTGTTATGATGTGTCTGACACCATGAAATAAGCAGCAAGATCATCGAGGTCCTTCAATTTGTGTGTTAGCACTTTTATCTTTCCAACTAAAGCTTGGCATACACTGGTAGATTCCCGTGCAAGGGACCTGCGATCAATCACAGTGTGGTGACGTCAATCAATGTGCGCCACATGAGCACATAATTTCCCATTCAATGACGACCTGTTCTCCCCAGCTCGCAGCCCGTGTTGTGTTGTGAGAGATCCATTCACTCAACACAAGGCTGCAAGCTGGAAAAAGGCAGCAAACCAGAACACAGCTTCACAGACGTGCTGGCCCCTGGCTATTGATCCCGCTCGAAGGAAGGGATACACGGGTAGATTTGTAAATAGATTAGAGCACAATCAAGCATGTGAGCACGCACAGTGCTCGATTGTACTCTAATCTATTTACAAATCTACACGTGTGTGCCTAGCTTGATCCTTATATAAGCTCTGCAAAAAAAAAAATCTAAGGAGGTTCATGAGCAAAGTTACCTTTCTTTATTGATCCATGGCCCAGTTCTGATGCTAATGAGCCCAGTGTAGGTGCTATTAGCAGTGGATTTAGATTGGCATGGGCACTCTAATTGGTCTGTGTCTATGCAGCCCTGTGTACAGCTACAATAAATTATACATTTCTAAAAGTGTTGTTTTTTCTTAGGCCCTATCTAGACTAGACTGATTTTGAAAGCTATTTTTTAGCCTCTCTCAAACTGCCAAAATTTTTTTGCCTAAGGGTTAAAGGCCTCTCCCTTTCTTTGCCAAACATACGCAACATCCATGTGTCCAAACAGTTTCAGTTTAGGCTATGTTCACACATAGGCGATTAATCGTCGTTGATTGCGTCCATTCAGTTGAATGGGCTTGTCCCCACTCAACTGATGGCCATGATCACACGTGGCCGTGATCAGAATCACGGCTCCATGCGCTCTAATCATGGGTGACGGGTGGTCGTGATGTGGACGCGATCAAAAAATCGCGTTCATTCATTCTCTATGGACACAATTTTTTTTATAATGGGGACAATTAAAAAAAAAATTGCGGGTTAAAATTGCGAGCGCAAGACCACAATACAGACATCCAAAACTTATCTTTACCCTTAAAATGTTCACAGGCAAACCTCAGTCAGTTAGAGATGCACTACTATTTGAGTAAAGGGGTTCATCTGGGATGATAGCCCTGAAGCTCACCACGATGAGGAGCCTTTGCAACTCCAGAAGAGGCCAGGTCAGTAGAAATTATCTTGGCAGATGTCTGGGGCTTCTTGCTGACATCTCTCTTTTTTCCGCAATCCTACTGAGAATGTGTGGCGGGTGTCCATGCTTGAAAACCATGCAATTTGAACCAGATAGAACAATGGGCCAAAACCCCACAGGACACCTGTGCCAACCTAGTAAAGAACTATCTAAAGGCTCCCATACGCTGGTCGATTTTTCACCCGATTTTGACCGATCGATCACCATGCGCGTTCATGACGATCGATTGGCAATCAATCTGCGATCAATCAAGTTCTGCCCACCCTGAACGATCGACCAAACAAAATTGAAATTGTCTAAACATTGGATCGGACATTGGTTGATCGCTTGGCAATCGAAGTACGTTGGTGGGGACCGATAGCTCCCTATGCAGCAGCCTTTCTGATCGATGGATTTTGTGGAATCGGTCATTTTGGAGATCGGCTCATGTCCAAATCGACCATAAATCGGATTCCCAAGGTGGAGTTCCATCAATTCCCGATCTGATCAATCGCCGATTTCACGATCGCCTGGACTGATCGGATCGGGAATTGATCGGTGACAAATCGACCCATGTATGGCTACTGTGACAGGAAGCATGTCAAATTCTCTGGATGTATCCAGTCTGGCATATATGTGTG
>CM070042.1:35675830-35688234 GCA_036250615.1 Ptychadena robeensis | reverse complement strand
CGCCTGCTGGGGACCCATCCAGAGTACCGCACCTTGCTGCTCTACCGCTAATCCCCCACACTACCTTAAGAGATGATTGTCAGTTGCGGGTCAGAAAGGATACATTACTATTAATGGCCGGGGGGCTAATAATTTTATATATCACATGTTTGCCCTTTCTTGTTTTAACTTGGTGTATCAATAAAATATCTTAATGAAACTTACAAGGCTCTATACCCGTTCAATGAATGACCCACTCGAAAGTTCATCGATTGCACAGGCAACTATGCACACCGCTTTGTGCTTTGCAATGGAGATCGAACAGGGATTTACATGTTGGTTCCCCGTTCAATGGAGCTGTCTTCAAGCGGGATCAATCGAGGGTGGCCACAATCGATGACTTGTATGATCGATGGGCGCGAAACAACATTGATTGAGTGGGTATCGACCCGTGTATGGGGACCTTTAGTGGACATTGTTTTTAATAGTTATTTCCAAAATAACAAACACTTGTTAATGGTCTATTTCATGGAAAAATCAAGAATGTTGTCTAATATCATAAGGGGGGAGGGCTAATAATTTTGGCCTCAACTGTAAGACCCAGTGTGCTTGTTAAGCCCCCCATACACCTTCAGATTCCTCCATACAACTTTCATGAGACCTACCAACAACCATGTAGTATAGTGACCTCCCTGATAGAATACATAGTAATTGGAAGGTGTAGAAAGGTCCTCATATTACATGGTTTTGGTAGAAGAAAAGTTGGTTGTACAGAAGTTGCATTGACAAATGCCATTGTAACAAGATGATGGGTATTTATCTCACCTCCTACTGAGGTTACATTGTGTCCCAATTATCAGTGGTTTGAATGTTAAGCTTTATCGGTAAGTTGTGTCTAGCTTCAATTCATTGAGTTACAACTGTGGAGCAAGTATACCTTAAGTGCAGAGGTAGCTTTTGGCCTTGCTTTCTTGGGTTAATCTTTATGAGAACCATTTCATCATGACAATTCATCATGAAATGCAAAAAATACTTTGCTATTTAAAGGCCCCCATACACCTTAAAATATTTCCATACAATTTCTGTACAATCAGATTTAGTTCTTCCAAAACCATGTAAAACCATGTGATGAGGATAGTTCTAAACCTTCCAATCACTATGTATGGGAGGCCACTATACTACACAGTTGTTGGTAGGTCTAATGGAGATTGTATGGATCGATCTTAAGGTGTATGGGGAGCTTAAATCCCTGCATTTCCTCTTGTGTTTGCCACCAGTATAAATCCCAACGTTTAACACGCACCCACAACACGTCAGTTACAACACTTGTCTCTTGGCTTTTTAATGGACATGTCAAATGACGGGGGCATTTTTAACTTAGGATTTTTAGTAGGATACTTAATGCATAATGGACAAGGACAGAATGCATCCGTGACCAGCAAAGTGTGTGCAGCCTGAAATTACCCAATCAAGCAAAGGTGCAGTTTCAGTCAGCATATCATTTGCATGTTAATGCCAAAATTCTGGCATCTCATTAATCATCTCTACTATTTATCATTACCGTGCTGATGAGCTGTAAATTGAGGGACCAGACAAACCATAATACAAGAAGACTTAACCTTGAATATTTTTATTATTAAGGTGCAATACACAGGCTTCCTAATAAAAGAGGCATCCTCTGCTGAATGATTAATGATTGTTGTATGTAAATGAGGCTGCACCTAGAAATGCCAGGTACCTGTGTCATAACATTAACAATGGATTGCACAAGTGATCCCACCTGTCAGTATCTACTCTACTGGAATTTTGTAACCAAAACTGCAGGATGGTGTAATCACAGCATTGTACAGTGTAGACCTACTGACACAACCACAGAGGGCTGACTGTGCTGAGGACTTTAATTTAGTTAAAAAAAATCTTTATTAATGTTTTTTTTATATTTCTGTTGAGGACTTTCCATATAGGTAGTGAAGATGGATGGAAGATAATTAGAGATGGTCGAATTTTTCAACTTGCTAACTTTGTGAGCTTATTACAAAGCCTTTGAAAATGGTATCATCACCAAAATTGCTGAAGATGTAGAGAAGGGTTTTGGAAACATTAGAAAACAAAAGTATTGCTTTAGCACATGTAGTTTTTGCATAATTTAAGTTAAAAATCTAAGTCGAAATTCCGATTCTTAAATTTTGACTTGATTTTGAACTTAATTTGTGCAAAAACTATTTCTCTTAAGCTGGGAATAGATGGTACAATTTACCGTCTATTGCTTATCTGATTCTCTGCACTAGGAGTGGTGTGATGATGTCATCACGCCCGCCCTCTAGTGCGGAGAATCGGACGGCACTCTTTATGTGCAGCTCATTACTTTGTCTGCCGTCACAAGCCGAACTAATGGGATTGTGTTAAAATTTACCGTCCTGACGGATAACTGCGATCCGACATGGCGGTTGATTTTAGCCCAATCCTCGTTGGTTGCTGCATCCAATTCCTGCATGACCCGATCCCTAAAGCTAGCCATACACGTGTCGGATTCCATGGCTGATTGATCACTGATCCGATCGATTCCGGCGATCTCAGCGGGAATCGGAGCTCTGATCAATCGGCCAATTAAGAGTATCCGATCGCTGCATACCACCTTGTCCCACGGATTCCTGGACGATTCCGTGTCCGATCGCTTACTTCCGAAATGGCAACTCCCCCTGATGTGTGCAGAATCGGATCAGAAAGACCAACATGTTGGTTCTCTGTCGGATCCGATTCTGAGCCCCCGATCAATCGGACGCGAACGATCGGACAAGGTGGGCTGCACGCGATTCCGGCACGATTGTTTCGCGTGCACGCGCCCGGAATCGATCGTCCCGGAATCCGGTCAGAATCCGACCCGTGTATGGGGGCCTTAAGGGATGCAGGAGTGCGCACGCATCGGATCGTGCAGGAATTGGACCGTCTATGCCCAGCTTTAGAGACATACTTTTTTCTTTGTAGTATACCCCCAAGTTTGGTGATGATACCATGTTCAGGGGCTTTGTAATTAACTCAAAATGGTGGAAATGGTTGCATTTTTGAAAAACGATTTGACCATCTCTAAAGATAAGTCAGTTTTTTTGTATAGGGTGACAAAGTATGTGTTTAAGGGTATGTCTCCACAGTGTTTTGTGATCCATCGGGATCCCCCGCGCTTTATGTAGGGGTCCCGACGGATCACAAAACTCTGTGGAGACATACCCTTAAACACAGACTTTGTCACCCTATACCAAAAACAGAATTATCTTAGGATCACATACACTTTACCTGCTCGGCGGATGCTCTGTTCTCATGGTGCTGAGCTAATCCGCCAATGCAAGGGGTTAACGCAGTGCAGTGCGTTAACCCCTGCATTGGCAGATGTCTGTACAGAGCATCCGCTGGTCATGTAAAGTGTATGTGATCCGTCGGGACCCCCGCCAAGCACTGTGCTTTATGCAGGGGCCCTGCAGGTATTGCACTTTTAATAAGAAACATTTGCTAAAGATGAAGCTTTTAATGTAATGATATTGAAATTGATATTATAATATTTATATAGAAAGATTCTAAACAAACCATTAGGCTCTTCTGTGCAAAAAAAAAATTGTACACCTTCAGATTTTGTAATTTTCCTGCCAATGTGGGATGCTGGTAATGGAGATGGTCAATGAGATGCCGAAATTTTGACATTTGCTGAAAACTGACTGAAACTGAGCCAATCAGATACATCAGCTGCTGACTCTATTTGGAACCTTCTCAAATGTATCCACAGAGCTTGCAGCAGCATTCATAATGTCCAATCTTAAGCCCCCCCTACACACATAGATCCCGGTGCGATACTCGAACGGCTAATTGCTGCGTGACCAACCAAAGAAAATGGAGTAATCTAAAGGTGAATGGGGCTTTAGTCTGAGAATGGAAGAGCCCAAATGCATCCAACTTAATCCATCCCCCCACTATGGATTTATACTCACCATTATTTTAAGGGTCATGGTTCTAGTGTTTGTTATATATATAAGTATATAAGTGTTCGTTCTTGGTCACACCTTTATATTTATCGGTAGTCTTCCATGGCGCTGTGTCTTAAGGAAAGAGACAAATCCCATAGAAGTCTATATACCTGCAATGCACATGACCAGGGCATAAGACTTGCGTCCATGGATGTAAACATATAGATGGACCCTGGTCCTTCAGATGTCAGTAAGTATAAATATGTGGAGGGAAAGGGTGAGTTAGATTAATTCAGGGGGAAATGTTCTGTTTTAGGTTCACTCATCCTTACACTCATGTTAATGGTCGCTGTTTGGCATGCATTAGAAATGCGCCTCGAAAGCAGGTCAGCAAAATCCTGTTGACCTAATTTAGGCGGCACACAGGAGGGCTCCCAGGCTGACCCGCTTTGTTCTGCGTTTTTTGTGCATGTCATGTCCTATTGATGTGCCATGGATAAAGTAGGGCAAACACTGCATTTGACATTCACACCTTCTGGAACCTTTTGCATTAAAGTTGCAGATGTGCCCATCCCTATGAGCTCTACATTACCTGTTATCTTTTAATGACTCCATGATTCCTATTAAGGGAATTATGCTCTCAAACAGGGCTGTTTCTCCCACTATGCAAAGTATATGGGTGCATATAGGGCCCGGGAACCCTGGCATTTCCAGCATGCACACCTGCACACACATTCACTACCCCCTGCCCCCGACCCATAACTAGCACCGGCCCATGACACCCCCGCTCAACAACTTGGGGCCCCAGGCAAACATTTTGCAAAGGACCTCTAAATGCTAAAAACTGCCCTGCTATCAAAGGTAGATTTTAATATTTCATATTATGGAGAATATACAAGAAGTTGGGACACCCAAGGTAGGAGCTGACTGTCCATCACCCCTGGGTGAGCAGCTGTGTGGAAACGTGTACTTAGAAGTGAAGGCTGCAGTTCGTGTCACTATATCATAGTTGTTGTCACCACACGAAGACATATAACATGTTTATTAATGTGACATGTTTTGGTGCTGGTGGGAAAGTTGGGACGTCTAGAAGCCTCCCCCAACAGCGACCTGTAATCTATATTCCATTGTAAATGAGTTCCAATCCAGCAGAACACTGAAGGAATTGTAGGCAGCGCTCAGACCAGCACAGAATAGTGCGATCCTACACGGCCGATCTGTCCTCAGCACCATCGATCACCGTCCCCTGTATATTCCAAGCACGGACCCCTCGGCAGAGGGTTTACTTTTCTGCAGCGCGGAGTGTTACGGGCGGATCCTGACCGTATCGCCACACAGGTGAGCCAGGTGCGCGGAGGAATCATTCTATGTCTTTCCCCTAACACATTATTCATGAGATGAAGGGTGGAGTTACAGCTGTAACAACGTCATCTAGCCTGCGAGGCGTGGTCGGAGAACCAGATTCTTTTTTTTTATTGGTTGTCCGGCATAAGGGTGTCATGAATATGTAAAAAGCCGGCCCCCGGCTGAGGGAACCAGGAAGCGGCTGCGGCCCAGGCGCCTCCCGCGGGACACAGATCGGGGGAGCAACCGGACACAGGGAAGGTGAGGAGACGCGCGGCTGGCTGTGGGGGAGCAGTGTGTGTGTGATTTGGAATGCCATGGCAGCTGTAGGGGGCAAGGTGACGTCCACTGATGCTAGGCTGTGATGGGAGGCTGCAGAACTGAGGCTGCCAGCCTGTCTCCAGTGCCAGGCGGTAGATGGTGTCACAGGTGCAGGGCACGGAGGATGCCGGGTGCGCGCATGAGATTCGGCCAGCGCAGCACATATGTATGTCTGGTACAACAGGTGTGTTAGTCTGGTGGGCGGGGCCTAAGTTCCGCTGTGCTGGGGATGGTGTCACCATGTGAGCATGTCCTCTAAGCCGGGGTCTGATGGAGTGAAGGGACCTTTTGTAGCATCTCTTCTTTGATGACAGCTGGAGCTAGCCATTCAGTGCAGGCACAAGTCTTGTTAACCCTGCCAGATCTCCTATGTACTTACACAGGGGAATCTGTTCTACACTTAATATCCAAGGGTGACAACCCGTGATCACCTCCCTGTATCAGGATGCAGAAACCTCATAGACCACTGAACCTGTCCCATCTCTTATTGTCAGTAAAAGATAATTGGTCATGTAGTCATCAAAGCTAACCAAGAGCAATGTAACTGATAACCAGCACATTCAGTGAGCATTGGAAGACGTTTGGAGCAGAATCAACAAGTGGTCAATTATAAGAACACATTTATAATGGCATATTTAACACAAGAGACCAAGTAGGGCCATGTCCCCACTTTAGTGATCTCCGGCTATTCCAATCGGGGGGCGGTGATCTCTATTGATTTTTCCTTTTTAGGCAAGCGTGATTATCATTGCACCGATCAAAAACACGGTGAATGTCGATTCAAATTGCGGGCTGCACCATGGCCAATCACGTGTATATGCATAGAGTCATAGAGGGATAGGCCGCGATTGCTGCGTGATCAAAAACTCGTTAATTTCTGGTGATTAGTTACAGCTTCAATCCATTCTCATGCCTGGAGAGACTCTTCAGAAAGTTTTCTAGCGTATGGGGTGATGAGTAAAGCAATGAACAAAGAACATGAAATACCTATAGTGTGTGCCACCCAAGACCTGGCGTGTGTCATGTCGGACAGAACAGATCTTCATGCCACTTGCAGACAAAGTTTTTTTTTCTGTAAAGAGTTGAAGAGATCCCTTTTATTGGTAGCTAGTGAAGAAGAGACCTCTTATATTGGTCGTCACCTTGTGTTGGTGGCCAGTAAAGACGGCCACCTTTTTATAGTGTTCTTAAAAAAGGAACTCCTTAGTAACACTTAGGCCTACTCTCCCCATTTGGCATTAGGGATGCGTTAAGGCCCACATTCATCTTACAATTTTACCATACAACCTTTGTTCAATTTTTTTTTTTTCTTTTTTTTTTTCAATAAATTTTTATTGAGTTTTTGCACATTGTTCTACCTTTCTAAACCTTCCAATCACTTTGTATTCTATTGGGGAGGCCACTACACTACACAGTTGTTGTTAGATCAAAGGGAAATCGTATGCAGTCATTAAAAGGTGTATGGGGGGCTTTAAGCAGGGTACAGACATGAAGATATGGGCCAGATCGATGGCCGTTTTGAGCAACGTCCTCGATGCATCTGTCTGGCCCATATAATCTGCGGCTATCGCTGTTTTCGAGCGGGACCAATCTTATTGGACATGACTGTTAAATACGGTGATGTTCGTTGCTTAAGTTGGAAACCGCGAGTCTCCATGTAAAGCATCGGCTGAGCTAGGGAGAGAGTAGAGATGTCTCTCCAGCTTCCCCAATATCTGACATCAGGGAACATGGGACAGCTCAAATATCGAGTCGTCTCTACCCTGCTTTGGAGTTTAATGCAGCCCTATAGGCAAACTGCGAGGGTGGTGCTTCTGACACATTTTTCATGTTTTGGATTCTTCACATGTGTTGCGTCAATGTCAGCACGTGGATCCACATTGATATTGACGCTACGGGTTTGTGTTCATTGAATATCACATGTTAAAATTTCTGCATGTGGTATCAGTGCACACATAGTGAAGTGAAGAAGAGACTCCTTGCTTTGGGGGCCAGTGAAGAAAACAGTCCTTAGATTGGTGGTCAGTGAAAAAGTCACCTTCTAGGTTTCTGTAAAGAAATGCTCCTTTGGTGACTGGTGAAGGCTGCTTCGAGAACAAAGAACCCCTAAAGGTAGTCATACAGGTTTAGATAATCCCTCAATAGATGAGGGGCAGACTGCAGCGTGATGATGTTATCATGCTGCACCCACCCTTTGTGTGGTGAACATTACTTTGGATGGGGACTGCCCATTCAAAGTTATTGGATCGGCCAGGAATTTACCAACATGTGCCATCCAACATGCGGGAGATTCCTGGTTGATCTTGCCAGGTGGCGCATCCAATTTGAGTCCCAGCAGGCAATATGCGGAAATGTGCATGGCCAAACAATTGTGTGAAAATCACCCTGTGTATAGCTACCTTTACATTGGCATTGAGGAAGGAGTTTCAGCTTGATAACCTGCAAATTCTTAGTTTTAGAAGTTGGTCAGTGACTATTAATTTCTTATTTTGTCTTAAATGACCGCAATTTTCTTCAAATGAGTGCAATCCATAAATATTATGTAACCTAAAGTGTATGTGTAAACCCAACACTTTTTATGCTTGGCATCTTGACCATGGATTTTGTCAAGAGTCGCTTTGCCCTGAGATTGTTACTAATACTGAAACCAGAAGGGCCATTGTATATACTCATCATGTCATGTTATTGTTAGTCATTTATACAAAGATTATGGAAACATTGGCTGTAGTGTATACATTCTGGGAAAGCTGCAGCAGAGAATAATTCAAACCTTTTGATTGTGCAGTTTGTATCCAAAATATTTCAACAACACTTTGATGGAATAGGACAAAGATTACCAAACAATGTTATTACAGAACTTTTATTTTACAAAGAATATGTTCAACTGAATCTTAAGCAGGCCATACACTCAGATAAAAATTAGGATCCATTAAAACCGACCAATGAAAGCATTTTATCGTCCTGAAATCCGCACATGTCCACATGGTACAACCGATATATTACGATCGTAATTGCCGTTTTTTTACGATCGTAATTTATTGGACATGTTCAAAAATTAATTGGTCTGGCAACATCGGGAAACTTCATACTGTTTTCATTGTGTTTACCGACCAATTACTGCCGAGTCTTCCCCTTAAAATAAAAAAAAAAAAAAAGACATCACAATGTGGTAGCTTTTTTGCCGAATATTACGATCCAAACCGATACCGCTGTCGGGATACATTGGTCTGTTTTAATGGATCCTAATTTTTATCTCAGAGTGTATGGCTAGCATTATGGAAGGCAGAGACATGTTTCTTTTTGTTTTCTTGTATGAAAAGAGCAGCAAAGGTTTACTTTGTGAAGTTTTTATTGGTGTCGGTCTCCTCCTCTGTTTACTCATCTGTTAGTTCCTATGAATGTTGTCACTGAGACGGAAAGTAGGGGAAAACCAAACCAGATATCAATAATTATGGAGAGATATTACCTGCTTTTGTGTCTTTGTGACAGGAAAGGAAGATAAAATCTCTAATGTACTAAAAAAAAGGTTTAGACTTTAATCATGCATTTAGCTAGATGGGGAAAAAATTGGGACCAGCTGTGTCAGTGTTTCCCAAACTCATCATCAAATCCTATCAACAGTTTCTGATTCGCTGGCAGCCTTCATTATACTGAGGTGGGATAATCAATGTTTCATCAGTGTGGTCAACCAACTGAAAATGCACAAAGCATGCGATATTGGTGGGTCTTCAGACCAAATCCTTCACAGGATGAAGAACAGATGAAACCGGTTATAATTACGATCAATATTTGGGCATAGTAATTAAAAATGGATCGGGCACCTCCTTTTAGTTTTATCAAGTGCAAAATAAAATGATGGAACATCCATAAATTTCCAATTTGCATCGATGCCCCATTCTGGGTCAGAAACTACACTATTTTTGGTGCGTATATAGAAATTAAAGACAGTCCCAAAATGTACCCAACTGAAGTGTTCTCTTAGACAGGCCAAATTGTACATGGGATCCAACTGCTGTGATGTTATATGCTGTCGAACACCTCTGCGAGCAGACCAAAATGTTTTGTTTCTCAAGTACAAAGTTTTATGCAAAGATAGATTAGATCACATCAAAAGTATCCCTGAAGGTGCAGTGAACTTCCTTATGGCCCATAATCTCGCAGAGCTCAAACATTCCCTCTAGTTCTTCCCAAATGTTGTCTAAAATACATATGAGAGCCATCGTGGGTGGATCATTAATGGTAAGGGTGATAATTTGTGTTATCTGACCTCATGTATGGTATCAGCCTCTGGTTTGTCTGGTCTGGTCAATACAACAGTTGGATGAGAACCCAGCACCTATGGATCTCTCAAGCCCTAGAGGGCTCTTGTGCAGCACATAGAACATCCAAATGGCGTGTCCACTTCTGGTCCCTTGTGCAGTATAGGGCATGTTCACCTCTGGTTCCTTGTTTAGTAAATATCATTTGTAAAAAGCATGTGCACCATATAGCATATCCAAGAGAGTCCACCTATTGTTTGTTGAGCAGTATACAGGGCTGTGGAGTTGGAGTCGAGGAGTCTGAGTCGGCCAAAAATGGACCGACTCCTACTAAATTTTAATGAAAAACCGCTATCATTCAGCTGAGGCGACAAGTACTTAGATTGTAGCTTCAACTTTACATATGACTATGGGATTCCAGGGAAATCATGAATCATGTTTGAAGTGCCCCTTCGCCCCTCCTCTTTTTGGAGCCTTCTACTGCCCTATCTTCAGCAGAAGATCAGAACACTAAAGCTTGGCACACACGGGTAGATCTGTAACAAGATTTGAGTACAATTAATTAACTTGCGCGCTTACGGTGATTGATTGTACTCTAATCCGTTTACAAACCTACCTGTGCTTGCCTTCCTTCGGGCGGGATCAATAGAGCCGGCTCTAAGGAACTTGATTGAATGGGGTTCCAACATGTTGAAAAGACCCCGTTCAATCTCCAATACTTTGCACGGAGACATCAGTCTTCATGGAAAGTATTAAAACAGCTGCGGCTCCTGCCTCCTCCACAGTCGTCGGCTGTCAGTGTGAAGGGGACTGGAGCCAGCACTCCTCACTTGGAAGCTGTGTGAGACAGGCTGCTTCTCCCCAGCTTGTGGCGTGTTGTAAATCACACACTGCAAGCTGGGTAAAACGGGTCCCCATTGAACAGGAATCGATGTGCCCATGTGGTACCCCCGATCAATCACAGTGTGGTGCCTAGCTTAAGGAAAAAGCAGCAGCATCTTCTGCCCAACTCCCTTTCTCTGCTTTAATTGGCCATTACAGTGTTGGTTTTCTAGCCAGTAGTTCTGTGGTTAATGTATGATGCCTTCCTTTCCTTCAATGGATGGATAAATACATTAGCATATTACATACATAGGAGTCGGAAGAATCTGAAACTGAGGAGTCGGAGTCGACCGACTCCACAGCCCTGGCAGTATATAGAATGTCCAAGTGGCGTGTCCACCTCTGGTGCAGCATATAGTGCATCCAAGTGATGTGTCCACATGTTTCCTATCTGTTCTTCTGTTACCAAGTTCTCCATTTCCCTGTGTGCATTTTCCATAGTACGATCAAGTAAAAATGTAGATACCTAGACAACCCATCAAATACAAATAGCGTTACGACTGAAATTTGCCAACATGTCCAATCGCTGCTTGATTTTTTTTTTTTTCAATTTCCAATTTTATCGAGTTTTAAGTGGATCAAATTGAATAATCGAACTGTTTATGGCCAGCTTAAGTCTCAGGTAGTCTTGACTTTGTATTTGTTTTGGTTGTGCGGGAATTCTCTTTGTGAGAGTATAAAGCTAGCCACACATGGTTCGATTTTAGCATTCAATCGACATTTTTCGATGGAAAAAAAAGATCGATTGTAGAAAATATCGATGTGCTGCCCACATAGTACAATCGACGATCATTGATCAATTTTTGTCAAATCGTCCATTGAAAGGGACAGGTTGAAAAATTTTGCTCGATTTGATTTTTTTTTTTTTTTTTTTTTTTTTTTTTTTTTTTTTTTTTTTTTTGGGGGGGGGCTACTTCCCTTTAACTTCCGATTGAAACTAAATCGTAAGAGGAATTCAATTAACGATTTTGGATTACTTTGATTAACTTTTCAGTCGAAATTGAACAGTAATCGTACTCCCCATGTGGTGTACATCCATTAAATTAAAATCAATCTTCTGCCTGGTGGCCAGCTGACAAGGTTGCAGCTTTAAATAGACTTGAAATGTCTTCTGGCCAGATGCCTCCTTGTGTTTGTAGTGAGGACTGGATGGTGGGGTTAAACCTTTTATGGTAAGACTGCTTTAACCATCTGTACTTTGAAAGAACATAGAAAATGCTTGGGGGAAAAGCACATTTAAGTCCTAAGTTCCTGGGTGGAACTCTTGGTCTGTCCATTTCAGGGGTTTATACATCTAGAATTACGATAGAAGGATTAGCCAACATGTTTTGGGGGCTCAGGGTGCCTTCCTGCTTCCTCAGAGCTTTGCACCACAGAAAAAGCAGGTGCATGGACTGCAAGTTACATTTGGTTGCATCATGGGTGCCTGCTGGGCCTGAGAGAAAGAGCCCTGGATAGCATGATCGGGTACTAATGTTTTTTTCTTGTTCTTGAGAAAACTGGTTTTGGAACAAAACGCGTCGAAGACATACTAAGCACCTTTTTGATTTATCAAATTATATCAATATCTTGTCACATGTCCCATTGTCCATATAAGAGAGTTGGATGGGGTGTTCCATTTTGTGGAACCCTCCTTCCCTCTCGGATTTTAAAGGAGATGTTATGT
>CM070042.1:35653003-35667698 GCA_036250615.1 Ptychadena robeensis | reverse complement strand
GTAGCGAGAATGACGAGTACAGGTGAAAATACACGAAACTAGCGGTTTACTCTGCGAGGGTGTAGGGTGCGTCGGAACGAGAGTTACAACAAGGTGCTAAGACAAATAGAGAAGGACATCACCAAAAAGGAGAAACAAGCCGGTGTGTGGCGGGTGAGAAGGAGAAAAGACAAAGGGAGCCAGATGTAGGGGATTGGGGGGTGAGGTAAGCTAAGCCAGGAGACCGATGGACGTGTGTGTATGCGATCGGGGGGATCCCACATGGGGTGACAGATCGCTGTCGCCCCACCAGCTTCGTCTGGCCGAGAAACATACATGTCCGATAACCTCGTCCGATGCTTGTTAGTCTCAATGAAGACCGGCATCTTGCTGTCAGCTCTGGAGAGCAAGTGCTGATTGTCATCACTCTGCACTCTAGAGCTCATCTGAGCTGGTCTGTCGCCCCCTACTCTGTACGGTGTGTGGGGGCCTTTAGGCTAGGGTCAACAGTGGGCGCTGTAATAGTTACGCACTGCATGCATTTTATTTTCATTATAGGCCGAGAGTCCATTATGTTCGTTTGACTGTATGTTAATTACGACATTGAGGAATTTTATTTATTTTATTAAAAAAAACAAACTTTTAATTTCAATTTAAATTAGTAGGAGTCGAGTCGGTCCATTTTTTTTCCCGACTAACCAGGGACCCAAAAATGTCTCCGACTCCTTGACTCCGCTCTCCACAGCCCTGGTAAAAACTGAGGTGCCCAAGAATTGATACTAAGCAAAATATATTATATCTCTTTTAGCATAGGTAGTGTTCTAATAGAATTCATACCTTAATGTGATAAGATGCCGTATCAAAGATGAGTAGGGTCCGAAGATTCAGCATGCTGCAGACAGAGCCAGGGGTAGTTCCTCGTCTGGGAATCTCCTGGTGCGGCCCTCGCCACACAAAACTCCCGACAAATAGGCGTCACACCACAAGCCCAATGCGCGGCTCTTTTGGTAGGGACGTCGCCGGATGTTGAGGTTCGCAAATGATGCCGGAGTAGGAATGAGTCCCTTGGCGGCGCCGGTGTAGCATCCAGGGCGTCCCCTGGCAACCAGAGGACGTGCCTGGGCGCCCCACAAAGATGGGAGATGAAAGCAGCCTCCCAGCAAACCCCCACAACACCCCACCCAGACGTTAAAGTAGCGAGATAACAGGGTTGTGAGTGTGAGGGGCTAAGCTCCTGATGGATGGGGAACCCACACTGATGCCACACGAGGTGGCCGGAGGACAAGGGGAATTCGCCAACTCGTCAGGGGCGCCGTCCCTAACCACCAACCCAAGTGGGGCTGGTGTGCGGCGGGGGACACCCTGCGCTAACCTTGGGCCCGCAGTCAGAAGCCTCCAGATGCTCCGCCTAGAAGCCAACAAGTAAAGTGATGAGAGTTCGTTCAGAATCTAACGGTTATCAAAGTCTAAAAGTGCGTTCCTCCTTAATATACTATAATGTTACCAGACAGCGGCTGTGGAGTCGGTTCGATAAATTCCCAGACTACAGACTCCTCAGTTCAGATTCTTCCGACTCCTCGACGCCGAACTCCTTTGTATGTAATATGCTAATGTATTTATACATTCCATGGAAGGAAAGGAAGGGGAAACATACATTAACCAAAGAAACAACTATGGCCAGGAAAAATCTCAACACTGGACGTAATGGCCCATATAAAGCAGAGAAAGGAAGTTAGGCAGAATAGATGCTGTCTTCTTTCCTTAAGCTAGACCCCACAGCTTTGTGATTGATCGGAGGCATCCATGAACGGAAATCAATTGTTTCACCACATGGGCACATCGATCCTATTAATGGGGGATACCACGTTATCCCCTAGCTTGCAGGTGTGATATTTTCAAAACGCACACAAGCTGGGAGAAGCAGCCATGTTCTCACACAGATCAAGTGAAAGAGTGCTGGCTCTGGTCCCCTTCACACGACAAGCCGATGGCGTGGAGGAGGCAGAGCCACAAGCTGATTTAAAGAATATTTCCATGAGAAGACTGATTGTCTCCGTGCAAAGTATTGGAGATTGTAAAGTGAAGCTAACAAATTTAAGTATTGTCGCCTAAGATGAATGGACAAGCGGTTTTCCAAATGACTTTACAGCTTCAGTTGGGAACTATATTGGCGAATCCATTTCCCTTTCACTTATAACAAGAGTACTCTAGTCTGGCAACCACACATTTACTTCATTATCAGCGAGAGTTAAGGCCGCCCATAACACGCAACCAAGCGGCGGCCGATTTTGGTGACGACCGAAAAGGGCGTGTGAAAAAGTATGCCGATCGGGGGTGCCCACATGGGGTGACAGATCGCTGACGCCCCACGACTCGGCAGGCCAGAGAAAGACATGCGATAATAATCTCCAGACGATGCGGTTAGTGTCAAGAAAGACGGCCGTCTGCTGAAGTCCATACGATGCACTCTCAAGCTCATCTGAGTGGTCTGTCAGCCCCGCAATCGGTACAGGGGTGGGGGCCGTTAGGCTAGGGTCACATTGGGCGCTTTAATAAGTATGCGTTGCATGCATTTATCTCTATAGCCAGGGGTGCACATAAAACTGGTCCGCTGGTACGCATACAGGTCTAAAAACCAGCTCTGAATACCTGTTTTGTCCCTCTAAATGGCATTGCGGACTCAACAGACACGGGCAGATGACGGGGCTCCTCCTCATCTCATCGCTGGTGAGAGAGATCGGACTGCAAGCATCAGCGGGGGGCGTGTCAGGTAGGAGGAAAGCGGATAGCTCAGCACTGGAGTCTTTGCTGCACGCCCCTGTGTTCCCGAAGCAGGTGTGTGTGTTGGGGGGATTGATCAGGGCAGTTTGTGTCTGTGTGTTGGGGGGGAAAGATCGGGGGCAGTGTGTCTGTGTGTTGGGGGGAATGATCAGTGTCTGTGTGTTTGGGGGAATGATCAGGGGACAGTGTGTCTGCTGTGTGTTGGGGGAATGATCAGTGCGCAGTGTGTTGCTGTGTGTGTGAGATGATCAGGGTACTCGGGGGGTAGTGTGTGTTTGGAGGTGGGGGGGTGGGGTTTGATTATGGGGGGGCAGAATCTACCATGCAGGAGGTGACTCAGAAGACCGTGAGTAGACCACGCTACATATGGGGTGAGTACCAAACATTATCTCCTGGTACTCATCTGAGGAACTCACTAAAAAGTTATGTGCACCCTGCTTAATAGCAGAGAAATCATTGGTGTTAATTCATGACTGTTTGTTAATTGCGCCATGTTGAAGTAATCCTTTTTTTAATAAAAAAAAAAATGTAATTCCCATTTAAATTTAGTAAGTCAGTCCATTTTTTTTTTTTTGCCGACTCCGACTCCAGGGACCCAAAAATGTCTCCGACTCCACAGCCCTGGTTACAGATGAGTGCCGCTCCATCTAGGAGCCACCTATTGATCAATCCCCTGCAGATTCCACATATGCAGCGTTAATGTGGCTGTACATGTGTTTGTGTCCCGGTATGTGTTGGTTGGATCTACTATGTCAGTGCAAAGGTAGCCTGTTGTAGGTAGCTGTTTAAAATGTAGCAGCAAGGGAAACAAGTATATACATTTATGAGACCCCTACATAGGAGTTATCTAGGCCCTACTGGCCCTACATGCCTACCGAAGCCCTACCGGCGAAACATGTAGCCCTACATGCACCTCATCAGTACCATTATTCACGATTTATCTGGCTATGTACGGTATCTGCGTGTTGTATAACCCTGTTGGCTAAAGGCATATTGCAATATATGTAAGTGTTATATATCTTACATGTACAAATTGCGCTTGATGTATGTACACAAGACAAATTGTTTGTATAAACAGACCAACTATTGCAATAAGGATCTTACTAATAAACTTATAAACTTTTAAGGAAATACAAGATATTGAATGACTGGATCACTGTTCCATTTAAAGTCCCTTGAGGGTCCCCTTTCAATATTCTTGTCTTTTTGGGATGGGAACAGTGATCAGACCCACCCTCTAATCTTACTTTGTTTCTTACATGTTTGGTTCATAAGCGGCTGATAGTGCAGCAGTTATTTTGTTTTAATACTCTGTTTGTATTTTCATGGTTGTACCTTTATGCTATGCTGTATATCACCGATAACAGCCTCTTTTTGTTTCCTTCACCTTAATAAACGTTATTATTATATACTGTTTATACAGCCTCCATACAGATTGACCTTTAAAGTCCCCCAGCCTCTGTACCCACAGAGGAAAGCGAACCAGGATCGAGGTGATTCACACCCCATTCTAAGTTAAAATTTTTGTGCCGTTGTTTTGGGATGCCGGTCATCTGTTGGTAGGGAGTGAGAGACCTATAATTTTTGTCTGTTCTGTCATATGCTCCTACAAAAAAGGATTTGAAAATTCAACCCCCCCCCCCCCAACTACACACCTTCACTGCAGAAATGACCGCTCTGGGCTTCAGCCAATGCCAGCCATGTGACCAAAATGCCAGACGAGCAGCCTTGTGATTTCTACTGAAAGGTAGGATCAGCTCCCTAAGTCCCATCGTATGAGATCACTTTACCACATCAGGGTATTTGTCACAGCTAGTCAGTGTGGGAGCTTAGAACAGAGGTGCATTGCAGCATATAACATCTATCTGTATAATATATACAAGATGTGGCAAATAGTTTATAATATAAAAACAAAAAAAAATGTGGCAAATAGTTTAATATCTTTTCATGGGGCTACACAGATGACATGACACCGTTTTAAGTAGTCACCAGGTTGTAAAACAATAACCTTGAGTATTCCGCAATAGTATGAGTGAAGTAAGGGGTGGCCAGCCCCCAGGGGACATTAGAGGTGCATATAGCAAAACAGGCTGAAAAGTCAGTAAAAAAAAATTGTCCATTTATTATAGCATGTTAAGATGTCCACATGGGGTATCTTTTAAATATTAACAGACAATGTTCGAACCCAAATTGATAGATCCTTAATAGGTCTGATGTCTCAAGGTTTTTAATTCCTTTGCTCAGTGGTTTGATGCGTTTCATCCCTTTTCACTGCACTTCCTTGGGAACCATGAAGCGAGAATAACTGATCCTCAAGAAAGGAAAAAAATACACATAAAGTTATATATTCGTTGAGCGACAATACATTAGTCATATCCACGCTACTGTCCTTACAAAACATATAAACAGCCTGATACACAATACTTAAAAGAAAATTTTTAAAACTATCGGTGAGAGTTCGGATTTATATCCCTGTAGACATGGGCAAGCCAGGACCCATGCTGCCGCAGACCTGAGGAAGCCCAGGACACCCTGTCTAGGATTACTCCCAGACCTCTGCTCTAGGATATGGTGCAGGGGCTGCCTGTCACAGTGTCCACCATTCCACCATCAAAACCAGGAAGATATATAAAAGAAAAAAATAAGTTGGGTAAAGGCTCTCTTCCTACCTATAAACCTGTGTTGGTGGACACTGACTGCAGGTCACCAGGTTGTCTAACGGTGTAAATTTGTTGTCCCCTCAAAATAACTGTACACACTGAAGGGAAAGTGGTGGAATAGCCAGGCATGTTTCAAAACCTTAACTCTATTGAGCATATGTGGGGCATCCTTAAAGTGAGGGTGGCTCCGCAATGAGTGAAAGAGAGGAAGCAGGCGGATAGTAGTCGAATCTTCCTTCCAAGGGCTTCCTCCCCTAGGGGAGGCAGAGGGCGCATAGGATGCACGGCCACCCGCGACAAAATAGTCTCTTGGCCATGGGTGGTCATGTGTTTGAGAAAAATAATACCGTACTTGCCTGTTGTCATTTTATCTGTGGGAGTCTCCATGTTAATGAACTGCAGTAACGTGTATGGCCACCAGATTATCCCATATAATGGGAACATTTTTCCAGCATTTCAGCCTTTCTATTGGTATTTTTAATTTTATATTACAGAAAGTTCACTTAAATGACAAGTGCTGTCTGGTATGTTCATGACCAATCTTTGGATGATTCAGAGTTCCCCATAGACGATGTACCTGTTGCCTTTTAGAGTGTTCGACCTCTACTACTTGTGCATATGACAATGTGCCTTTTCGCTTACCATTCTATTGACATTTGTAAAAACAAATGGCTTGCTCTTTCTGCAAGGTCAAAGCAAGCTCTACAGATAGGGAACACTGTTGTTTCAGACTTTTTCTGGAAGATTTACAGTGGGGGAAAAAGTATTTAGTCCCCACCAATTGTGCAAGTTCTCCCACTTAAAAAGATGACACCTGTAATTTTCATCATAGGTATACCTCAACTATGAGAGACAGAATGGGGGGGGGGGGGGGGGGGGGGGGGGGGGGTTGAGATCTGGAGACTGGCTAGGCCACTCCAGGACCTTAAAATGCTTCTTATGAAGCCACTCCTTTGTGGCCGGGTGGTGTATTTGGGATCATTTTCATGCTGAAAGACCCAGCCACGTTTAATCTTTAATGCCCTTGCTGATGGAAGGAGGTATTCACTCAAAATCTCATGTTACATGGCCCCATTCGATCTTTTCTTTTCATGGATCAGTCGTCCTGGTCCCTTTGCAGAAAAACAGCCCCAACGCATGGTTTCTACCCCATGCTTCACAGTAGGTATGGGGTTCTTTGGATACAACTCTGCATTCTTTCTTCTCCAAACATGACTAATTGGTTTTTCTACTTTGGGTTCATCTGACCATATGAAATCATCTCTTCTGTATCATCCAAATACTCTCTACCAAACTTCAGATGGGCCCAGATATGTACTGGCTTAAGCAGGGGGACACGT
Organism: Ptychadena robeensis; assembly: GCA_036250615.1. NCBI lineage: Eukaryota > Metazoa > Chordata > Amphibia > Anura > Ptychadenidae > Ptychadena > Ptychadena robeensis. The sequence continues at coordinate 35,660,938 of CM070042.1, read as the reverse complement.
CTGGCACTGCAGGATTTCAATTTCAGGGCCATTTCTTCAACATCATCTATAATGCTGGGGATGTGAGTACTTGGGACCCCTTGCCTGATAATACAGGCATAGGCATGCCCCCAGTGTCCCTTATGAAGTCGGGGACATCAGGGCTGCCCGAGCCTATCCCTGTTTTATCTGACAGGCATAAGCGTCTCAGAGAAGAGAGATACCCTGCCAGCATCGCTGGAGGTCGGCTACCCTGATTGTGGCTTGGCTGCTTTTTGTATTGGAAGTAGTCACTCGGGATAACCACTAAGGTGGTAAAAGCATGCATGTGAGGCTTTCTTTCATGTATGGAAGGCTTGTGGGAATCCTTCTTCTTCTTCTTCTCTTTTTTTTTTTTTTTTTTTTTTTTTTTTCCTGTAATGTTCCCACAACCCTTCCATACATCTCCAGCAATTTTGGGGCTCTATGTTCAGAGGCTTTTAACTCAATTAACTGCAATTAACTCAAATACTATGCGAGTTGAAAATATTAAACCATCTCTATTCACAGCTGTCATTATCGCTGGCCAGGAATACAGGGCGTGATATCACTTTCATTTTCAGCCAGACTCATCCGTCACTTCTGGTATTGGGAGATTAAAGTCCCCTCCCTCCTATTTAGTTCCAGCCTAACTTAGGAGGGATAGGGTGTTACTCTCCCTAGTGATGTCCCACACCGCACATCATCTGCACAAGCGGGAGAGTGACGAATTCTACATTTGCCCAATTTCAAAATCCCTGAAAAAATCCGGGATATTGTGCAATTGGGATTTGGCTGGGAGAATCACATATAAAACATGATTTTCTCGGCCAGAGCGAAAGGGTTGACAGGTCATTTTCGCAGACTATTCAAGATGGGTAGATTAGCTGTGCCTATTGCAAACAAAAGTCCATTCCAAAGATGTGGGGCCAAGCTGCTTCCCTTTACCTCCAGTAGTCCATTGACGCAATGCACCTGCCTTTAAGGATGTCTAATTCTGTCGTATTCCATCTTTGGCCGGGAATTCGTTTTTTTTGTTTTGAAAGAACTCAGAAATTGGAGCCGTCATACCGTATATCCCTCTGTACAGGTTCCTATTTATTGTCACAGGATCCCTGAAGAATTGTGAGATGGAGAGCATTCAGAGGACACAATGGAAGCAGCCTCAGGAATGTTCTATGTTTTGGCCCCTACACATTCTCAAGGTCTCTGTTTAGCCTCGTTATTACTCTGCCGCCCTGGCAGAAGAATTAATGAGCAGGTGCTTTTCACCTGTAGCTTTCCATTATCCGCCTTTTGTTCGCTCACTGTGTGCTTTTTTTTTATAAAACCATTTGCTGCAGCAAAATAATGATCTCAAGGCAAACTAATGGGTGAAATAGCAGAATACAGAGCCTTAACCATGCAAGTCTGCTTGAAGTGCAGGTCACAGTATGCTGTGACTTCTCCCAGCTTCTACACCCACTTGTTGAAAGTGTAAACACACCCAGAAACCTCTGAGCCGCTGTCAGCGTGCCACCACGTGCTTTAATATATACCGTCAGTGCGGCTAAGCAGGTTGTATGAGCCGCATGAGAGCTGCCAAATTCATTCATAATGTGAACATGTATTTATGTCTTGTGCTGGCACAAGTCCAGATATCGGAAATTCTTCCTGATCTGCGCAAGCCCAAGAGATCTTGTGAATCAAAGCAGTTGTATAGGTATATTGAAAGTATTTTACATTATAGTTGCTGTTACAAGGGGTCAAAATTCTTGTAAACATTTGTGGAATATAGATGATTAGATGTATAGAAAGTGTCATGCTTAATTCAAATCGGGTGTACTTGAGTCACCTGTATGTCAAGTGGAAAAAGTTGATATACCAGGTTTTGTGTTTGCAAAGTATGGCTACTTTTATGATGGTCCTTTTTTCCTTAATCCACTGTCAGTGACCCCCTCCCCCATCCTGGAGAAAAATTACTTCCTACGTCAATGGTCCATTAGGCCCCCACCTAGTAGCAATCCAGTCTTTTATTGGCATTCATTAAACAACCCTTCCTTTCGGGCCCTTTCACATTAGCTGCACTGCTATAATGTTAGCTATAACGCAATGTTGCACCTTTCACATTGGCATTGTGTTATGCATGAACTGAATCACACTGCAGCATGAGCTTTTTATCCATGCAAGTGTCTCTCATACAGTCATATGGCTAGTGTCAAAGGGCACTTAATAGCGAATCCTCTAAGCAGCAACTTGCCTATCCTGGTGCGATCTCTGTCCATTCACTGCAAACATTTATCCCAGACACTTGTGTGATCTCATGATTTCTGGAATCTAGTCTCGCTTATACAAGCTGGATTTCCCACATTATATTGCTTCTATTAAGCAGATAGTTTGTGGTGACAAAACAGTTGGGGCATTTGGACTTAGTCACACTGTGCATCTGTCTCCCAGGTTTGCAGGGATGGGTACCTAGTAATACATAAACATCTAGAATCTAGAGGGAAGACTGAGATGTTTTTTGCTATCCTATTTAGAATTAGAGCATTAATGAGAAAGTCGACTAATTGACTTGGCACAGTCATTGACTTTTCCCTTTGAAGTCATCAACTGTGACCCGGTTGATTTTGAATTGGGCAACATGGTGAAAACTATTTCTGTTCTGATTCATAGCTGATGGTTATATCAGAAATCCAGATATTAGTACGACATTTATGCAGTATCTATAGCACAATGCTGACAGACCCCACTGTAAACCAAGCATACATGGCTCGATTCTTTAATAGATTCAAACACAATCAAACCACAGTGTATAGTGTTGACTCTGTGTCCCTTTGCGGTCGCGGTTTAAGTTGTTCTCGGTTTGTTTTGCGCTAAAATTTTCCATAAAATTTAGGAATTAGGCTAGGTTTTGTCTTGTTTTATTGTCATATTGACTATTAATGTTACATGTTCAACAATGAAAAACTTTCATAAGTTTTCTGTATGTTCCTCCACTGCGTCTGTGGGATGACGTCCTTAAATGACAAGTCGAATCGACTATGACAAGTGATGGATGATGTGATTTGACAAAATGTTATGTCGTTAATGCCCTATTTAGAATAACTTCATTGTGTTCCCCAAATGTTCAAAAATCCTTTTGGTTAGTAATTAATTAACTTGCAAAGTGGATGACCATTCTTTAAAAATTAAACACACTTTCTGTGACCCAGTTGATTTGAATTAGGCGTCATAGTGCAAACAATTGCTGTTCTGATTCATAGCTGATGGTTATGTCAGATTCTTGTTATATTTTGGAAATCCAGTCATTAATATGGCTTCAAAATGTATGGTGTATCCATAGCACAATGCTGAAAGACTCCACTGTAAACCAAGCATACATGGCTCAATTCTTTAATAGATTCGAGCACAATCCAGCTCTGTGCACGTAGACGGTGCTTGTTTGCAGTCAAATCTTTTAAAAAAAAAAATCAAGCCGTTCAGTCCTTTCCCGGTCGGTCGAACTGGAAAGGGACATGTCCGTAAATCCCGGTCGTTCTGAAGGTAATACAGAGAGTGGGACACGGACGGCTGCATAGGAGTCGCCCCCGCAAAGCACGCAGCCTCTGCTGGGCTGTAGCTGTCAGCTGAGAGTCGGGAAAAAGTAAAGGGGGCAGAGCTAAGCACGGGCTGCGTACACTACACAGGCAGAGTGCGGGGGGAGCACCCTCATTTGCAGCTATCCGGTGTCCGGCTCACAGCAGCTTCCGGACAGTGTTCCCGTAGGAAAATATCTCACAACACTGGGTGAACACCGGACCAGGGTCCTCATCGAATGGGAATAGGTGTACAGAGTGGTGCACATGGATTCCCATTCGATTAACCCGTGATCGGTTGTGGGATGATTGTGCGGGTATCTACCTAATATATGGGAACCTTAACTGCAATCCTTTTTGGGTGGCCCTTTTTACTTTAATATTGTGCCAGAATGTTCATGAATAAAGGATGAAACCTCTAATTTTGTGCCCTGTGAGTCCAGCATAATTACTGTTTATAATTATAACTGCAATAAACTTTACCATGAAAGTCAACGTTCGTGTGCATAAAGTAATAGAATTCTCTTGAAGAAAGGAGAAACAACTTAAACAAAGTGGGTTTTTTGCTACTGTAAATCAAGAGCTATTTACTCTGCAGTGTCAGAGAAAGAGCCGCAGGAATGAAAGTGGAACGAGGTGGTGATGGGGGGGGGGGGGGGGGGGGGGGGGGGGTTGGTTTTAGGCCTCTGTACAAGAGGAGTCCTATTTTTAGGACTGTACGTGCGCAGCCAGAATGCATGTACTTCAATAGTAACAAGGGAAAATGTTGAATAAAGCTGTGTTCAGCTTAAGTGAATACAAATTCCTGCTGTCACCCATTATGATTCAGAGCTTTGTGAGAGTTTATCATAAAAATACCCATGTCAATCTATGTAAAATGTTAGTATGTTATGATTGCAAGGTCTCTGGTTATCAGGTTCATAAAGAAATTTTTGTAGAACTTTATTTGGGAAACGGATATTGAATACTGGGTGCCCCACTGCCTGTCAACTCTGCTAGACTTTTCTTATAAGAAAGCCTAGCACTGCCTCCATGCTTTTGGCAATATTTACATTATTGAAAGTAGAAGGAAGGAATATCTTCACAGTTGTCTAGGAATTGCTCAGTACAACTTTAGACACTACTAAACTTGCCGAATATACTTTTTGTCCCTCGCTGGCAAACATTATATTAACGATCTGTCAGTAAAAGAGCCTTACCTGTAATTGGATTATCCTGAATGGCCCTCTTTACCCCTGCTGTCACTTCACTAAATGAGATAGATAGAAATCAGTGATGTCATCGCTCATGCTTTACAAATCTATGGAGCTATGTTTTTTTAATCATTGAAAATAATTTCTGGTGGCCTCTAGTGGCCATATGTATTACTGCATTTCATTAACACCCATAAAAGACTGGCATCTACAAAGGATAAAATATGGCGGCTGTCACAGATGAGAAGACCGCAAATAAATATATTTTTGAAACACTTCTCCACCATTGTGATAGCTCAAATGCAGTTAAAATATATATATATATATATATTTGTCAGGTAAAGTGCTCTGTAAGGATGAAACTTGCATGATAAATTTTTTTGTCGGTCACATAATTACTGCTTGTGTAGATCACAGGAAGCATCCATTGTTCCTGGCACAATACAAAAATATTTAGCTGGGTGAGCTTTTGGTTGCCAACAACACTTGAGGCATTATACAATTTGGTTATGGGGACTTCCTTGTACACAAAGCTCAGGGAGCACTAGCCATGATGTGCAAATATTCAATGTGTATTTACACATCATGATAAACATACCTGTTCATTTATCTTCCAGGGAGCCCTTTCCAAACACCCTGACATGAGACATTTACTTCATATGAAGATGATCCTTGGTTCTTGTACACGCTTGGCCTGTGTACTGCAGGATTGGTGGAGTGGAGTGGAATAGTATCAGCATGTCACTATTTTGTATTGTGCTTTTGTGCAGCAGTGTCATATGAGCAGAATTTTGCGTATTGTGTTTTTAATTTTTTTACTGAGATTTATAGAGTTTATAATTGATCAATGGGATTTTACCTTCCACCATTGTAACTTTTCTTTACAAGATTCAAAGCTTTAATACCTGTTTGCGCATCGACAAGGAAAGCTTTGTTTTTCTTTTTTTTTTTTTGGAATGTAAGAGATCGTCTTGATATAGGTGATTGGTAATCCTTGCTGCTGACCAATCACTATCACAATCCTACCTCCTGACTTCCCTGGGGGGAATTGGTCTTCGTATATCGTGAATAGTCCACTTGCAAGCAACTCAAGAGAGGTAAATTACATTTTATCTCCTGGTGATACATAAATAATTTTATATTGATGACATACCTGATGAAGTGACAGTTGGTCACGAAATGCGTCGAGCTATAGCACAGGAATGTCTGATCAAAGTATATCTATGGACTTGTTTTGAATCACTGATAAAAATTATTTGGTTTTACAAACCTTGTTTTTTGTTTAAATTCTTTTGCCAGCGATAGTCCCAGTATGTCAACACGGTTTGGTTGAAAGACCGGTGTTGACTGGGTGCAAATTTGGTAAACTCCTTCTTTACATGAATTTGTGGGATGATGGCATACGCATTATACTATTCGCTACCAAGGCAACATCCTTTCTGGCTTCCTTACCATCAAAAAAGTTGCATTGTGTGGACTTCACTGAGAGGCCTGACAAATATTTTTAGGACTTTACAGGAGGCTGAAAGCTGAGTAAACACAGGTCACTAGTTCTATTAGAGCATTTAATTTGGTTGAGCTGTTGGCAATGGCACATAGAATGGAAAGAGGTGTGATTGATCAGGTCGGAAAATGTCAGTTGATTGTACAAGTATTTAATGGGTTTCTTTAAGTTTCTGTTTGATTTGTAAAGCCCCCCCATACATACTTTTATTTTATTTAGATTTTTCACCCGATTGACTGCCGTGCACGCTATATTGGTCGATTGGCCAAAAAATCGAATGAATATCTAAAGCCTAAAATTGTAATTTGTGCTAAAATAGGCCGTCAAATTACGGACATGTCCGTAATTCTTAGACCTATGTAATTGAGCCAGCGTCCCCATCCAAAATAAGTGCCAGCACACAAATATCAGGAGGAGTGGCTACGTGTGATGAAGTTCTCTTGCAGGGTCGATCTGTCAGGGATCAGCAGAAAATTTAAGCTATTATGGTGGCTAAACTGATCATATTTTGAAGCATACCCACACACCTTTTATCTTCCTGACTGGAAAGTTTGTTTTGCATCAATTGTGTGGTAGTACCATGTTTTGATGTTCAATCAAAAGTTGATATTTAAATTGCACAAGTCGATCAATACAAAAATTGGTCACACATATTCAGTGCAACGCATTATTCTTTTTTCATTTAATGTACTAATCTATGTAACTTGGGGCATCCATATTTTCCTTTTTGTATACGCTAGCTTTGATTTTTGCTTTGTGGAACTAAACAGTGGTCCGATTTTTACCTTCCTGAGTAAAGGTCACTGAGGTCAACATCTATTGGTTAATGTTTTAAAATCCATGTCATACTTTTTAAAAAAGTTCAGTTTGCCTTTATTACTTTTATCTTTGAAACCAAATGTTGGATGTTTTTCTTCCTTTTTTTGAACAATTAAGACAAGTAGGTTCACTTTGGAAATTGCTGGTTGGGTCTGATCTAAGGGTGCCCATACACCTTTAGATTTCTCTGTCAGATATCCTTAAGTTTTCCTTTTGTTTTACCAAAACCATGTAATATGAGGGACATTTAAACCATCAAGTCTACCTGTGTTCAATCGCAGAGGATCCTATACTACATAGTTGTTGGTAGATCTAAAGGATATCTGACAGAGAGATCTAAAGGTGTATGGGCACCTTAACTGAGAATTATTTTTCTCAAAACTCATTATATATGATGACTATTGGGCTAAAAATTTAATTTGCTCAAAGTCACAGTAGCAATTGTTTATAGTAATTAGTTATGTGGCCTTGTGTAATTCTGCATATGTCATATAACATCTACTCTTGTTTTTTGTGATGCATTCTTATTTCCTTGCTCCCTAGGTAGGTGGATGCTTAAAAATAATAATGGCTTACTTTGTATGCCTGTCTACTGGGGATTTACAATTCTTTAAGCGTGATATAGGCCATTTCTATGCATTCCAGATTTTGGAAATGGCTGTGTAAAGGAGATGGTTAATTTCTGTCTATTGATAAGGGTAGGTTAAGGTCCAGTGTTTAGCTGTCTGCATGTTAATCATTAGTAGGTGTCCAACTCCTATATGTTTTATTCTTGGCCTTGCATTTAGCCGCTTCTCTGAAGTGCCATTGCTCATCAATGTGCGTGAGATTTGTGACTGTGTGTGTGTGTGTGTGTGTGTGTGTG
>CM070042.1:35631129-35650912 GCA_036250615.1 Ptychadena robeensis | reverse complement strand
TATATATATATATATATATATAATTAGTATTCTAGTCAAGTTCATACTTATGTTCTTTTGCATTTAGGGCCACTTTGACCTCAGGAGCCGCAGAGATGAAGCGATTCCTCCGTTCTGGCCAGGATTCCGTGAGGGAGAGACTCAAACGAGACTTGTTTCAATTCAACAAGGTGATGTGATTAAATGCCGAAATAGGTTATGGGAATCATTTCACTGATACTGGAATGACAACTCATGGTATCTTGTTCCCTAGCCCACTTTAATATCTTTATTGTTATTTATTTTTTAAGAGCCAGTATATAACGCAACTGTGTACAATGGATAAATTCTTGTTTCCATTATACGTTGGGACCCCCTCTGCTAAGCTTATTGCTTGGTGGGGATCCTGACATAGCACATAGACTTACCTGCCTGGAGGATGCTGTGTCTTCACTGCGCTGAGCCGCTCCGCTGATGCAAGGCTCAACGTAGTCGAGTACGTTGAGCCTCTGCATCGGCGGATGTGTAAACAGAGCATCCGCCGAGCAGGCAATGTCTGTGTGCCACGTCAGGATCCCGACGTATAATGGAAACAAACCCTTAGTTTCATTGCAGTAACATATGCATATACATATATTCTATGCAGGCTTCTAGTCAATTTAATTCTATACAAGGACAGTGAAGGTTATCAAGCTGTATTTTACAATGGCAAAGAATCTGTCACATTTTGTTGTTGCATGGTACTTTTAGCCCATAGAAGTATTTTCTTTGACGATTCGCAGTTCAGTAAGGGGTTTCATGGACTGACGCAAACATTGCTTTGTCTATTTAGTGAGAAGGTAAAGTTCCAGAACCCTCATAGCTTGGTTACCATGCATTCCACTGAGCTAGAAGTAGCAAGCCCTGCAATGTGTACAAATTCCAGAGTCCTGGTTTCATCCTTTCCTGCAGAGATAAAACACAATACCCAAAGGCTATGTGCAGTAGCTTCATCCAAGCTTCAAGCTCTAATATTTGAAACAGCCATGAAAAGGGAAGAAAGAACGAGTAATCTCCAATTGAAAGTAAAAAAAAATGTTTCTGCTGCTTTGATGCTCGGCAACGCAACAAGCTGCTTTGAAAATGAAGCTGAAGCTCCGTGGGTGTACTGTCACATTGATACATTTTTCAAGCTTAAAAGCAGCTCCTTTTGATGGGATCAAATGCCAACCCTGTCTGCTTTATGCCATCCACAAGTTTTACATGCAATCCCATAAACCATTGTTATTATAATGGTCTAGAGCAGGGGTGTCTAGGGGACAAATAACTGTATAATTATATTTGTCCTTTAAAATCTATTATATATAAAATTATGGCACAGATGTGTCTTATTTTTACATTTTATTGAGCATGTGTTACAGTATTGCACTTCAATATACCATAATAGCAAAAATTAAGTTAGTTTCCGTTTGAAAATTATTATTGTTATACCTTTTTTTTTTCAATCAATATCAAGGTTGGCCCATGTCTTTGTATAAGATTAAAATGTTGGCCCACTCTGTATTTGATATTGTCACTCCTGGTCTAAAGCCTTTCTCTGAGCTGTCAGTAAAGCAAGGGTTAACCAAACTTGCCTTGTGCCTTGGGAGTTGGTGGCCAAGCTCTGTGTCGTGCCCTTCCTGGGAATGACTCGGTTTGTTTGCTTGTGATGGGCAAGTTTAGGCTGGCATACAAACCAGCTTTTCTTGTTCTCAAAGTAAAAGATGGAAATGTGCACAGGATCACAGCAAACTGGTTTGGCACAATCCCTGATAGGTAGTAGAAGGTTCAGTGGATGGGTCATTATTTAGGATCGTGCAGTAGCAGGCTTTTTCTAAGGTGGTGAGGAGTTAAGAGAGTGACTTAATACTACTGGGAGTCTGTCATATTCAGGTCAATCTAGTCACAGTCTGGAACACAATGCACTCTGCAGAGGGCTTGTCTGGTAATTGAATTGTAGAGCTTTGAGGCGCACAGATACACACAATTACAGGGTCTTCTTCTGTTTAGCATATTGTTAGTTTTTATTTATAAAGCGACAACATATTACTCGGCTTTGTACAATAAAAAGAAGATGGAGATGACGAAGCAGCGCACATACCAAGTACAAACTATGACACAGGCACAGTGGTTCTAGCCTAATTAATCTAAAAATGGTGAGGGAAGTGTACATTAGGATTGTTATCACAAACCATTGGAAGCAGCAATGATGTAGTAATAACTGCTTTCTGCAAAGAAATCACTGTTCTACAATGGGGGTGTATAAAAGCAGTACATTTTAAGGGACTCTTGCCTCTGCTTTTGTATAAGCGACATTGCTTACATTGTACAACAAGGAAACGTGAAAAAAACTTAAAAAAGGGAGAGATCAGGATATTGACAAGATGCAGAATCTAACCTTCCTTCTTAAATTATTGGGACTGTTTAACACTGCAACTGCACTTGAGTGTTTGTTGTCAATCATTGACAACTGCCCCAATGTTATCTCTGTGAGCCACTGCCTGCCGATCGTAAAATGTTGCTCTTGCCAGGCAGCCATAGTTTTTAGCTGGTCAGTTTGGGGAAAACATCACAATGAGGCCTATCTGAAAAAGTTGTCAGTAAATTGCTGACTTTACTAACTGTTGATAGACAACCGTGATAGACATTGTGTGTTTTGTCAGACTGACTTAATACTCAACTTTTATTGTAGAGTGTGATGACTTCTTAGTTAAGCTATCCTTTTCCTGTGTCCTGTCTTTGTAGTTTAATTGTTTATTAGGAATGCACTTAGTGTCATGGTTCTATGATATGCCGTAGATAAAATAAATCCTTGCAGGTTAAAGTCATTGACACTTGCCTTTTAAGTGGAAGACACTTCAAAAATGATATATCTGTCTTGTTGTGGCGGTAATGGTGTGACTTCCATAAAATCTGTTACAGTCCTTATCTTATCACTCAGCTTATTATTGTCCTTTGAAGAAATGCAACCTTTGTATAAGAAATACCCAGACTGCCATTACCAACTTCCTTCTGGAAGTGTCTGGCTTCCTCTGGCCATAACACTTTGCATTGAGATTGGAAAAATAAACTGAGTGCTTAACTAGTATGTGACAGAATATCTGAGCTGTTTGAGTGAGCTATTTTAGTCGATAGTATTGGTAACCCCCGTACTTCCTCACTATAGGCTTACTTTAGATCATACAGGGCAAACTTTAGTTACTGTATATACTCAAGTATAAGCAGAGATTTTCAGCCCCAAAAAAGGAGCAGAAAATGCTCCCCTCTGCTTATACTCGAGTCAGCCTACTGTGTACTTGCCTAAGCTGAATTACCATGCTGAATTTCAGGCAGGCAGCTTCCCTCTTCGCTGCATATCTTCTCTGAGCTCTCCATGAGTTCCAACTCACAGCTGATCGATGTAAACAAACTCCACACTGTAACCTAGTGGCCGGTTACTAGTTCAAATATAATTCAAATAATAAATACTGTAAATGGACAATGAAGTAGCCATATATATTGGCTATTTAATCCCAGTGCCTGTGCTGTGGTACCAAACTTGTTTTGTTGTTGGGAATTATATTTTGTGATTGCACCCTGTGATCAACACACAGTGCTTATTCTGTATCATGGAAAGAAGGACAATCCAGCTAACTCATCCTACATAGGAAGGAGCATCAGGGTGGTCAGCCATTTCGACATTTATAGTCTTCTGTACATATAATTTAGAGAGGTTGAACGCAGTCAAAGCAGTCTAATGTTCTGGACAGAAATATATCCCCATTCTGACAATATTGCTTTCTTCTGGAGTAAATGATCCTTAGGTTTTTTACTCAACTTTGCTTTCTTCTGTTTTTCCTTTCTCTTTCTAAAGCAATAATGCTCTAAATTAAAAATGTCACAATCAGTCTGTATTCATTCAAGGAGCCCCCTGCACTACATAGTTGTTGGTAGACCTAAAGCAAATTGTACAGATGGATTTAAGTAATATAACTGTGGGCCATTGAAAACACTGCTTGTTATGTCGGGGCTATATATACTTGATGATGAGGATAATAATGATGTAACTAAAACAGTGTATATTTAATATAAAACATTGTACTGAAATTGGGCATTGTATACATTGACAGCAAAAAATAATAATTTTTCTTTTCTTTGTCAAAACTTGTTGATTTATTATTTTATAATGTTTTCCAGTTCTGTTTGGAGTAGTTGTTCTTCCTACTTAGGCTTAATTTAATGTTAAGGCCTAGCCTCCACTGCATTAAAGGTGCATTTACCGCTATGGTGTCCAAAAATGCATGCCCCTTTTTCGTCACATATTTTATCACCTTTGAGCTATTTGATTTTAACTTGATTTTTCTAAAGAACCGTAATCTCGCCAAATCTCATGAGAGTACTCAAGGTTACCAATCGGAGGTGGCAGTTGCTTTAGGTGGGCATACACAGGTCAATACCCGCTCAATCAAATGAACCCCTGTGATGACGTTGGCACGCTATGCTCAAAACTTTTGTATATTTATCTATTGAACGGCGAATCGATGCACAATAGAATCCCTTTTGTTACTTTGAATGGGAACCCTGGTGAAAAATAGACCAATGAATGCCTGCCTTTAGATTTCACATTGCAGATATATACTGCTGTTATACTATGGACACAGCATTGCCTACACATGTAAAAATGCTCAGGATCAGCATTCAACTGCTAGGCAGAGAATCAGCACTGCACATCTCTGATTGGAAAGTACTAGGCATTCCAGCCTGTGTAAAGGTGGACATAGTTTCATATTACAATGAAATGCTATGGGTGCCTAATTAATAGTCTCATGCACCATCCCTTAATTTCTGGATAACATTTATGAAGCTAATCAGGGGAGACCCCCCCCCCCTGATGGTAATTCCCTACTGGGATTTTTCTCGGTGCTATGGCAGTCAATTACTTTCGTCCACTCTGAGAATTTTTTTTTTAAAGTATATAATAAAAGGTCTTTATTATGTCTGTGCAACAGGACCATAAATATACATATAGACAGTGTAAAAAAGACAGTTTTCAAGGTTTTACATAACCATATCGTATACACATACAACTATCACCAGCTCATCTTTAGATTGTATCTGCCTCCAACATGTTTCACCTTGATGGCTTCCTCAGGGAGGGCTTATTTCTAAAATATGAAACATTCCCATTAGGATAAGACACATGGCATTCACATGGTTATAAGTCATAAATCAGTCTGAGTATATTTTATCATTAAGCCCCTGTATGTATATATATCATCATATGCAAATTACATATCCCACCTTTATGAACAAGATTGGATATAGCATGGGTATAGATGAATGGTAAATGTTTATCATACTCACAGATGGGTGCAATTATTGTTAAAAAAACTGTTGTCAGGTCACTGTCCAGATGGCATTATGGTCACCAAGGCGACTCTCCAAGGGAATGGGAAAGGACGGGGGAAGGAACAAAGCGACCCCCAAACAAACGATGCCCAACAAGGTAGCCTCCGTGTGTCCCACAGGGACGTATCCTAGGTCGGGTGACCAAGCCTAGCCCAGCCAGGGCGTCCGAATACCCCTGCAGCAGTGACCTAAATACAGGCAGAGGGGGGATAGATTAGGGACCAGGAGAGAGGGTCGCACAACCGACCAGAATCGTGCCATACCCAAACGACCACCACAGGGATCCCTCAACAGGGGACTGCTGATCAAAAAAGGGCCAAAGCCTACCTCGTGGGGGATGGCCAGAAGAGCAGGTATCCAAGATGGAGGTGGTGTAAGAGGTGGTGTATAGTTTCATATTAATTTTGTGTTTGTTTTGACGGACTATGAAAAAAACGGGGAGAATTGATCAACTAAAAGTCATGAAATTTAACATAAATGTGATTCACCAATATAATTGGTTATATTGGTAAATTTCAGCCGATTGTTCAAGTATCTGACAATTTTTTTTGATGTTTCTGTAGCGGATCGCGCTGAGATATCACCCTAATGCTTAATGGTGGCTGTCCATAACTATTATTTTTATTGCAATATTAGGTCACTTCAGTCCATACAGGGGTCTGGACAGTGGGTCGGTAGAAACACAATAGGTACATTGTCTGTTTCCCTGGACTGGTGATGAGATTATGTCTCAGGGTGAGGGGAAGTACGGGCTGGTGATTGATTTATGTGATTGAACAATGGATCGTCTTTCTGGAGGTGCCTCCCTTGCATGGGAGAATGGGATAAAAAGCAGAGTATGTGGCATTAAACGTGTGTTCTGCTCCTGATATACTGAATGCCGTCCAGTTATTGGGAAGAGTGATGGATGTTCCTGGATAGATTTGGGTACTACGTATGCTGTGCTTCCTGTGCTAGTTACCTGGTTCTGCAGTACCCCTCGGTATTCGAGCGGAGAAGGCCTGTCACCCCAGCGCTCCGCTACATTGGTTGGCAGCATCGGGATCCAGAACCCACAAGGGAACAAGTAACAGGGAAGGCAGCGGTGCCTGAATCCCGAACAAGACAGAAGAGCGACTCCGTTTGTTTCCTTGCTACCTCGGCTACTGTGCCATTTTCCGGAAACTTAGCAAAGAGCTACGGTCGGCCACGGCCGGGTGTGAAGGACATGACGTCCCTTAAAGTAGACAACCTGACCTACCGAACCACTCCAGAGACTCTGAGCAGGGTGTTTGAGAGATATGGCTGGGTGGGCGACGTGTACATCCCTCGTGACCGGTACATCGGGGAGAGCCAAGGCTTCGCCTTTGTGCGATTTCACAACAAGTGGGACGCAGAGGAGGCAATGGATGCCATGGACGGAGCTGTGTTAGATGGTCGCAAGCTCCACGTACAGATGGCGCACTACGGCCGACTCCAGACTCCCACCATAGATGCCGGGGATCTCTGGCAAGGAGGTATGGTGACTACGGGCGTCATAGCGTCAGCCCAAGAAGACTACGTGGTTCCAGAAGCAAGAGTCTGTTCAGGTCATGCAGCCAGTCATGTCATAGCCGTTTGAAATTGTTTTTTAGAACCAGGTCCAGATCTTGCTCTAGTTCTAAATCCTGTTCTGCTTGGAGGTCAAAGTCCAAGTCGTCGTCTGTGTCCAGTACCGCCCGGGAAAACAACACGGAAATGCTGACGGATTATCTAGACAAACGGACTCTGAAAAAGGACCCGTGAGCGACCCCGGACATCCCCAAGCCGATCCGTTAGGGATCAGACTGTGTATGCCGGCTTATGGTCGGGGGGGGGGGGGGGGGGGGGGGGGGGGGGGAAGTGTAGCGGATCGTGCTGAGCTATCACCCTAATGCTTAATGGTGGCTGTCCATAACTATTATTTTTATTGCAATATTAGGTCACTTCAGTCCATACAGGGGTCTGGACAGTGGGTCGGTAGAAACACAATAGGTACATTGTCTGTTTCCCTGGACTGTTGATGGGATTATGTCTCAGGGTGAGGGGAGGTACGGGCTGGTGATGGGATTACGTCTCAGGGAGAGGGGAGGTACGCGCTGGTGATGGGATTATGTCTCAGGATGAGGGGAGGTACGGGTTGGTGATTGATTTATGTGATTGAACAATGGATCGTCTTTCTAGAGGTGCCTCCCTTGCATGGGAGAATGGGATAAAAAGCAGAGTATGTGGCATTAAACGTGTGTTCTGCTCCTGATATACTGAGTGTCGTCCAGTTATTAGGAAGAGTGATGGATGTTCCTGGATAGATTTGGGTACTACGTATGCTGTGCTTCCTGTGCTAGTTACCTGGTTCTGCAGTACCCCTCGGTATTCGAGCGGAGAAGGCCTATGTCACCCCAGCGCTCCGCTACAGTTTCAATTAATTGGTATCGAATGGTACTATGGGACACGTTCTGATACTGTTGATCGATGTAAGACAATATTTCAATCGTACAAGCTGATTTGAATCTCAAATTAATCTAGCAAACGATAATTAAGGGACTAGTAGAGAGTTTTTATGGGCTTTATTTCTCCCTATATACCCCCCTATGGGCAACTCTGACAGAAAATACAGGAAAATCAGAAATAGAGAGGGAACTGTACAGTAGGAATTTGGGAGACAAGGGTATTTCCTGTTAACTGGAGACAGGAGTTGAAAAGTTAAAAAAAGAAAACAAAAGGAACACCTGACGTAATAACTGTACTCTTTTCTAATCAAAATGGGAACAAAAAGTTTTGTCTAAAGATATGCACATTTTAAGATTCTTTCTTACAAATTTTTTTCTGGAATTGATGAGATTTTTCCCTGTCAGTCTTCCATACGTCTTGTAGATGATTAACATGATGTAAAGTGTGTGTGCTGTATATAGTAATATTTTCTTTTCTGTTTCTACAGACCGTGGAACATGGATTTCCCCACCAGCCCAGTGCCTTGGGGTTCAGCGAGTCTCTACGTCTCATGGCGATTGGAACCCGCTCAGGAGCGATCAAAGTGTATCCTTTGTCAGTGGTGGCCAATTTTAGAGCGTATTGAATTTTGACAGCGAGGTCCAAAATGCCTAATTCAGTAACACAACATACAGCAGAGTCTCTGTTCTTTCTATAAGCCTGCCACTGAAATATTGCACTAGAGTGAGACTTCAGAAATCTCCTGATTAGTACCTTTTTATCCTTTTGGACAGTTCAGCCAAAACAACACTATTAAAATTCTTAGCATGTAAACAGAAATTATAGCTTGGCCTGAGAGACATGCGGACAGCCTGTAGGACCTCTCGTTGCAAGTAAATGAAACAAGTTTTGTCCCTTCCCCATTCTGTGATTGGACAAGAAATTAAAAGCCACAGACTGACTTATCTTTGTCACTCTCTTAAGAGTGTGAGCACATTTGTTTGGTTCAAAATTGTGTAAATTAGGTGACGCCCATGAAGCACCACCGGTGAGCCTCTGTAATCTGTAAATTTGTGGCAAAAAAGGTGATTAGCTGGACATGTTCAATGGCATGGCACCCCCTTATTCATTAACTCTTATTTACATCACTGTACTCTTCTTTCCATCTTGCCAACTTAAAGTGAGCTTCCATTTTGGTGGATATTTTTGTCCTGTAGCAATTGAGCTCTCGACCAATACTATATTTGTTCTGAACCTTTATTGTCCTCAATGTATTTTTGAACATTGCCCTTTCCAGTTTCATTCATTCCCAAACAAGTCATCTTTATGATGCATAGGGAGTTATTGAAGATCATTCTTTTTTCCCCCTGTAAGAACAGATAATTTCACGATAAAAGCACATCACGTCAGGCCCACTGCCTTTTTTTAAATAGTTTTGGTCTACTTTGGACAGTCAAAAGTTTAATATAGAACAATAATTCCTTTGTGAATATTCTACATCTGAAGAAAGATCGAATAGAGATGCTTTATGGTAACATATGTTCTGTATCAGGGGCTCTGTGTTTACAGCAGGCACTCTTCAATGTCCTCTCATGTTGACATGCTTTGAGTATTTGTAAATGCGGCACTCCCTGATTGTGTGGGTTTTCGCATGTTCAGTTTAATTAAAAATATTTTCTTAACCTAGTTTCCTTCAGTTATGGTTGTCCTGGAGTGGAGTTTATGGGTTTGCATGATGAGAATAATGCAGTAATCAAGATCAGCTTTGTTCCCAACCTGGTGAGTAAAGGTTGGCCATGCACGCCATTTTTAGGTTCAATGGAGCATTACAATCAATACTAAGTGGGTAATGAGAAAATGGTTTTCTTTTCTCTATCAAGAGCCATGATCGTCAGGTTGGAAAATTTCAGTCGAAATATCTGTAAAGTTTTTTTTTTTTTTTTTTGATCTTTGGATGGATATGTCCAATCAGATTTTGGAGCATGCATATATACTTTTATCTGCATAACGGGAAAGGAATCAAATTTAAGAAATTGGTTTTGCTTTGTAATGTTTGATCGCTATTAGATTGACAGTTCAACTTTTGTTTACTTGACTTGTGCAATTTAAATATGATGTGTGGATGGCTAGCTTTACAATGCTATTTCTATCGGTGCATTCATTTGCTGCAAGTTCTTTATTGCTTAAAGCAGTCTTTTCTTCTTCTCTATGTGCACCACACACCCCGGGTGTGCTTGAAATTTAGCATGTAATTGCCAATATACATAATTTTATCTTATCCATATGCTTGAAATAAGAGTGAGAATATGTGATTCCCTTAAAAACATTTTAAGTAATTTCAAATGCCATATTTATTCACTGCATATACTCGTGTATTAGGCAAGTTTTTCTGCGCAAAGCCCTGCTTTGCATATATTCCAGTCAGGTTTCACTCACCTGTCTCGTGTGGCCTCCTCTCGGGATCACAGAGCCATCAGACTCTAAATTTCTAAAATTCTTCTGATGATGTCGGCTTGTGAAATGTAAACAAACAGCACCACACTGCTATCTGTCGGCCTGTCTGAATCATAAGTATTGTTTTCTAATTCCACCTTCTCCAGTAACAAACATGGAAATAAGTTTCCATTCCATGTGTCTTTCCATTCCAAGTTTTCTATGGGGTTCAGGTAAGACGAGTTTGCTGGCCAGTCAAGCACAGTAATCCCATGGTCATTGAACCAAGTTTTGGTACTTTTGAAAGTGAGGGCAGGTGCCAAGTCCTTCTGGAAAATGAAGTCAGTATCTCAATAAAGCTCATCTGCAGAAGGAACCATGAAGTGCTCCAAAATCTCCTGGTAGACGGCTGCATTGACTCTTGACTTAATAAAGCACAATGGACCAACACCAGCAGATGACATGGCTCCCCAAATCAACACAGACTGTGGAAACTTCACACTGGACTTTAAGCATCTTTGATTGTGTGCCTCTCCATTCTTCCTCCAGTCTCTGGGTCCTTGGTTTCCAAATGAGATGCAAAATTTGCTCTCATCAGTAAAGAGGACCATTGAACAATAGACTAGTTATTATTTTCTTTAACCCAGGGAAGACGCTTCTGACATTGTTTGTTGTTCAGAAGCGGCTTGACCAGAGGAATGCAACATTTGAAGCCCATGTCCAGGCTCCATCTGTGTGTGGTGGCTCTTGATGCACTAACCCCAGTCTCAGTCCATCCCTTGTGAAAGTCCACAACACTTTTGAATGGTCTTTTCCTGACAATCCACTCCAGGCTGTGGTCATCCCTGCTGCTTGTGCACCTTTTCCTCCACTGTTTCCCTTCCGCATAACTTTCTATTAATGGGCTTTGATACAGCACTTTGAGAGCATCCAGCTTCTTTTGCAATTCCCTTTTGAGGCTTTTATGTTTTTCTTCACAACTGTCAGGTCAGCAGTGTTTCCCATGATTGTGAATCCTACTGAACCAGACTGAAAGACCATTTAACCTTCCTAGCGCTTCTGACGGCTGCATCTCGTCTTGCACTTTCATGTCCGTGTTGCAGCTGACGAGATGGAGCCATCCAGCTAAGCTGACATCCCCTGGCAGCAGCACATACTCACTGTTCTGTGCTGTCCCGGGGGATGCTCTAAGCTGGCTTCGGCATGTCACCGCTCTCCTAGCTCAATTTGCATATGAATATCCCTGTTTTGAAATCTTTCATACCAAATTATTCAAGAGATTTTATCATTCAAATGATACATTTTATAATTTTTTTAATGTACTTTTTTTAATAATAATTGTGTGTTTCAAACATTATTATAGTCAGGATGTCTACAAGACACTTATACGGACATATTTTTGGAAGTTACAGGCTTACAACACGAGTCTATGGTGCGCTTTTGGTACAGAAATCTGGACCTTGCAAGAGCGCTAGGGAGGTTAAAGGCTCATGAACCCTTTGCAGGGGTTTGGATTAATTAGCTGATGAGTCTGGCACTTTTAGCCCAGAATATTGAACCTTTTCACAATAGTCAAATTTTGTGAGATTTAGATATGTTATCGGTCTATTTCATATATAAGTTCCCCTTTTAAGTTGAATTACTTAAATACAGGAACTTTTGGATGATATTCAAAATTTTGGCATTTCACCTGTATAGATACCATATGTAAAACCTTTTGTTTAACCCTCTGGGTGTTACGGGCTTTTCGCGCCATTTTTTATGGCACGAAAAGCCGTTTCTCCCGCAATCTCTCTGTCAATTTCTCCCGCAATCTCCCGCAGGCTCTCTGTCCAGCCCTCTACACACTGCCGGTGTCAAATAGATGCCGGCGGTGTGTGGGGAGGAAAGCTGTGCCCCCTCCATTAACATGGAGGTCTATGGCAATGCCCCCCTCCCCGTCGGCGTCACAGATAAAGCCGAAGACACGGGGCCGGAAAGGCTCAGTGTGTCTGCGGCTCTTCTACAGAGCCGCAGGCACACGGAGAGGCGCCGTTTGTGCCCGATCCCGGCCGCTTGTTCATCGATGCCGATCATCAGCGATCAAACTGCGCCTGAACTGAGTTCGGGCATAGCGCCCAGGAGGTTAAACATTTTCTGATCAGCGTTCTAAAAGTCATTCAGTTTGTTTTCTGTCAACCTAGATACAATGACACAATTCTTATTTTCTAAAACATAGGGCAGTTCTTTATATATTTTGTCATATCTGCTAAAAGTGTTACTAAGTATATGCATATTTGTCTGTAATTATATATTTAGTGCCATGTTCGTATAAGATATAGTGTTAAGAGTATTACGGTGTTATGAAAGCTGACTGTTCAATTTCTTTTTACATTCCTCTAGTGCCAAATTGTCACATTACTTGATGACAACAGTCTCCATTTATGGTCCTTCAAGCAGCATGATGGCATCTCTGAGCTTCAGGAAGAGAAGAAGTTTTTGCTTCGTGGACCTCCAGGGTGGGTGTTTGAGCCTCTTCTTAGCCACAATATCGCTGCTGTCTAAAAATGTCATTGAGGGCCATTTCACTTTTGCAGCATTGTGTTGTGTACCTACAATGCCTGCAAGTTAATGCATAATGCCATTTACACAAGTGAAAATGATACGAGTTTCCTATGGCAAAGCAACACTGTGTAAACGGGCTCTGAAAGTGTAGTGTGGATATGTGAATTTTGTGAGAGTTGCAGCCCAGAAGACACGACATTAGGTGCCCCCTTGTTGCTTTTTAGCCATGTGTCCGATAGGGACGCCTTCACATAAGATCTTGATTTTGTTGTGGTTTCCCTGTTGATAAGTGTTAATTAATCTGTATTATTTTTTTATTTCAGTGCACCTCCTAGTGTAACAAAAATTAGGGTGCTGCTTGCACACTCTTCTGGTGAAAGACTTTATGTTGGCACAGAGGGAGGCAGCGTTTTCACCATCACTTTGCCAAACTTGCAAATAGTAGAAGAAAAGACAATTTCACATGATATGGCCTTACAAGGGTAAGTGGTCCTGACAGTAAGTTGTTACTTTGTACAGAAAAACCTTGCCTTACTCATTATTCTCTTGCTTTAGACTTCCAAATGATTATGCCAACAGACGTCCCTTTGAGTCAGTGGAAGCCTTACAGGAGCACCCAAGGAACCCATCTAAGCTACTCATTGGCTACAGTCGTGGCCTTATGGTCACATGGGATACTTCAACCGGGCACATTGTGCGACATTTTCTGGGCACACAGGTACAGGAAGAAGTTGAACTTCTGGGGGGAACTGTGGTTATTACATCTGACTTTGTAACATGAAAAGACAATTTTCACTACTGGAGTGACAAACTGCAGAGCAAGTGCCCTCTTATTACTTTTCATCTGTACATTGAAATGTTGGAAATCATTTCCTATAGTTTTTTTCATGTTTTCTCTCAGCAATTGGAAAATGTCTTCTGGTGTCGGGATGCCCAGCAAATAATAAGCTGTCATAATGATGGCGGATACTGCCAGTGGGATGCAAATGGAGAGCATGTCCAACAGTCTCCTATGGAAAGTAAAGTGCCATATGGTAAGTTTTGGATTACACCTCTAAAGAGTGGGATAAGGTAAAAATTAGACCTTATTTGTCTGTATCCTTTCTAATTATTCTCAGGTCCCTTTCGCTGCAAGGCAATTGGTAAAATAACCTGGCTAACGTCACGTAGGGGGTAAGCGTAAAAATATATTAGTTTTTGTGTGCATATTCTTCCATATGTGAAAGGCTAGATGACACAGTTTATGTACTGTGTGTGTGTGTGTGTGTGTATATATAAAATATATATATTTTTTTAATTATTTTTGCTCAGGTCACCATACATTGTGTTCCAAGGAGGTATGCCAATGGCAAGCTATGGGGACCGTCATAGCATCTCAGTTGTTCATGGCAGCCAGCAAATAGCATTTGATTTCACATCTAGAATCATTGACCATTTGGTAATTGCGAACCCTGATGCTTCAGCTGGTGAGTAAACCCAGAAATTTTTAGTAGAATTAAAAAAAGTTATTTTCGGATGGCAATGGGGGGCGAAATGGGTAATTCTCTTTCATGTGAAGTAATGAGTACAGTTGGTCTCAAAATTTGGACTAGCTACTTTGTAAGTTAATTGAAAAACCCCTGAACAAGGTATCCTAACCAAAAAAGTTGGAGTTTAAGGCTGGAGGGACATTAAAAAGCATTGCTCAAGCATAGGTTTTTGCATAAATCATATTATTTATAAGTTCAAATACCACTAAAAATCTTTTTTGTTTACAACTTAACGAATACAGAAACTACATGTACAAGAAATTAGGTACATTGGCTTATATTCGGGTCGGCTTATACTTGAGTATATGTGGTAGTTGGATTCTTTCTTCTATAGCATACCCCTGTTATCTTAGAGCTCTGTCGTTTGTAGTTTTACTATTTTTACTTATTGTTTTGCTGGGGGCAGCATTCACCCGGCGCTGCACAATGTGTGTACCGGAACAAGGAGACCTGTGGGCGCTTCCTGTGCTGGTGACAGTTGGCAGCAGCCTAGAAAGCAGGTGAAATACAGCAGCCTTTTCTCCAGATAGATTTAATTTTTGGGGAAAGGGCTTATTTTAGAAGCACAGGGGAAAATTCAGCTATGTCTAACTTTAGGGGTAGGTCTTAATTTAGGAAAACCCTGTAGTAATCCTAGTATACCTTGGATTGTATGTGATCTTAACCCCTCCTAAAAATCAGCACTTCCTGAACTATGGACCCATATTGGTTTTTGGACACATGTTAAATCCGTTGTCTCTGGGAAGTGGACAGGAGATTGTTGGGGTAAAAATGTAAGAGCAGCCACTAGTTGTATATGACAACTAATGAATAACAATACAACTGAGGTTTTATTGTACTTGGCGTTACTAGTTCTAATGAAGTTTTATTTGTGTTGATGACAACCATAAAAGCTAAAAAGGATTACTTTTTTTACAGGCAACTTGCTAGGATGGTATCAACATTATATATACTGCATTCTAAAGTGCTTCTTGTTCACATCCTCCCTCCACATTTGGTATAATGAGTAGATTGGGCTGTCTTAGACTATTGACTATATAACCAGGGGTGCACATAACGCCTCGTCCACATACGGGGAGAAGAACTAGCAATACTTGGTGAGACTTGTATCACTATGTGCCTTTTGCGTACTTGAGTCAAACCCTGTCTGTTTTCACCTTCCACCTCTCTTGTGTATGGAAATAGCGCTCTGCTGTCTCTGCTCCCGACAATTAATCCTTACAGTTCTGGCTGGCCAGGAACAGAGCCACTGCAGGTGGCCCAGCACTCCCTCTACCCCTTTAGTCAGCTACTCAGTTGATCATAGCCATCTCCATTGATGTTTGAGGGTCACTGATGAGGGTGGCCATAGACATTAAAGGACTGTTGTATGTACAGGCATGATTAACAATCTGAAGGTGCCCGGCAGAGGAGCTTCAGGTCTTTGTGCTGAGCAGTATAAAAGTGTATGCGGTCACCTGGATAAACGTGCAGTGCTGGATGAATCCAAGTTAAAAAAAAAGAAGTAAAAAAATGCTCTGAGTTTGGAGTAGCTGCAAGGAAAAAAGCTTAGATGGCAGTGACATCTGATGGCTATTGTATATTTTGCTTCAAACAAAATAGCAGAAAGTAGCAGAGAGCAGGGATTTAGCAATCTACTTTATGTCACATAAATCTGGAGAGATTATTCCATCTTCTAGTGATATCAGAATAAATAGTGGAAGAACATACATAACTTACACAATAAGCATCTATCCTGGCAAGCCACAGTGCCAGCCTCTGTATTTGCTCTTCTGTGCGGACATTATCAAGGACATGATGCGTTGTCCCCAGCCGGGGAACACAACACTCTCTCTTCCCCTCCTCATTTAGCTACTCAAATGAGTGTATGCCCCCCACAGCAACAACACCCCTGGGCACAGCCACAATGCCATGGGGCTAGCTCTGTGGGTAATACCAAACGCCACAACTTGGTACTCATCTGAGTAGCTCATAAAAGTTTTATGTGCACCCCTGTTTAAAACTATAAAATATAGCCATGATTGGATATCATATTTTTCCCTTTGTCCTGTTTGCTTTGTATTTTCAAGCAGTAATGGAGGAATTTTATGCCTGATGCCATGGTACCCATTGATGAAATAACTTTTTCTCTTTTAGAATATGATGATCCCCGTGCCCTTCTGGTACTTGCTGAGGAAGAGCTTGTGGCCATTGATCTACAGACACCTGGCTGGCCTGTAATACAGTGCCCTTACCTTGTCTCCCTACACTGCTCAGCAATCACTTGTTCCCATCATATCTCTTCTATTCCACTAAAATTATGGGAGAGAATAATCAGTGCTGGCAGGAAACAGAACACTCATTACTCCACCATGGTATGGATTTTTCTGCATGGCTTTTTTTTTATTTTTGTGACCAAGTACTTTACATTTAATGGAATTATTTGTCATACTGAGATTACCATACCCTTGTCCACAATTATACGTAGTGGGTATCCATTTTCATGACAAAAATATTCAGAATGTGCTACGGACACCGATCATGTGGTCTTAGATAATGGATTAGAAAATGGATCATTTTATTGCCTTTTCACACTATACACATTGTTTCGCGTTTTTTTAATGCATGTGTTTTTACAGTACTGTATTTTGTCATAGAAACCCAATGTTGTCATTCACAGTGCATGAGTTTTTTTATAGTGCCCTGCTTGCAAGCTTTGTTCAAAAAAGCAGATGTGTAATGTGCATAGCACATGCGTTTTTGTATATGCATTAACACATACCTTTTAAAAACACATATAGTGTAAAAGAGCCCATAGACATGATTACATATGCTCTGTAAAGCGCTGTGTAATATGTCAGCACAATGTAAATATCAAATAATAGTGATAGACATTCTAGGAATTATAATATCCATACCTGTAAAACACTAAGATTTACTTTATAATTCTCCAGCATTATAAGAGCCAGAACATATACTATGTTTTTATTACAGCCATGGCCAGTTGATGGAGGTGTGGACTTGACTCCTGCTCCACCTCAAAGGGACTTGCTGCTAACAGGGTGAGTACCAGTTACTGTATTGACATATCTTATAATGCAGGAAGCCAATGACCTTGTGTAAAGGGCAGAAAACATTGTGCTAACGTGTAGGATAATAGCCTGGTGTTATCCCCAGGAGACTAAGAACTGTTGCACAATTGACACTTCGTTTTCTGCTTTAGTTTTCCCTTGGCAGCTATATTTAAGACTTTGTAAGATGTTGAGGGGATGAGCTTGGCCAACATGGGGAATTGGAAATATTACGTTTTCATTAAATCTGCCATATTTATTCCAACCCAGACATGAAGATGGAACTGTACGCTTCTGGGATGCCTCTGGTGTCTGCCTCCAGCTATTGTACAAGATGAGCACAGTGGGAGTGTTTCAGACGGACTCTGACCCCAATGATAACTTGAATTCCCATGGGGAGGAAGAATGGCCCCCACTCAGGAAAGTAAGTATCCAACTTGTAATTACTGTTTCAGAATACATTTTTCTCCAATGGCTGGGCTCATGTGCTACAGTAATTCCTCAAATCATTTCTGTAACTTCTGTATCTCCTTGTTTTGGTAATTCACAGGTTGGCTCTTTTGACCCATACAGTGATGATCCTCGGCTGGGAATTCAGAAAATATACATGTGTAAATTCAGTGGCTACTTATCAGTTGCTGGAACTGCTGGACAGGTGAGTTTCCTCAAATTTTTGGTAACCAATACACATTGTGCCTCTACAACAGGATGTATCTTTACAATAGTAAATAAGTGGTGTTTGTTATGACAATCATATAGTCAAAGTCAGTCAAACTACATCTAAAACATTAGTCAAAGTGGCACAATGATTTTTGACTGCTGTCATTGTTCTATTCCAGGGACACATACTGCATTAAAAGAAAAAGTTATGGCCATGGTTGTATTTAAATTTGCTGTATTTATTCTGATTGCTTGTTTGGGTCTTCGCACTTCAGGTTCTTGTCCTGGAACTAAATGATGAAGCTGCGCAGCATGTTGTGGAGCAGACAGTGGTGGACTTGTTACAAGAACAGGATGGATACCGTTGGAAAGGACATGAGCGCCTTCATGCAAGGGAAGACCCTGTGTGCTTCCCTCCTGGATTTCAGCCCTTCTCCTTGGTACAGTGTCAGCCACCAGCTGCTGTCACATCTCTGACACTGCATTCTGAATGGAGGCTGCTGGCCTTTGGAACAAGTCATGGATTTGGAGTGTATGACTTTCAGCAGCGACGTCAAGTGATGGTGAAGTAAGTGCTGGGGTCGACAGCTTTCATTTTGGTCCAATTTTCCATATCTTTGTTTCAACTCTGATCAATCCTTCTATCTATTTAACTTAATCCTCAATAGCAATATGTTCAATCTTCAATCAGAAGTGTTAACACTATAAACCATATTGTTGGGTTGATTTGGTCATCTAGTTCATATTGATAATTGAGAAGCATCTTTCTATGTTCTTACACATGTAATTGTTGCTATAGCAATCTCTCTATGGCAGTGATGGTGAACCTATGGCACGTGTGCCAGAGGTGGCCCTCTCTGTGGGCATGCAAGCTGTCAGACTGTCAGAAAAACTGCAGCCTATTAGCTCTCAATGCTGTCAGTTCCCTCTCATCCTCTACCTCTCTCTAATTGCACACAGTGCCCTCTCCTATTCTATCTTATAAGAAAGTAGAGTGTGTGTATGAGTTTGTGTGTGTGTGTGTGTGTGTGTAAAGCTGGGCATTGATGGGTCGTTTTCCCATCGACTACCCAGCCGACCGACCGGGCAAGATGATCATCCCGCACAGCCGCCAGTGCTGAGAATCGGCCGGGCACCCTTTGATCCGACATGCGGCAGATTCTTGGTCAATATGACCAGGGGGCGCACCCGATTCTCTGCCGACCCGACTGCCTATCGATTGTGGGAACGTGTACGGCGGCCGATCGGCTGTCGAATCGGGCAGAAATCGTCTATACCCAGCTTTATTCAGTTTAACATTTGCATATTGTATGATATTGCTTTTCCACTACCTGCTGCAAAATAACTCAAAAAAAAATAATTTATTCAATCGTTCTTGAGTAAATCAGTTTTTTTTTCCTACCAGCCATTTAAATAGTTGTTACCTCTTTGCATTGTGGAACGTTTTAAGCACTTGATTAATGGAACTGTTTAACCTCAGTCACAATCCTTTGAAAATAGTTTTGTAATTGTGGAAGTATTCTGAGGGTCATGTAACTTGTAAGGGGAGGTAAAAAGCCACCCAGTGTCACTTTTCTACTATGCATTGATCAAAAATGTAGAGGGCTTTTTAAACCTGATCTATGATGTTAGGTAATCCCAAAAAGTTTTTCAAGTATCGCCTGTGATGTGCCATCATAATAACTTTTTTTTCCCTTTTGAGACACAAAATGGCCGCTGTGCTTGCCAATTGTTCTAGGCAGTGTGTGTTTGTGT
>CM070042.1:35585371-35604067 GCA_036250615.1 Ptychadena robeensis | reverse complement strand
AAAATTATTCCTCAAAAATACCACTTGCCTAATAATTCTGCACTCCCTGTATATGTTGTAAAGTGATTATAATGTAATCCTTGGATTATAATACACACCCATCTGAATGATCACAGGAGGGTCCCACCCCTTACTATCTCTACTCTATACAGATGTATGCTCACCCATCAGTGTCAATGAAACAGCTCATTAAAAGCTTATATTTAAAATGATGTAGCCAATCACAGTTTATTTGCATTCCAAGTAGATACATCTCTCCATAATTCTGTAGGCTGCAACATATTTTAGAACCCTCTGTCCCTGCTGTCTTTGTCACAATTACATAGATACAATGTATTTGTGATAGTGGCTACAGTGGTCATTTTCGGTTGTCATCAAAACACTTGATTTGGTGACAGTTATTTCACATTGTGAAAATGAGCTCTAACCCCCTGACTGAGGGGCAAAGACACAAAAAACTTTACTGACATCTTCCTTCCCTTATCCAAAACTCAAAGATTTTAGTAGCCTACCCATGTACTTTAAAATAAGAAGAATGAAGACCAGGGGCACAATGAGCTACATACACTTGTCAGTAAACATAGTCAGCGTACATTTTGACATTAGCCTGCAAAACAGACAAAAAGAGAGACAATCATGTACAACTGCTGTGCTTGATTGGCCAATTTTCAGCCTGTATACAATGTGCAGGCTAATGTCAAAATGTTGGTATCTCTAATTATATACCGGTATTGATATTTTAGAAAAATGAAGTTGAGTTTATTGTTACTCACTATAACATTGCATAGCAGCAGAAAAAGGGATATTTCTTGAACGAGTCTTCTTTTCAAATTCCATGGATGATCTTTTGCGTTTTGCATTGTATTTTCCATATTGATGGTTACAGGTAATGTGGTTTCCTGCAGTACTCCACCAGGTAGAGAAGGAGCTACTGCCTCATTTGAGAAGATAAGTTCTTTTGGAGGCTCCACAGCCTCATCTCTAAATGGCTCTCGATGAAGCCCTTCAATAATAAAGGTATTCTGTAGTGTAAGTTGTACAATCATAAGAAGGGAGTACATCAAATTCAAAACATTGAGCAACTCTCCTGGAGAAGTGGCCACCATTGCTACTATGGAATAGTAGGATATACAATACTGGCCCAACGCTGCACCAAGGAGCAAGGCAACATCTAAAGTACGTGTTGGATTTTTATGACCATCCATGTGTCTTTGGTCAAATCTGTATATGATGGACCCAGTGAGTGAGCCCATGGACATAAGGGTAAGGACCACAATGTTAAATGAATAAAACATGATATGGGCCTTATAGCTTTTATCTGCTAAGTTTACTTTAACTTTGTATGTAACAAGAGCCACGATTCCTCCAAGAAGCACTATGCATCCCGTGATTAGGCCCACAAAAATGCTATGGCAGCAGAAACACGGGCTAAGACGACGGTGGCAAGGCATTGTGTCATCCATCTGCCGTCCAACGTTCTTCCACATCACATATGTCATGGCTGAAGCAAACAGGCTGTATTCAATGTTGAAGGGGTAAAGGTAGTAATATCCTGTCTGAAAGATGTGGCACAAATGATTACTACAGCGACAGGTATGGCCATGCGCTCCACCAGAATCTATAAAAGAATAGCACATCAATTATATGAAAATATAACTTAATTAATGAAAATAAAAAAATGAAAATATAACTCTGTTATTTCTCATTTGTTTTTATTTCATACCTCTGTGCTCATGGTATCCATCTGTGCTGCTCAACACCTTTAGATCATCCTCCACCTCCCGTGTCTGATGGACAGACTCATCTGTTACTGCAGCCATCCATATACTGAGGTTAGTTATAAGCACCAACATGAGACCATACCTGCAGAGTTGTTAATACTCATTAATGAGAGACTTAATTCTATAATATCTTTATCAACATAATCTTATCTTTAATCACTTCTAGTCTCAAATTCAATTTAGAGTTGATGAGCGTCACCAGGGTAGGAAGGTGACTGAATCAGTGAAGCTGGTCTTTCTGAGTGAAGCTGACATAAACCTAGTCACTAGAGATAGTAAGTTCTCCTAGAAATAGTTCTACGGCAAGAGAACTCATACTTACAGGGTACGTCTGTGTTAATTGTCCATAAGTACATTATTGTAAACTGTAGTCACATAGCATAGCATCTATCTTGAAGATGCTAAATCTATTACATTTATTTTTGGCAAAGTATGGAATTATTTGAAACCCCACTTTTGGGGAGAATTTTATCCACTTCCTTTCCATGAGATTGAGAGGATGTTTAAACAAATTCTTAGTCCCCCTTCTATTCCAGTTCTAATGACATTTTAAAATACTTCTTTCACACTTCCTTCTTCCCATCCAACTGCCATCTGTCAAGCAACCTGATATCTGCATATACCCTATTTTTTCGGACTTGAAGATGTTTTTACCATAAACATCAATGGAAAATCATCCCTGCGTCTTATTTTCTGAATATGTAAACAATTTTTTTTTGTACCAACTTATCTGCATTAGCATTAGCAGTACCCATTCTCTGAACACACTGACCAACTTAGAGAGACATTTTAGATAACATGAGTTGTGTATTTACATTAGCATTCTGCATTACAATAAATACATTTGTAACAAAGACATATCTCCTCCCATATGTAAATAGCTACTCACGGGTAAGTTGTTCCGTGTCAGATTGTAAAATATATCTGTCCATAAGCTGGTCAAAGTGTTCAGAGAATGGGTACTGCTAGTGTAAAGACACATGGTAAAGTTTAAGCCCTGACACTCTGCTGCGGCGAAGATCTCCTTTCTGGCACTGGGCTTTTGGCTGAAGGAATATAGAGGGAATACTGCATGGTCCAGTCCTGCCTATTTTGCTGGAACATTCTGTATATTCACTTGATATCTGAATGGCGGTGTTTTTTTCTCTAATTTTCTCTCCAGAACTTTGAGTGCGTCTTATTGTCTAAAAAAATATGGTACTTTTTGCTGTGTTCCCTGAAATGTGGGAGCACTATTGGATTGTACCCCCTGGCACAGAGGGCAGCCAGTAGGGGAAAGGGTGCTTGCATGAGTGGGCTATGTTACAAAAAGGGGATTGAGGAAAGTGGGATTAATAATGGAGACAGTGACCTAGGTTAAGTGTGGAGTTTAGTGGAAGCAAAAGAAGAGGTATGGTAAAGTAGGATCATTTTTAAATTAAAGATTAAACCTCCTGCCCAGACTAATTTTCCAGTCCCTACTGAAATGCTTTGCTTTTCTAGTAATGTTATTTATCAAATTTTTTATGATATGTTTTTTAGCTTTAGGTGCATTTTTTGTCACAGAATGATGAGTCCTTGTTAGTGTCTGTAATAAAAATGTTGGATACTTTAGGTGATTGGTACTGTGTTGGCTTATATACCATGGTCTCTAGAATGTAAAATGGATATATTGTATTGGTTATTATGGCAGCAGTCTTTCAGTATTCTTGAAGTAAGGAGTTTTTGGGGCTGGCGGCTGGTACAGATGGTTACATATTGGTTTCAGTTCAGTTACGGGAGAAAGTTTGGGGGGATACATTTTCCTATGTATTTGTCCTGCCTGAGTCATGCCACCTCATAACGGGAAACAACCAAGGCTGTTCAGGCCATAATCACCTGGTATTGTAAAAATTCATGAAATTTGAAATACTGGTACATTAAGGTCCTAAAGAGATCCACATTAACTCATAATAACAACAGCAGTTGGAGTGTCTAGAATGAAGGTATTGTGTGTATTTCGAAGTACAGGATAATTTTACCTGGATATGTTGGTGTGAATCTGAACACAGTGTTTGCTGGACACCCAGAGAAAATATGTCTGAAAGGTATAAAAACATATATAATAACTATTTAATTTGGCAATCATTTTGTTTAAGGAGTTTTTAACTTAATCTATTAAACAGTCATTGATTATGTGGTTAAATTCAAGACGATCGTTTGAGTATCTGACAGATTTTCTTGGTATTTTGTATCTGATCGTACTATGGAGCATGCGCAGAGGGCTTAGAAAGGAATTGATCACACTGTGTAGTAGAACAAAGTTCAAGCTAGACTGACAAATAATTAATCACACAAGCCAATCAAATCTAGATTGATCAAGCAAAAGTGAATTTGTGTATGGCTAATTTAATTCATTGGTAGGGTGGGGCTTGATGGGTCACAAAGACAAGATAACGTAACCATATCTGTCAAGTATCACGATTTGGCTGGGAAAGTCACGTTTTTTGTGGCTTTCCCAGCCAAATCACAATTTTACTAAATCCCATATTTGTCCCGTATGGGCATTACTCTGCCTCCTGAGCTCCCACCCCACTTGTAGCAGGGAGAGTAACACCCTCTCCCTCCAAAATCAGCCCACAACTGAATTGGATGCCTCCTGATACCGGAAGTGACGCCAACAACGTCACTTCCTGAATTTGAAATGCAAAAGAGCCACAATCCAAATACTGGGACATCACTTTTTGTATTTGTCCCTTATTCTGGGACATTCATGTTGACAGGTGTGAAGGTAAGAGTCACAAGAGAAGAAATTAAAGAGGAAGAAAGGGGAAGGATTACAAGAGAAAAATAAAAAAGGAGGTGGCAATAAGAAAGGAGAGAGAGGAAGAAAACAAAAAAGAACAGGGACCGGATGAGTAGATGTTTGGATGTTTGGAGGTTTGTATAGTTGATATTCAAATATTGCAGCTGTATTGTGTCATTCAGGTAATTCAGGAATCCCAGTTGTTATGAAATGTTGAGAACCTGTTATGCTGTATAGCAGTGATTATTTATTGGAGTATAATTTCATAGGCTAAAAATTGTTGAAACTAGAGAAGACTTTTTAACCCCCCTAGCGCTTCTGACGGCTCCATCTCGTCCAGCACTTTCATGTCAGTATTGCAGTTGACGAGATGGAGCCGTCCAGCTAAACTCAGATTCTCTGGCAGCAGCACATACTCACTGTTCTGTGCTGTCCAGTGGATCTGATGCTCTAAGCTGGCTTCCATACTAATGCAAGCCGGCCGATGTCACCACTCTCCCAGCCCAATTTGCGTATGAATGTCCCGGGGGGCGGGCCGCGGGACATTCATACATTCATATGCAGATTGGGCTATCTTCAAAGAGCACATCTCGAAAATCGCCCCTCTGTGTCATTTCAAGATGTGCGCTTTGAAGTTAACCCTTTCAGAGGGTGCCAAATGGCTTGTATTGGATACAGTGATAACTGTATCCAATACAATTCAAAGTAAAACAAAAAAAAAACACATTTCCAATTGTAATAAAAATGTTATTATAAACAAACATAAATACTGTTTTGAAATCTTTCATACCAAATAAGTATTCAAGAGATTTTATCATTCAAATTATACATTTAATAAATTTACTTTTTTGTATAATAATTATGTGTTTCAAACATTATTATATTCAGGATGTCTATTAGACCCTTGTATGGACATATTTTTGGAAGTTACAGGCCTACAACACAAAAAAAATTCCATTAGAGTCTATGGTGCGCTTTTGGTACAGAAATCTTGCAAGAGCGCTAGGGAGGTTTAGGACTTTTGAGGACATTTACCTGGAGTATGATGAATGCACTCTGCACCATAGGGTGAATGAGTTTTATAGGTGATTCACAATCAATGTAGCTTATGTAATATCCAATCTTAAATACATCTAAAACCAGACTGCAGATCCCAAAGAACACTAGACCACCTGTAAGATATGAACAAAATAATTTAAAAGTAAAGTTATTCCTTCTCACTAAAAGAATTGTGTTGCAATGTCCCCCAAAGACCTGCTGATCACATCAGTCAACCAATGCAGCTTCTAGTAATGATATGGAAACAGTACTGATTTGAACTGAATATGCCTACTTCTACTTAAAAAACCTCCAATTGAGCTGCATTCTGCATCAAACAAGGAAGGGTTACACTGTCAGGTTTGTCAAAGAAAATTTTTGACAGTAGTGATGATGTCAATGGAAAATTCACCTTCCTGCTTTGTTGACTATTTTTCATCCGTTTCAGTTGTGGTGCCAGTAGTCATCAGGATTTATGAAAGCAGTAAAGCTTTTCTAAGGGTTTAACTCTTTATAGCCCTATCCAAAGCATCAAAGCAAAGCTTTTGCATTACATGCGTTTTAATGATTTTTGTTTATTGCCAGATAAAAAATGACATTTTAAGGCTGCCATACACGGGTCGATGTCAGTGAGATGGATCAGCCTTCAAGTCCGATATTGAAGGAGCCCAGGGCACAACACTGCTGCGTCATCAAGCTCAGCTGATGCTTTGCATGGGGACCCACGGACAGGGACAGACAGGGTTGGCCACATTAGAAATGGGCTGGATAGATGGCCTTGAAAGCGCAAGGAGCTCAAAGTGGGCATCGGTCAAGTGCATATCTATGCGTGTATGGGCACCTTAGTCAACCAAAGACAACGGCCTGAAGTTCAAGCAGCCACAAAAAAAATCAGTAGCTTTGCATTTAAAAACAATAAATGCTCAATAAATTGTATATGCATTAAAAACAAGATACTGTAGAGCAGGGCTAGACCTGTCCAACTATTGTCCCCTGTGTCTACACTAGGTACATTCAACATTTCTATTTGTCCTGATCACTAGGCCATTTCCACTGAGAAATAAATTGATAGTGAAGTCCAAATTATAGCAATGTCATCGGAACAGTAGATTTAAACTTTAGATATGTCATAAAAATTTAATAATACACAT
The DNA here is from genome assembly GCA_036250615.1 of Ptychadena robeensis. Taxonomy (NCBI): domain Eukaryota; kingdom Metazoa; phylum Chordata; class Amphibia; order Anura; family Ptychadenidae; genus Ptychadena; species Ptychadena robeensis. The sequence continues at coordinate 35,597,333 of CM070042.1, read as the reverse complement.
TGATTATATTCATATAGTAGTTAGTAGAATTGTGTCAGATGTAGGTACAGATATAGTTATTTTAGTTGTAACTTTACCTCTCAGCCACACAGGTCCTGCATGGGAATCTTTATAGAGGACTGCATTTTTTCGGCATGAGAAGTAGAACTGAAATATCATCCATAGAGTGGAAAGTAGCATCAGAATAACAAGCAAGGCTAGGACTTCTGTGTCCTTGACTGTGACCTCTTCCAAGGAACCACTGCTAACTAGAACACAAGCTATGAGACCAACATTAATGGCCAACAGAGCAGACAACAAGCGACCCCCTTTCTTCCAGACTTCGCTGTGAACTGTTTGGCTAACTGGAACGTGGTTTTGAGTTGCCAATTCCATCTGGACCATGGAGGAGGCCAGAACTGGGGCATCTGTATTACGAATGTGATTTGCATCTTCTTGTGCTGCAATGGGCACATTTTTATCCTGAATGGTGTTGTGCGGCACTTCCAATTCTTCCTTGCCTGCTTTAGTGCTGCCCATCTTTCGCTCACTAGTCCTGAAAAAGAAGAAAGGAAAAATTTCACCTACATCCTTTAAGAGAGTCATATATTTAGTGGATTGGCCAGTGACGCTTAGATTCCATATCTAAGTCATTAACTATATAACTGTAAAGAGATTTATGTTCAGTTAATTCCATCTTAATGGCCATTTTCTATTATTGACCTCACAGCACCTTCCGTGCTAAATCTCAATTGGCACTGTTCCATCGGAAAAAAAAAACACCAGGAGAAAAAGGAAGAGTTAACACAGTGGAAACAGCTGTAGCCATTTTAATTAACAAAAAAAACAGTCATCTCATTTAAATGCAAATAAGTTTAAATCTCCTGCAGAATTCCAAAAGGTCACAGGTTATAACATTCAGCTCTATGCAGAACTCGAATGTCAGCTCAGAGTTGTTTGCATAATGTCAATGTCATTTAAAGATCTTTTGGCCTTTGATTGATAGTATTATGGTACGTGAAAGTGGATTGCCTTGTTGTATTACATATTGGTAAACAGTCATTTCCTTTTGCCTATTTACTCTATTTATCTTAGCTGATAGAAGAAATCTAAGTATTAAAGCTATTCATCCCGAAAGAGCAGCACAGATCAAGTGGCCTGAAAATATGTGACATTGTAGCCCTCCTTTATCATAGGATATATAAAGTCAAATGTGTTTTAAGGTTCAAACGCTGATCAAGTTATCGACTTGCTGCTTGTATCTAGCTAGGGAAATAGTATTTCAATTATTTCATTAGAAACCCAACAGGAAGGGAGAGTGACCCCAACATGGCTCATGCAAATGCCTGCATTAATCCTAACTAGCTCTAACTACCCTATAACAAATTACCATGGGAGTGATCATGAGTGTGTGTCCACGACCTTACCTGTTACCTGACACCTCCAACAATGCAACATGGCATCGATGGCTTTTTAAAATGTTTCTGCTGTGTTATTTCAATGCCTCCTGAAAAATGATTATCCTGTATTTGAACTCAATTAAAACATTTTCAAATTCACACTTAAGTCCAGAGCACCATTTGTACAACTGTGGATCACTCCGTCCTTTCACCTAGCTCAAAGAGAATACCATCTCCCAAACTCATGTTTTCAACTTTGACACTACCTCCAAAGTTGACACTACATAGTGCTTCTTATCTCTCCCCTGAATCATGCACTAATAAGTTGAATATTTCTTTATATCAGAAGGATTTGTACCAAGGAATCCCCCACAGGATTTATATGCACTATGTTGTCCCTTGGGGTGTTATTCTTGCTCTCATTTGACGTTAGCTCAATAAAGCAATTTTATGGACCAATGTACCTTTCAGGTTGGACATGGACAGGTTGGAGCATGTGACATCTTTCGACCACTCTTATTGGCCCTATGTTACTTTGAAGTAGAATTATAGCAGAAAATATTTGATAAGTAATACAAGCGAGTGCAGCTTTCCCCACAGACACTCTGCATTGGCTATATCTGCAGGTCTCTGAAAATATAGCCAATACAGTGCAAATGAGAGATCAGCTGTGTGCAGATCTCCCGTCTGCTGGGAGAGCAGGTGGTTGCACATTCCGAACATAAGACGCAGGCACTTTTTTGTGAATTTTAAAGCCCCTGAACATGATATCATCACCAAAAATAGCTAGAGATGTAGAGAAGGGATGTGAGAACATTTAAAGAAAAAAATATTGCTCTAGCATATCAAGTTTTTGCACAAAATAAGTTCAAATTTGACTTGCTAGATATGCTAGAGCAATATTTTTTTTAAATATTCCCTCAACCCTTCACTGCATCTTCAGCAAATTTGGTGATTCCTGTTCAGGGAATTCATTCATAAAGTCCACCAACAAATTGCAGCGATTTTAATTTCTTGACCTGAATATAAGCCGTTTCAGGTGCTGAAAAATTCAGCTTATATTTAAGGATACACGGTACATTTCATCATATTTGTAAGTCTCTGTGGTCCTTCTCATGCAGATACCAAACCAAATGGATGAAGCCACGCTGTTCTTAATCCATAGGCATTTGCAATTCAAAGCAACAAAACCAATGAGCTAGTCCAGCAAACACTGCTAAAAGTCTGAATGTTCCTGAAATTTATTTTATGGTACATGTAATCTCAGTCACTAAATTATAACTAAATGCCACCACAATATTAACTAATTACCATAAACTGTCCTTGTTCAAACATTTCATATTGAACTAATGTTAAATCGTTACTGTCCCTAAATAGACGGATTTCCTGTATCACCAGTCACCTGCTCAATTCAGTTTTCAATGTGATGGGTGGTTGTGAAGAACACCTTATGACCAACGTTTTTGGCTGTATTTAGTTTAATGATTCATTTTAACTTTTTAATGTGTGCATAGCTTGTTGTGCAACTGGCATGGCCATAGTAAAAGGGCTCATCTATACTCTACATTGAGTCATTCTTTATAAATTGGTCAGTCAAAATCCACAATCTTGGCAGATCAATTTTCTGCTTGTGAGAGTATAATAATTGGGCTGGGACATCTGTAGACTTCAGACTAGGAAATTACCCCTTTAGATTGCATATTTTACTCTATAAAGATAATGAAATGTACAATGTGATGTTCAGGAGTAGTCCTGATTACCGTAATGAAACAATAAAATGATAATTATATGTTTGGAGGCTCAATCATCCATCAGCATTCTCCATTACCATATCTAGAACTTCTCCTGTGTTTATGTCTGGTAACAAGTTTTCCCTTGCAATGTAATAAGTAGACACAAATCAATTAAAAATATCTGGTGACACCATATCTCTCCCTAAGCCAAAATAGACATGTATTGTCCACCTGGTATTCAGGGGCACCATGAATGATCCCTACTTTAATACTAGAGGTATTTGTGCGCATGTGTGTGCATTCAATGGAATTTCAACATATTGTGTGTCAACAGACTTAAAGAGTATATACAATCAGTGTTTCCTTGTAGTCATTAACTAGTAAAATTGCAGAGCTCTTACAAATATGATCATTTAATTGAACACCAAGTGCCACAACAATACAATAGTGTCAGATTGTGTTGATTTCATCTAGGGTAGGGATAGCTAAATTTTGATGTAGCAGTGTCTGTAGGCTACGCAAACTGTGGCAAATTAGTCAATATTTAGGGTGGAAAATCATCAGTTATTTATAGGAAACTATTACCTTGTATTGATATAGTGCTGACATTATATCACTAAAGCCCCCCATACACGTCTAGATTTTCTGTTCAATCAACTTAAAAAGAAAACTTTTTGGGGGTCAAGTAAATTGGTGATTGATTGTATGTTTTCCAACTGTAGTAACAGATATTTGATCAACTTTTTTGGGATAGCAGCGTGATGATGACATCGGACCAGCTCTATCAGCCCCCACTCGGTACGTGTGTGGGGGCCTTAACAATCTTTCCATACAATTTCTGAACAATCAAATTTTGTTCTACAAAAACCATGTAATATGAGGAAATTTCTAATCCTGCCGTATTATATGTATTATATCAGGGAGGCCACTATACTACACAGTTGTTGGTAGATCTAATTGAAATTGTATGGATCGATCTTAAGGTGTATGGGGGGCTTAACACATGTCTAAATCATGTGTAACTAACATAGGAGAGTCTTTTTAGGGGGAAGCCAATAAACCTATCAGCATGTCTTTGGAATAGTTGCAGATAGTGCCCAGAACAGACTCTAGCACTGCATGGCCTAATGGCTAGTCACCTGCCACAGCTCATAGTTTAAAGCAGGGGTGTCAAACTTTAACACAGAGTGGGACAAAATTACAAACTTGGACAAAGTCACAAGCCAACATTAATATTTATTGGAAAAAAAGTAACTACAATGGTATTGTACAAAACAAACACCAGTAGAAGACACTGTACACAGGAGTGCATTCTCCAGTAAGCACTAGAGCCCTAGTGGAGACTTTTCAGGCAGCATCTTAGAAGGAAATAAAATCAAACAATGAAGTTAAGACTAGGGCTCCACTATGCGCTGGCATCCACTGATGTCTGTGCAAGCCTCCGTTGCGTTCCTGTGGAAGCGGATCGATGCTTCGACATAAACATGACAAAGGCTCGGAACCGCGGATGTCAAAGGCCCTTTGCCGTCAATGGGCAGCTTGTGCACTGCGGTTTTAGCGCATGTGGAGCCCTAGACATAAGACTATATTAAAGGCAAGTTAACATGTGAATAACACATACAACCTGAGGATTTTAGAGTAAAGCTAGCCATACACGTGTCGGATTCCATGTCCAATCGATTCATCATCCGATCCATTCCGGCGATTCTGCCGGGAATCGCAGGTGTGATCAATCGGCCAATTAAGAGTATCCATCGCTGCATACCACCTTGTCCAACGGATTCCGGCACGATTCCGGGACGATTCCGTGTCCGATTCCACCTCACAAATGGCAACTCCCCCTGATCTGTGCAGAATCAGATCAAAAAGACCAACATGTTGGTTCTCTGATGGATCCGATTCTGGGCCCCCGAACGATCGGACGTGATTGGACGGACAAGGTGGGCTGCACACGATTCCGGCACGATCGATTCACGTGCACGCGCCCGGAATCGATCGGCCCGGAATCCGGCCGGAATCCGACCCGTGTATGGGGGCCTTTACCCCTTACAGTCTACAACCGGTTCTGTTATGCCCCATCAGGGGTGATCTAAGGAGGCAAGGTAAGTACCCACATTCCAACATGTTTTTCCCCATTTTAGGGCCTTTTTAGAGACTGCTGCCCTACTATATTCAAAGTTTGTCTTGTCACTCTGAACATATGCCGAATTGTGATCCTGCACTGAAGGCTCCAGTACTAATGGAGATCAATATTATTATACAAGGGGGAGAAATTGATAGAAAAACCTTTCTGGATGCTCAGCAAATGGCAGAAAGACAGTCTCTGTAGTGTGGCTTCACACAGCTCTCAAAACAAACTTTATTACAACAGAACATAGCAAACACAGGAAACTTATATGTCACATGACTGTCCCTCACAACATTGACATCTAGTGACAATACAGTAAAACATATTACACTGATATAGTTGTTGTTAATACAATACAACCCTGTATTTCAACAGAAATAGATAGCAGGCTTCTACAGGCCGAGACTTAAAGGTTGTATCAATTAAGAGCCAATCTACAATTACCAAAAATATTAACTCAACACTTTAGATTTTGCTCCCATTTTGCATGAGCTGATTTCATAGATCTGAAACATTTTCTACATACACAAAAGACCCATTACTCTCAAATATTGTTCACAAATCTGTTTAAAGTGTTAAGGTAGCCATACATTTGGCTTTTTTCACCCGATTTTTTTGTCATTCGGCCACAAATCAGGTGGGCCCACCTGGACAGAAATCTTCCACAGGAGACCAGGAATCTCCTGCATGTCAGTAAATTCCCCGGCAATTACTGTAATGGCCCACAAAGGGTGCTCGCCGATCAGCTGAGGGGCTGGCTGCAGCGTGATGACGTCATCACGCTGAAGTCCATCCCTCGTCTATTGCGGGAGAATCTCCTCGTCTATGGCTAACCTCAGTGAGCACTTCTCCTTTGCCGAGATAATTCAGCTCATGCAAAATCTGAGCAAAACCGAAAGTATTGTGTGTTAATATTTTTGGTTGGTCAGTGTATCTCCAGGAACCTCAAGTTTCAAACAATTTCTCTGATGTTGAAGCACCTTGGAGTGAGTATAGGCAAAAGAGGTATATGCAAAATAACCATTACCAACTTTCCAGATTAGAGTACTTTCCAGGATAGCGGTTTTCAGGGCAGTCTGCCATATGTGCTTATGTTTATTGTACGGAAATTATCACATGGGTTGTGGCATATATATTTGTTAACATAGACGCAGAATTTCCATGCTATTATATTATTAACAAAGGATGTTAAGGCCCCCATACACGGGTCCGTTTCCCATCGGATTCCGGGACGTTCGATTCCGGGCACGTGCACGCGAAACAATCATCCCGGAATCGCGTGAAGCCCACCTTGTCCGTCCGATCACGTCCGATCGTTCGGGGGCCCAGAATCGGATCGGACAGAGAACCAACATGCTGGTCTTTCTGATCTGATTCTGCACACATCAGGGGGAGTTGCCATTTGTGGAGTAAGTGATCGGACACGGAATCGTCCAGGAATCCGTGGGACAAGGTGGTATGTAGCGATCGGACAGACTTAATTGGCCGATCGATCGGACCTCCGATTCCCGCTGAGATCGCCGGAATCGATCGGATAGGTGATCGATCGGCCATGGAATCCGACTGTGTATGGCTAGCTTTATACATTATAGACTTGATTATGTAGAATTATAGAATGATTATCTTCTGATTTATATTGGAATAGCACAAGTGTTGTACCTAATGGGGGGGCAGGGTACCGGCTGGCCATGGCAGTGCCCCACATGGGGGAGGTCTATTGGGGGTGGTTATCGGGAGTCATACAGCAGGCAGGACAACCAGGTTGAGGAGCTTCAACTGGCCAAGCAGACCATCCACTTACCAGTGGGACCATCTGCAGATGGCCAATTGTGACCAGTTAAATACAGACATATATCATGCCATGTGTTAACTGATAAGTTAACAGCTTTAATATTACCTTTACAATCACCTGAATTGGAGCTGCCTGTGATCGAGGTATATCCCATAGGACTGAATCCTTCAATACAGGACTGATCCCCTGTGAGGGTGCTGTTTGATCCTCTTCTCTGGAGCAACACCCGCCATGTGTTCTGATGGTAAAACTTTTTAATATAGAGAGGCATATAGAGAGGCAGCAGTGCCTGAAGAAGCCCCAACATAGAGTAAAATGTGCAGTATTGTGGGTACTTACCTACACCTCTTTGCCTTCTTAGATCATCCCTAATGGAATGTGACAGAATGGGTTGTAGACTGTAGGGGATTCATGTCGCAGGGACTACCTTAGTAACCTGAACGTGGAATCCTCAGGTTGCATTACTCACATGCTCACTAGTCATTTAAGACATTATTAACCTCAGCCTTATGCTTACTGGAGAATCAACTCCCTTGTGTCTTCTCCTGTTGTTTGTTTTGTATGAAGGCATGTGGCACTGGACCAGCATAAATTGACCTAAATTGACTTAAATTGACACAGGATTGACTCAGCATATTACTTTTTATTTGGAAACTGATTTAGGTTTTGCTTAAATATGTAGTCTGGAACAAGCAAAGTGTCATTATGTGGAATCAAATGTGAAATAAAAGACACATTTCTGTCATTCATTTCTTAAAAATAATTTTATTAAAATATTTCGCAGGCCAAAACGTAATTATACCGAAGATCAGATATGGTCCCATGCCCGGAGTATGACACCCCTGGTTTAGTGTCAATCAATGGAACCTCTTCCTTTGAGGGACTGTGGACTGTCTTACTCACAGTAGACTTATCACTTTTTCTACTATTGGGTAGAAATAAGTGAAGTCTAGTACGTGTATGGTTGCTCCCATAGTGTCATCGGTTCAGTGGTAGCCTTTGGAACTCAGAAAAAGTTTTGGAAAGGTGAAAGAGAAAAAGAAGTCTTCCCAGGTGCCACATATTTTTTTTAAATTGGGATGGAAATTTTTTGGCTTTGGTAAAAGTATTTGAATACAAACACTATTAATACATTCTTTGACAAATTACCACTTCTTCAGGAGAAAGAAGTGGTTAAAAGTTTGCAATACATATATAGAGGTGTGGCTTGTTATATGAAGTGTTGAAATGACAGTTTTTTATTCAACCAGCAAGTTATTTTTTGATGGGAAATTATATAGGTGTCTCCCAAAAGATAATAACAGGATGTACAAGAGGCATTTTTGTGGAAAAATAAAATTCTCAGCTTTTATTTATATTTGAGCAAAAAGTGTCATGTCCAAAATATTCATACCCTTCTCAATAATCAATAGAAAAGCCTTTATTGGCTATTACAGCAATCAAATGCTTCCTATAGTTGCAGACCAGCTTTTTGCATGTCTCCACAGGTATTTGCCCATTCATCTTTAGCAATGAGCTCCAAATATTTCAGGTTGGAGGGTCTTCTTGCCATCACCCTGATCCTTAGCTGCCTCCACAGATTCTCAATTGGATTCAAGTCAGGACTTTTGGGCCACTCCAAAACGTAAATGTTGTTGTCTGCTAACCATTTCTTCACCACTTTTGTGTGTTTTGTTTTTGTGTCATTGTCATGCTGAAATGTCCACTGGTGCCCAAGGTCAAGTTTCACTGCAGACTGCCTGATGCTGTCGTTAAGAATCCTCATGTTTTAGATTGTCTGCCTTGAGCAGAGCCCAGATTGAACAGGATGGCCTTGGTGGAGATCCTTGGATTCTTTTTCGCCTCTCTCACTATCCTCCTGGACAGTTTGGGCTTCCGACCACGTTCTCTGAGATTTTCCACAGCGCGGAACATCTTGTATTTTTTTAATAATATTTTGTACTGCAGCCACTGGAATTTGAAACATTTAGATTTGGCCTTGTAGCCCTTTCTTGACTTGTGAGCAGCCACAATGCACAGCCACAGGTCCTCACTGAGCTCCTTTGTCTTAGCCATGACACATTCACATTCAGCCATTCACAAACTAGCTGCAGAGAGCTGCTGTTTATCACCTTGAGTTGAGTTGATTAAAACATCTGTTCGCAATAAATCAGGGTAAAATAAGGATGCTTATTCTGGACTATTTGGAATGGTAAAGAACATTGGATTTTCCCAGACTGTGACAGTTTGTGAAGGGTATGAATCATTTTGGACATGACACTTTTTGCTCAGATGTAAATTAAAGCTGAGAAATTTTTTTTTCCACAAAAATACCTTTTGTACATCGTCTTATTATGTTTTCGGAGACACCTATGTCATTTCTAGTAAAAAATAACTTGCTTGTTGAATTACTTTAGGTAAAAATTTGCTAGGGGGATGATAATTATTATGGGCTCGACTGTATATAACAACGCTTTGCCTGAATACCTGTCAAAAAAAATTATTTGGGTATAACAAATGTCAAAGCAAAGAGACGAAGGAATGAAGTGCAAAGGTTACCTCTGTACAATTTCCTTTTTTCCCCTACAATTCTAGAACAACTTTTTAGTGCTGGGGCCTCCAAAATTGGTGATTAGTAAAAATTGATTGTTTAAAAATAGTACGGTTAGATTGTAACACGTATAGTGACTTTAAAACCTACTGTGCTGAAAGGCTCAGTCAAGAAATGGACCATACACAAGTGCAAATACCTGGTACATGGAAGAAAATTAATTATTGCCATTTCCAATTTGTAATTTAATAGGAGTGGTTCACTTAGTAGAAATGTCTCCATAGAAACATTCTTTAAGTTTTGGGGTGGTAATTTTGTTATTTTTAAATATTGTTATTAAGGAATAAAGGAAAAGAGTGTTGAAGGCTAATAGAGAGATGCAGATTGCAGATGCAATGGTTGCTCTAAAGGCTTCACCAAGCCCCTAACTTGATCATATGATGTGATAAAGAGTGATGTCTGCCCATAGTCTGTATAATGATTGACAGTTGCATGTTTTGGCTGGAAGTGGAGTACATAGTGGTAGTTAGTACATGAATCCGACCTTCAAAGTAGATGGAATTCATTAAACTTATTATAGCAAAATATAAAATGGCACAGTCAGTTTGTCTTTGGCAAAAACAATAACAATGTAATATAGACTTTTGCTGGTAGATCTTTCCAGGGTTTGTGTGGTTTCAAACACCATTGTGGCATTACGATGGCAAATTCAAGTGGGTTGAAAGCTGTCAGCCTGTCACAAACCCCTGTTTTAACTTTTAACTCCGTAGACAAGGTTTTAATTGCATATCACATAGTGAAGCATGGGAATAATGCAAAACAAAATTCAATTCAGGAATGTATTAGTGGCACAAATACAGCACCATGGTACAGCGTATTTCAATAATGCAAACCCTACTGGGACTATGATGACACAATAATTGCTAATTGCATTTAATAAGCAGACAATAATCAATTAGATGTTATGAAATTCAGACAGCAAACATATATTTATATCGTATCATTACAATATACACACAGCAAACAATTGAACCATTATAACATACCATACCAATCAGATCATACCAGGAGCATATATATATATACCAGCTGGCTTTGACAATTAAGTTTACTGATGTCCTCAGAAGTAAATCCCTCCACACTCACCAAGCCTAGACATGAAATACACATCAATCACAGTTACCAAAAAGCTACTAATATCTGACGGTTATAATCATGTCTCTAAAATGAATGGGAAATATTAATTTGCAATAATGATATTTCAAGGTGACAGTGATATAAATGCAGCTATACATTTATAAACAAATAACTAATTAAATGTCTATTGCCCTTTGAATAGGTATTTCCTGTATAGCAGGACTCATGCAAAAAAAGTATAAAGCAAAATACATTTAAAACAATATGTGTTGGGTTGATACCTTGCTATTTCTTACTTGCCTCTCCTCAACACTAATTATCTCCTTTCTCATCTCTCCTCTCTCCTTAGTTATTATTTTTAAACTGATTGTATTCTATTTTTTGTTGATATTTTTACCCTTAATTTTTGTCTAATGTTTTCAGAATCCAAATAGGTCTATAGGGAAAGTTTGCACTGTAGTCCATAAAGATATATACAGTGGCTTGCAAAGGTATTCGGCCCCCTTGAAAATTTTCCGCATTTTGTCACATTACAGCCACAAACATGAATCAATTTTACTGGAATTCCACGTGAAAGACCAATACAAAGTGGTGTACACGTAAGAAGTGGAATGAAAATCATACATGATTTCAAACATTTTTTACAAATAACTGCAAAGTGCTGTGTGCATAATTATTCAGCCCCCTGAGTCAATACTTTGTAGAAGAACCTTTTGCTGCAATTCCAGTCTTTTAGGGTATGTCTCTACCAGCTTTGCACATCCAGAGACTGAAATCCTTGCCCGTCTTTTAGGGTATGTCTCTACCAGCTTTGCACATCCAGAGACTGAAATCCTTGCCCGTTCTTCTATTCAAAACAGCTCCAGCTCAGTCAGATTAGATGGACAGCGTTTCTGAACAGCAGTTTTCATATCTTGCCACAGATTCTCGATTGGATTAAGATTTAAGGACTTTGACTGGGCCATTCTAACACAAGAATATGTTTTGTTTTAAACCATTCCATTGTTGCCCTGGCTTTATGTTTAGGGTCGTTGTCCTGCTGGAAGGTGAACCTCCGCCCCAGTCTCAAGTCTTTTGCAGACTCCAAGAGGCTTTCTTTCTTCCTATCAACTCTGACCAGTTCCCTGTCCCTGCTGAAGAGAAGCACCCCAGAGCATGATGCTGCCACCACCATATTTGACAGTGGGGATGTGTTCAGAGTAGAGATGTAAAATATCCGGAAATTTTGAAGCTCGGAAAAAAAACGGAAATTTTCGGAAAAAT
>CM070042.1:35525846-35547067 GCA_036250615.1 Ptychadena robeensis | reverse complement strand
GATGGATATTCCCCATGGATGGATGGATGGGATATTCAGTGAAGACTGATTACACAGAACTGCTATACTGCCCTAGCTAATGGTTCCCTATAGCAGCAGCAGCAGCTCTCTTTACTAACTCTCTCCTTCTTCAGCAGAATGTGTAATGGCGTCCTGTACTTGATATGTTATAGGGGGTGTGAGGGTCTGTGAGGTGGGGGGTGCTCATTGGCTGGATTATGTCTGCTGACTGTGGCTCACAGGGGTCAAAGTTTCTGCAATGTTAAAAGATAGGGGGCGAACCGAACTCGCCATATGTTCGCCAACATGGGCGAACGCGAACATGCGATGTTCGCCGGCGAACAGTTCGGGCCATCACTAATCCTGACAGCTTTTTTAAAGACTTCAGTTATCCAATAAAGGGTATTACTTAAACTCCAAATTCTCTGTATTCATCAATGACTAGTATGGTACAACACTTTACTACTAGTCTATTAAAGGCAATTTCACACCTGCAGCACTGTGATGCAGGTTTTGGATGGTAATGAACATGCCAGTGGTAATGCTACAGTGTCCGTTGCCTGCCAAACTCCACATTATCGCATTGCGCTACATGTTACCATATGTGAAAGGTACATATGTTTCCTATGGAATTCTGTAAACCATGCTTTAACGCTAGATATGCTGCATTGCGGTACTGTACCACAACTACAGTGTGGCTAGTGTGAAATGGCCCCAAGTCAATTGGCAAAATTGGCTATACAAGAATCTTTTAACAAAAGTATTGGGACTAAATGCAATTTAACAACATGCATGTTCACAGTGCTTGATTGTTCTCAAATCTATTGAAAAAACAAGCAGTCCTGCCTCTCTTCAAGCGGAATTAATTATTCCCACTCGAAAAAGTTTGACTGAACCAGTAACGGACAGGTCCATATATTTCAAACTCCTAAGCAGCATATTTTATTAGACCTTGACCCTAATGCACCCATCCCTGGCCTCTGCATTATTACTGCCCACATAAAAATAACTTCACTTGAAACTTTGATTGTCAAAGAGTTTGCCTAAATAAATGCAGAACAATGTTAGATCTCAAATGTTTCTGTTGCCACTCAAAATAGCTATATGGAAAGTTATTCACCAAGTTTACTCAATGGTTCTGTGCCTCTTGTCTTAAGTGCTGGTCAGACCCTGCCAATTTACCAAAGTTTTTGCCATTTTCCTTTTTTTTTGTGAGTCCCTTAAATTTAGAGTCACTCTGTCCCATAATTGTATAACTACAGCCGAAATATCGAAAAATAAATTCCCTGTCACCATAAACTGACCAACATCCCAAAATAAATAGAGAAGAGGAGGGGTATCAGTACGAGTGTGGACCAAAATAGATTTTCTGGTCAACAGACGATAGACACCACAAAATGTCCTCCAGAATGGAGGCTTGGGGACTTTAACGGTCAGCTAGACCACCTTCAGATGAATAAATATGTAATAAGAAAGTAAATTCAAAAACATTTATAAAAAAATTTTATTTTTATTTTCACCTACTCACAGTAAGTTTATCACGCATATATGCTGCTGTACATGTTAAACCTTAGATGACTGGTTCCCAAATTTACTCTAGCAAACTTATCTGCTTAACTCCATCAGCCTATACACTGTTTGAATAATCTACCTGTGATACTCTTCAATTACCATACTACGTAAGCCTTATTGTTTTCATTCCCCATCAGGCACGCCCATATATACGTTGTTACTTCTTACTCATGTAATGCACTAACCCCGACCCTTACCCATGAACCCTCACTTTATAATACTTGGGATTCACCCCTACCTTCTTTCACCTCACTTTTCCACCCTATCCCTCACTTTCCCAACTATTGTTTTGCTCATAATGAGGTTCCATCACGTTAGCTGTTTGTGTTTCTCACCGTATCACCGCAATACTCCTTGATCCTTCTACACTTCCCCACCTCACATTAACCCAGCATATTCCATACCCTGACGGGCCTAACCTCACATTAGCACGGTCATGTGGGGTGTCACTCTTAACCCTTAACTTTGTCTTCCACCGACTTACATACCTTTAATGCCCACTAGGTTATTCACCTGGTGGGTTGTGACGTGTGATCTGTGAGCTCCCTGTTCGCCAAGTTAACCCTAAGGTTGCGGTATCGCGACTTCCACGCTGTAACTAGTCATCCTAATGTGAGTAGTATACACCATATTGCACTACGATGGAATCCTGACCAACAAAGGTGTACCTGTTATCAATAACCTTATCGCCCCCACAGAATTCTACACCTACAATCTCCCGTATCCCCTGATGAAGAAACTGAAACGTGCGTCGGGGTACTTTCATCTTCATTAATATCTGATGATCTTTTCAATGCCTGGACGTGTGGCAGGATTGATGTTCAGGATGACCCAAGGACAGTGCATTTCGTTATATGTACCGGACTTTACTGCTATTTAATTTATGGACTACCATTTTTTTATAAATGTTTTTGAATTTACTTTCTTATTACATATTTATTCATCTGAAGGTGGTCTAGCTGAAGTCCCCAAGCCTCCATTTTGGAGGACATTTTGTGGTGTCTATCGTCTGTTGACCGGAAAATCTATTTTGGTCCACACTCGTACTGATACCCCTCCTCTTCTCTACAGCCGAAATATCGTTAAACTTTTTTTTAACAGAAAATAACTTCATTCAAATGTATTCGATCGAACAAAACGGATTGAATTAAATTATTTGACATGTCCTATTTACATTCGATGGTTACCAATATGATCAAAATTTACCAACATGTCCGATAACTTTAGATCGGTTTTGTGTTTGATATCGATAACTTTATATCGAACTAACAAATTGTTCAGTACTCGATTTTCAACATTTAAATTTAACTTTCAACATTCCTCTGTTTCTCACTGCATCAGCAGCTACTATTACAACTAAAAGAACTGGCGCCCCAAAATAAATGTTAATAAAAAAAAAATTCAAAAGTTCAATAAAGTAGTAATAAACTAATTTATTAATTAGTTCATGGACAACTCTCAGACTCCCTAAACATAAAGAGAATTACACATTAAGTCAGCCTAATTTTCCTTCTTTTTCGGCAATCTATTCTCTGTTGTTATCACTGGAAATGTTACCTAATTTGGAGGGCATATCCTTTACCAAGTACAAAAAAAAAATAACAGAATTTGCTACTGACATTTCTAACTCAAAAAGGGTGCTACCTAATTCACATTCACAAATTTCATATAATGGAACCATACTGGAATACAGTACATTTAGATATATCCGCAGTAGTATTCCATTGAACCCCCCAAAACTTTACCACATAAATCTTCCACAGAACTCCTAAAATTCTCTCTCCAAACCTTGAAATGCATGGGCTGGGAAAGTTTGATAAAAATGGCGATGTTCCCGAAATGATCATATGCATTATTATGCAAGCATTCCAACTCATGCTAAAACAATCTGACCTGCAGCAATTATTTCACATATTCAAGAGATTCATAAAGTCTGGAGTACACTTCAAAATTTGTTTCTGTGTGTTGCAACAACTCATGAAATACTTTCTGTTTTTTCTGATCTGGAATTTTACAACTAGACAGACACTTCCTTATACTACAAGACACCTTCTTGACACAACTCAGATGCCAGCAATTATGAGGACTGTGATCTAGACCTTAGTACTACAAGGAGTTAAGCCCCCCATACACGCTTTCATTTGCAGCCAATTTTGCAGCCAATCGACCACTGTTCGTGTTTACGGCGATCGATCTGCTGGGAAATTAGCTGCAAATGTAAAGCGCTCTCCTCAAAATCCATCGCCATAAATCAGCCCACAAATCGATAGAATACATTACACATGTATTACACATGTTTAGATCAATCTTCTTACTTTGGATCCAAATTAAATGCCGGCACACAAAGGGTTGTATAATGGGCTTTACATTTTTTGCTTTTTCTGGTTCATCCTTTCAACCTATTTTTCACAAAGTGATGTAATCACTGTATGTCTGTGTTACATATGAGTTGTTGGGAGGGATCATTCGGGTGCTGTATATAGCTTAAAAAAAAGGGAGGTGTGGTAGTTCCATGATTGGAAGGACTAAAATCCACCATGAACAGGCTAGAGATTGGAAGGTTGGGGGTTGAAGCTAGATTTTGCTGATTGTCCATCAACTAGAATACCTCTACAACTACAACTTGCTGCAGGTTCTGATTTATTTTTGTATAACTCGGGGGGGGGGGGGGGGGGGGGGGGGGGGGGGGGGGGGGGGGGGGGGTAATGCATCTGCCGGCCCTGCCAAGCAATGAGCTCAGCCTGGGAAGCTCTGCCAATCTGTATTTTACAATGCAGAAGCAGAGATAGATGAAAGAGCTTACCATGGGTGGATCTTCCATCTGGCTCTGCCTGTGTATGTAAGATCTGGACTCACACGGCCAGCTCTCACATACACAGAGAGCCAGAAAGTGTATGGGAAGATTGTAAGGTGTATGGTGTCCTTAAGTTCCCCATACACTTTACAATTCTACCATACAATTACTGTACAATCCACTTTTGTTCTACCAAAACCATGTAATATGAGGACCTTTCTAAACCTTCCAATCACTATGTATTCTATCAGGGAGGGCCCGTCACTACATAGATCTAAAGGAAATTGTATTGAGTAATCTCAATGTGTTTGGGGGCTTTATGCTTGAAAAATAATCCTGACTACCCAACAATCTTTAGTGAACTACAAATGGATCAATATATGCGGGGGGGAAGCGATGCCCCCTCGATTAACATGGAGGTCTATGGCGCCGCCCCCTTCGTCGTCACAGATGATGCAGAAGACACAGGGCCAGAAAAGGTCAGTGAGCCTGTAGCTATGCAGAAATGCTGCAGGCTCAAGGAGAGGCAGTGATTGTGCCTGATCTAAGATCAAACTGCACCTGTGCTGGCTTTGGGCGTAATGCCCAGGAGGGTTATATGCAAGGCACCAAAATAACTGTAGGTAGTACAAAATTTATTAATCATATCCTTGAATGAAAAAACAGTCTTTCCTAAATTGATCATCTATGAATGACACACGCTATACTATTATTTACCGTATTTTTGGACTATAAGACGCCCCCCCCAAAAAAATCAGGGTACAGCTTATGAAGCATACAGCTCTGCAGAACGGGATCAGGAGGCTGGGAAAGACACTGAAAACTTTTCCGTCTCTTCTAGCTACGGCTTTGCCGGTTGCAGTATGGAGCTCCAACTGGCAGAACTGCAGTTATCAAGGTATTTTTTACCAGGATGAGATGCTTCGCTGTATAGGGAGGGTCTTATCAGCTGAAAAATATGGTAGTTTATTTAGAAAAAAAAACAACCATCTTTCAAATGAATTGAATTAAGACAATGTTATGAACTTGATATTTGAATCTTTGGGATTTGTTTTATAATTGATACTCTACCGAATTTAACGAAGCAAGAATAATACACATTTTTGCACAGGAACACTTTGTTATGACCTTGCATTTAAACCATAACCCCTTTCTGTACCACTTTCCAGGTGATTTCTTCAGAACCTCTTACTAATGACACAATTAGTTATAATTAGGCACTGGGTTCCTTTGTAGATATTTCAAATGTGACAGTGTTCAATTACCTTGCTCTGACCTTACTCTTGCATAACTCGCATATAGCAGATCTGCAAATAATTTTTTGGGTAAATGAGGCTATAATAACTGTGTGGTCATTTCATCAATGTAAGAACCAAATGGAAAATGTTAAAGTGCTTACAGGATAAGCTTTAACTGGTTGACATGGAGTTTGAGAAAGCGCTATATACATAATGAACAATTACTTTTTTAATCCTTTAAAAAGATACGATAGATAGCTGCTCTGAGTAAACAATTTTGATCAACTAATGGCTCAAGTCTTCTTAAGCTGGCCATACACCTTTAGATTTCTCTGTCAGACATCCTTTAGATCTACCAACAACTATGTAGTATAGGGTCCTCCGCAATTGAACACAGCTTCTTTTTGTGCCCCTTCCACCTCCTGCACATACCAGGCTCCACGACAAACCTTGGTAGGAAAGGGGGGGCAGGCCCAATGCCTAACCTCAAGATAGGGTAGAGATCACATGGTTACATGTATTTATCCTCCTGGTCTCCTGATACCTTAAATGCACCCATAGGCGTTGATTATATTGCTTTTAGTAAATACTAAACTTTGACATCTATTGTAAAGTGAGTAAATCTGGACCTACCTGTGTATTAATGTATAAGGAATTTCATATGTGCTGTTTTGTTATCCCCTAATTTGAATCACACAGTGCACAACAAAGACCCCTGAAGAAGCGGACATGCAATGTTTTTAAATAATTGTTGTAGATTTTATCCATGCTTGGAATTGTATGTATACACCGTGCCCTGTTTGGCTTTGTACTTGATCATTTCTATATTTTTTTAATTTGAGTTTGCAATTTCACTGGAATTAATAAATCTAATCTATTTTTTGATAGGACTGCCTTTACAGTCCCCTTGCTTCTTAGGGAGGATTACTTAAAACGTTTAGTTTTACCTTATTTTATAGGGTAGAGACCATGTTAAAACTGTTAGTTGTCTTATTGGGAATATGAAAGCCATCTTTAATAACATGGCTGTGATATGTGCAGGAAGTTAGGCACATATGTTGCTGCCTATCCCATTTTCTTCCTAACCATGTCCAATGCCTAAAGTGTATCTTATAAAAAAAAAGGGGACCCTGTGTCTTAGTTTTAATGTCACTGCCTCTGCTTTGTTGGCTCTCAGAATTAGTAGGAACCAGCACACCATTAATGAAAAAATGCAGAACAATGTACATAAGAATCCCATATTAAAATAAATCACACACATTAAAACATGCATAGATATGACCCTAGTAGTAAAGAATTAGCTGTTCTCACCGCACTTGTACATATACAGTATTTCTACATTATATACTACTGTATTTAATACACACCTGCCATTGTAGTTAATAGTTTATCATATATTTTCATGGAACAACATTGAAGAAATGACATCTCGATACTAGATAATGCCTCTGTGATAAGGTTTTATTGGACGTCATCCCAAAAACCATCTGGCAATAACCTTATGTAGCATTAAAAACCACCATTGTAAATGTGCCCTTACAGTATCAATTTGCTGTCCCAAACTACCCAACTAGATCGCAGAGATGGTCAAAAAATTAGAAGTCACATTTTTATGTTGATATGGACTTTTCCACTGAAAGTTGAATTTTGCATTTGTTTTTTAGCCACAGTAATTGAGCCTAAGGCTGAGACTATGCTGGGGCGTTTTGCTAGTAGCGGTGTGGCTGCGGAAAAAAATGTGGTTCAGGCACTATTTTTAGTCCATTGCAATGGACAAAAAAAAAAAAAAAAAAAGCGGCCAAAAAACTGCTTTTTTGCATGTGTTTTCAGGCCACAGCAGTGGAGCCTGAGCTTAAAACTAAGCACCTTGGGTGCCCCTAAATCAATGTGTATGGAGTGTGGAAGATAAAATAAGCTTATGTTAACTTTGCATGTGTTAAAATAAAAACGTTTAAAAAATATTTTTATGGATGTCATGAATCCATATGAAACTATTTCAAATTCACCACTTCAGAGGAACAGATGCATCATGTAATTAAACCTTTTTTATTTTTTGCACGTAGTGTAGCCACACGTACTGAGTGGGAGTCTGTCCCCTTTAAAGCTAGCCATACACAGTCGGATTCCATGGCCGCTCGATCACCTATCCGATCGATTCCGGCGATTCTGGCGGGAATCGCAGGTGTGATCGATCGGCCAATTAAGAGTATCCGATCGCTGCATACCACCTTGTCCAACGGATTCCGTGTCCGATTGTCCACCTCACAAATGGCAACCCCCCCCTGATCTGTGCAGAATCGGATCAAAAAGACCAACATGTTAGTTCTCTGTCGGATCCGATTCTGAGCCCCCGATCAATCGGACGTGATCGATCGGACAAGGTGGGCTGCACACGATTCCGGCACAATCGTTTCGCGTGCACGCGCCCGGAATCGATCGGCCCGGAATCCGACCCGTGTATGGGGGCCTTTAGGCCATGTCCCAGGAGGCTTTGTAGCCAGAGGAGTTAAGAGTAGGAACACAGGTTGAGGAAGGGCAGTCGAGAGCAGGGAGTACTGATGAGACAGCAGCAGCCGGGCACACTAGCTGGCTCCAGGCTCCGTGTGCTCACCTGTCTATGGCGGCGTGCGTACAGCCAGCGGACCAAATAGTACGTGCTTCCTTTGTCAGACCCAGTTGCCAGGCAGTCTGCCTCATTCGCAGACACACTAATTACCCTGATAACCCTCTTCAAGTGGGGTGGGGTGGACCATACACGGCGGGACCAACGCCTTGGGATCCGATCCTGATTAATCCAGCTCTGATCGGGCTTTGCAGCTGTAACTTCCCAGTGAGGTACACAGACCTTCACTTGCTATACCTGAGAAGAGGACCTGCCCCTGTGTGAAAGGGGACAGGTTGAAGCCTGCATCCTAGTTGTGTTAAAGATGTTTGCCGTGAGTTTTCATTACCAGTTCCTTTCTGGTGGATAAATAAGCGGTTTACGCAGTACGCTCATCTCTGTGTCGTTTGGTTGATCCTGAACCTGTACAGCCTAAAACTAAAAATAGATGTCCGTTTCTACCAGCTGTAGCTCAGGTACATTTAATCAAAGTAAATGCAGAGTGTGAGGTTTTGGTCCATTACAATGCATATGGGCTTATTCTCATATTTTAACAAGCCCAACCCTCATTAAAACAATTACAAGGTGAACCAGGTGTAGGTTCTGAACATCATCATCTGTAATGATGTCTAATGGTCTTTGGGATTATGCCTGTCCTGCCTTGACCCATTGTGCCCAATATAGAAACATTACAGAATAATGTGCAAATCAGCCTTTGCTTCTGCACCATGGCACTGATGGTATTTTCAAATGATTGTTACTACTATTGTTTCCATTGTTTTTATGATGGATTACACATATTCAATAATCATTATTTAATTCATTTTCACCTTCTATCTTGTTCAAAGATATGTCATGTGTTTAAAAAGGGTTTTTATTCAATAAACGATTTTATTAATTGAGCGCTATCACTGGGTTTAAAACTGTCCATTCACGGTTAGATTTTTTGGCATGATCGATAAAAAAATTGAGGAATTGATTCCTATTTAACTGAATTGATGGACCAAAAGTGATGAAAATCGCACATTAAACAGAAAAAGTCTTGATTGGTCAGGTTGGAATATATCAATTGGCAGGTACAAGTATCTGACCAATTTTTTAGGTTTTTTGATGGATTTGTATCCAATCGTATTATAAAGCATGCACACAGGCGTTTGTAATTGAATTAATTAGTTTTGCTTCAATCACACCGTGTGGTAGTACTATAGATCAATATTCTAATGACAGTCAATATTTAAAATGCACAAGCTGGTCGACTAGATGTTTGATTCAGCATAAGTTGATGTGTACGCACACACATATCTATTTGCAATATGTTAGAGATGACAGCATTGTTATTGCAAATGATGTTAGCTAGCATGACATTCTTAATTCTTATGACTTGCCTTTATGTCTCAAAATTATTCACTCACTGTTACACACTGAAACAGCAGGTATTAGGAAGGGAGATTGATGGGGTCAGATATGGAGATGGGAGATAAATCTGAAGAGATAAACTGGCCCTAGACCTTTATATTTGCGGCCGATTTTGCCACTGATCGACCACCGTGCGCGCTCACATAACCGTAATTTCTTAGACTGATCCAATTACTTTGGGTGGCGCCCCATCCAAAGTAATGACTGGCACACAAAGGGTCATTACTCACAGTTGATCTCACGAGAAATCAGTCTGAAAATCAGACGTCTATGGCCAGCATTAGGGATAGAAGCTTAGAGACAATGCATGGCTTGATGTGCTTTCCATGACAATCACTAAAAATAGTATGTTTTATCCTTCTTTTAAGAGAACTTTTGTTTAAGCTTTATCCAGTATACTGTGTCTCTTCACATTTACAAATCAGCTATAACATTTTGATAGAGGTGTATTTGAAAGATGAGGATAGACTAAGTACCCTAGATAAGTTTATGTTCTGATTTGTCCTCTTATTTTCTGTTATGGTTTCTAGAACTGCCATCATTAATGTGGGATTCCAGAAATATTTTTTATGGAGTAAATCTTTGCACTTTATACATTATACATTAATTTGTTATTCTTTAATGTGGTATGTGTGTGGTGTTTGAGGAGTCTTGGGGTTTAATATCTTTTGGAAAAATAAGTGTGGTACATGAAGAAATGTACAGTTCTTTAGAGACTTTTTCAGTATAATGACAGGCCCTCTTGAAGGCTTGTCGATACTGGCAAATGATGCCCAACACAGTTTTCAAGAAAGGATGGGGCACTAGGTTAGAAACGCAGATCTTTGATTAAAGTACTTCATTTAAACGTTCCAACCTGATCCTTTGCTCTCAGTGCTTTCTCTTCAGGCACTCTGGGTTGGGGAGTCCACTCCTCCTTCACCTCTCCCTTGCAATGTTTAGTCATACAGCTACTTAACATTGAATGGTGATGATGTGATGAGAATCCTGGGGTTTTTAGTCCTAAATGAGTAATTCATTTAGTACTGTGCTCCAAAAAAGGTATTTGGGTAAAGTTTCAGGGGATATCTTTTTGCCATGAACAACAACCTCTATTTTTTGTTGAATAAACAAAAAGGGAACATTTATAGGAACCTAGTCATAAGATTACATTCTGGACAATGTAGCTCTCCAACCCCTGAATTGCTGTCAGGTTCCTTTGTGTTCCGGCTTGTTATGGGCCTTGTGGGGTCTAATGGCTGCCATTGTTTTTGGGCGGCTGCTCTCTATTTTTGTGCCTCTTGGGGAGTCTAGCTCGTACTGAAAAAATTTGTCCAGAACCGTCCACCCATCTAAGAATCTCCAGCTTGTTCCTCTTCTCCCTTCCTCCTTTTGAGGTAACTGCATGTGGCTGTTGATGGGTGTGACAAATTCAACTACCATCTTCCATCTACCGCTATTGGTATGGAAGATGGCTCACTATAATGCCAGAAGGGTTAAACCTTGTATTTAAAGCATGAATAAATCATGCTAGAATTTTCTGTGTATTTACCATTATTAACAGGGTATTTATCTGGGTATCAGCAGTGCCCATTCCCAAAACACATTTGGGTATGAACAAATTTTTAAACCTCTGACCTCTTTGACTTTTCACAAATATTCGTGACTGCTGATCTTACTTTTTACTTATTCATAAAGAAAGAATGTTTTACAATGTGACTCAGCTAATGAATGTTCACTGTCGTCAATAGCCTGGTCTTTAAAATTATTCACCATCCATTGAAGCCTAAGCCAAATATAGGGTAGTAAGTTGCAGCTCTTGATCTCTATCTCTCCTATAAACCACCAAAATGTATGGAGGGATAAAGCAGTAAACTCTTTTCATTTTGACCGTCAGTTTGTAGGATTTAGAGATGTAAGTTAATTAATTTCATTGTACATAGGTGCTAAGTTGCACATGTAAATAGCATATTACTCATGCAGAGATTTATTTTACAAATTGTTTCTTGCCAGCTCATGTTCAGACAAGGAAGTTTGAACTTAATGATACTAGAAATCTGTTCCTGTATAAACTATGTAAAATATGTATTTCACCAGTTATTTATGGCCGTTTATTGTTCATACAATGAAGTGTTCATTTTCTAAAATGTTTGTGAT
Organism: Ptychadena robeensis; assembly: GCA_036250615.1. NCBI lineage: Eukaryota > Metazoa > Chordata > Amphibia > Anura > Ptychadenidae > Ptychadena > Ptychadena robeensis. Next base: position 35,535,309 of record CM070042.1, on the reverse strand, counting down.
ATTATAGTATTATCATTATGATAGTATTGTGATGTAATGTCCTTTGTAAGCTTGCAATATTATAACAAATGGAAATAGTAGAGTGTTGTACCGTGTTAGCCATCGATAAATACAGCAAGTTTGGAGTTCAAGTGATACCGTTTATTGGCTAACTGAAGTCATTAGAGAAGCAAGCTTTCGGGATATCGCAGATCCCTTCTTCAGGCTAATACAATCCTGGTTCTTGAAACTTACATTTATACACAAAATAACACAGTCATTGAACAATAGTAACAGTTTTGTCTTGACACACATGACTGATGGAGGTGAGAGTGAAGGGTTAGTTAATGGAGATAGTGATCAGAGTTAGGAAGAGTTATTGGGGGTAATAGAGATAAGAGGTTCAGCCGTGATATTCACCTCCTTCAGCAAGTAAAATGTCCATAGACCTGGGAAGCAGAGAAATATGGCAACATAGGTATTTCTTGGAGAAACCTAAATAGCAATGGTCTTTAAATTATCAGAGATAATTATTATTGTTCAGTGATGAAGAGTTCCATCAGTTTTGAAGAAAGAGGGGGGGTTATTGTGAGTGTTCTTGAATTCAGTTAAAGTTGTAGTGGCACATGAAGTTGTTGCCCCTATTTAAACTGTATTCCAGAGTTTTGAATTTTTTTATAAATTTACATTCCCATTCCAGCCTCTCTTTCTGTGTTTTCAAATTCCCCATCAGTACCATAACCCTGAGATCTCTTATGCTGTGGCCAGCTTTGCAGAAATGGGCTCCTACAGGGACATCGGTTTTCTTGTTCTTGATAGTGTACCTATGCAGGTTCATACGCTGGTGAAGGGTTTGACCTGTCTCACCAACATAGAATCCTGTAGGGCATTTTTTGCACGATGTTGCAAGATCTTCAATTCCACAGGAACTACAATGGCTTTCACCCCACGATCAAACTCAAATTAAACCACTCAGCATCAGACTTGTAGCAGCTCATCTAGACCCTGTCTACACGCCCGCCCACGGGAGACAACGGCTGACTGTACCTATTGACCTAACGCCACAACTACCATTACCTTCTATCTGACTAAATTACCTACCCTATATCTTGCTGCGCTGTGTGGTCATCGCCTGTCCCCGAAAGGTGGGAGCCTCCCGCTCCACCGACCTATGGTACTTCGAGCTGAGCTAACCTATCCTGTCCTCTGCACGCCGTGACGATTCGCTACGTGACCTGCACATCTTGCCAATAATCATTACCCCCTGAGGAAGTTTTTCGTTGAACGAAACGCGCGGGCCTTTGATTTCTTATGATCGCAAGGTGGCTGTACTGCCCGGAAGATCGATGGAGCCGACTCATGTGTGGCTCATGAGCGTCTGACAGTGCTACAGTTATCATACTATATTACTGTGTTTGTGTTTTTATGCATGTACATATCATACTATAATTTTTGGTCCTTTCTGCAATTGTTCTTTTTGCATTTTCTCTCTCATCCTTCGTTTAAATTTTGTGCCAGTATTCTGGGATGCCGGTCATTTGGTGGCTGAGAGTGAGAGACCTATAATTTTGCTTGTCTTTAATGACTTCAGTTAGCCAATAAACAGTATCACTTGAACTCCAAACTTGCTGAACAAATGGAAATGAAATAGAAGCCCCCCATACACCTTTAGATCACTCCATACAATTTCCATTAAACCTACCAACAACTATGTAGTGCCCTCCCTGATAGAATGCATACTGATGGGAAAGTTTAAACAGGTCCTCATATTACATGGTTTTGGTAGAACAAAAGTTGATTGTACAGAATTGTTGTAAATTGTATGGTAAGATTGTAAAGCCGTTCATACACAGCTCGATGAAGAAACAGTTTGGAGCAACATCAGACGCCATGTGCGCTCACAGCACCCAATGTTGCTCTAATCTGTAACAAGATTTGAGCCATCTACGGTTCCTTCTAGCAGGATCAACGGATCCTGCTTGAAGGAACTCGATCAAGCGGGTTTCCAACATGTTTGAAAACCTTGGTCGAAATCCATTACTTTGAATGGGGACTGTGGGTTTCCATTCAAAGTAATGGCTGGAATGCCAGCTGAAGGGCACATAGGTGGCTGTGATCAAGTAGCTGGGAGTGTGAAGAGGGTGGGGCCAGCACGTCTCTGTGCGAAGGGGGGGCGTGCAGGCTGGCTGACTCTCTACTTCTGCCCAGCCGGTCACTGGCTGGGGAAAAGCAGAGACCCCAGGGGACCAAGGGGAAACCGGGTCCCCATCGAAAGGAAATTGATGTGCCCATGTGGTGCATATTAATTACAGTTTGATTGACTCGCAATCAATCACATGTGATGGCGTCACCATGCTGTGATTGATCGCCGGTCGATTGCACGGGAATCTACCCATGTATGCCCAGCTTAAGGTGTATAGGGGCCTTAACAGTTCCTTATAGTAATGCAGATGAGAGACTATAAATTAACCAATGGTAGCCATTAAGTCTTTGCGCTATGGTCATTCAGTTGTATCACCTGCCTCTTTCTGGTTAGTCTAGTTTCTTAGGAACGTTTATCCAGCATTTGTTCAGTATTATAAAATTGATAATTTAGGAAAGCACTGCTCATGTTAGTGCTGTCATTATTAACTAAGCATTGATATTTTACTTAACATAGGTGTATTCAATACATGAGCTAAGTGTGGATTAGTATCTGTGTTTAACTTCTTAAACAGTTGTACACTCTGAATCATCATCTTCTGAGCTTATGTTATGGAAACGTTACCAGGGTTAAATGAACACAGATGACTGTTCTTGTGAATGTGTTGAATTAACTTACATTCACGGTTAGTTTACATTCACTCTACCAGTTAAAATCCTTGGTCTTCGTAATACCACCATTCAGTTAACCCATGTGTCTCTTTATGGTTGCTCTATTTTGAGTTCTTAAGCCCCCCATACACCACATACAATTACCATGCAACTTCTGTACAACCAACTTTTCTTCTACCAAAACCTTGTAATAGGAGGACCTTTCTACACCTTCCAATCACTATGTATTCTATCAGGGAGGTCACTATACTACATAGTTGTTGGTCTCGTGAAAGTTGTATGGAGGAATCTGAAGGTGTATGGGGGGCTTTACATTTAAACTGTAGCTAACTTTATGAATATGTCTTAATGTGGGCATACACAGTTTGATTTTGACATCCGATCGACTTTAAAAACAATAATTTGAAAATGTATTAAATTTTTTTTTCTATTAACTAATTTAATTAGATTCATTATCTATGATCTGACTTGTTGGTACATTTTAGTTAATTGTTCAAGTATCTGATGTGCTAAGGGCTTAAGCTTTTTTGATTGGACATGTTGGAAAATCATCGTCGATTGTGCCAAAATCGTTTTATAATCGTGGATGTTTGTGGTGTTTCTTCTGGATCGATTAGATTCCATATAATAACATAGACCACTTCAATCGGAACTTCGTTTCCATTCCAAAATCGACGATTTTAGTAATATTTTGGAATCGAAATCTCATCACAATCGCAAACTCAATGTGGGGTGTATGTTGATGCGATTAAGATCGATTTTTGATTAGACGATTGAATTCCTCGATCCAATCGAACATCGATTGAACCAAAATTGAACCGTGTGTTGCTAGCTTTAGGCAAGGAATCAATCTGTTTACAATCCATTATACTGGCGTTCCCCAGGCAGTTGCTATAATCAGGCATTTAACAGCCAGTTAACAACCACCCATGTAAATTATCCTATAAGCAACAATTAAGGTCTTATCTATAATGGTTTCTTATGGTCATTGTGTTCTCTTTATTTATTTATAGAGGAAATGTCACTACAAATATGAAAGTGTTAAACATGACCCTTAAGCTGGGAATAGACAGTAAGATTTACCCTCAACCCCCCGACCCGATTTCGGCACTAGGGGCGGGTGTAATGACGTCATCACGCCCACCTGCTAGTACCAAGAATCGGCCGGCACTCTTTGTGTGCAGCTCATTACTTCGGCTGAGGGCAGCCGAACTAATGGGATCGGATTAAAATTAACCGTCATGACGGATCACTGTGCGATCTGACATGACGGCTGATATAAGCAGAATCCTGCTAGTTGCTCCACCCAATTCCTAACGGATGCGGGAGCGTGCACGGCATCTGATCGGCGGTCGGGTCGTGCAAGAACGTCTATGCCTAGCTTAAGGGCTTGTTTTTTATTGCGTCTTCATCCCACAGACGTCCAACGCAGCCTGAAAAGCTTTGGCAGTGGTTTGAATTTTCCTATTCAATTTACTAGGGTACCTTACAGGCAATGTGACGCTGATGCACCCTAAACGTCAAGCCATGTCATGTCTGTGTCCAACGCAATCAAAGAGGGGCAATGGAAACAAGCACAGAGATGTTACATAAATTAAACAGATGTTTGGGTGAGGTCTAGGATGGTATAGAAGAAAAAGCTGCAGTTCTATATAATGACAGTATGGGATTCGAGACAATTCACATAATTACCTATATCTGCTGCCTAGATGATTGGTGCTAACAACTACCAAAATGTTTTCTTTTTTTCCTTCTAGAAGAACAACTTCTCATGTTGTTTAAAGTTTGACCCTATCCATTATTTAATTCCCAGATATGACATTTTACCTGACATAGGTGTGGACCAAAGATGACAAATGAGGGTGGATTAGTGTTTGCGCTGCGTGATGTCTTGAAAAGATGAGCTTACTCGTCTTTTTTAACATGTGTTATGGATATGTATCCAGGGCTTAATTCAAGTAGATTAGTGTTCTACTGAAATTGAAATCTATTCATCACTCTGATGGAAACAAGTGTTGTCCAAGACTATTTTTGATGACTTGTGAATTTGTGAAAGAAGAGCTGATACCGTGCACCATCTACGTTTAAATGATTAACTTTATTCTATGGGAAGAGCCCATGACAATGTAAGCATTGCCTTTTTTTTAACAGTACCACAAATATTGTGGCTTGTTTATTTCCCCCCTAACATTGCTTGTTAATTGTAGGTTATTATATAATATATAATATATCCATTATTTATACAGCCTCACTTTGATTTTTAGTTCCTCACAGTCTTTGCAGAGTAAAGCCCCCCATACACCTTTAGATCACACCATACAATTTCTATTAGATATACCAATAACTACCTAGTATAGGGGTCTCCCTCATAGAATACATAGTTATTGGAAGGTTTAGAAATGTCCTCATATTACATGGTTTTGGTAGAAGAAAAGTTGATTGTACAGAAATTGTATGGTTAGATTGTAAGGTTTATGGGGGGCTTAATGTTCCTTCTCAAAAATGCTTGGCCAACTTAATTAAAACAATTGTGACTTAAGTTAGTTTTACACTCATCATACACACAATCGTACCACCACACAGTGTGATTGATGAAAAACTGATCAATTCCTTTCCTTTCCCTGTGTGCTTGATATATAGTACCATTTGATAAAGAATCAATGGAAATGCTTAGAAAATCTGTCAGATACTAGAACAATCAACTGAAATTTACTAACATGTTCCATCACTGCTCGATCAATTTATGATCAATTCAATCATTTTTGGTCGATTGATTCAGGTAAAAGCAATTGATTTTTAAACAATTGACTTAAATAATCAATTTAACCATGCATGGTCACCTTTATTTTATTATCTTGGTTTCCTGTGCACATGACTAGCTTCTTTTTTCTAGCCGCATAATAGAAAGTCCTGTTGTCGCAGAGCTTCCAAAAAATATGTGGAACTACCCTGAGTTGTTCTACAGGTTGGGATCTGTTTGCGTTGTTTAATGAAATGATGGTCCATATAAACGTCTGAGTCCTTTGGCTTTTCCACAAACATTTATGACTGCTGATCTCCCTGCTTATTCATTCATGAAGGCAGAATGTTTTACAGTGTGACTCATCTCCTGAATCTTCATTGTTGTCAGTAACCTGGCCTGCTAAGCTGTCCACTATCTACAGAAATATAAGACAAATATAGGATAGTAAGTGGCAGATCTTGATCTTTTATCCCATAAGCCACAAAAATATATAGATGGATAATGCATAAAACTCTGTTTGCTTTTGATTTTGTGCTTGGTGGATTTGAAGATGTCAGGGATTTCAATTTATTACGTAAAACACATTCTTAATTGCTATATTAACAATGTAAATAAAATATTGCACAGACATATTTACTTTACAGATTTATTTATTATGTTTATATTTATTATGCTCAATGTTTAGACAAGAAAGCTGTGTTTTTATGACAATCTGGTACAGGTAAACTACACAAAAGAAAACACCATAAAAACTAAAGAATAACATGACATTTCTTTTTCAGTTTCAATGTTGCCTTTAAATAGTTAAATTTGTAGGTAAGTAAAAAGAAAAACAAACAGATTTTCATTTTCCAAATTGTATACTTGGGGACATGGATTCACTTGTAGATTGAAACCTAAGGTTCTGGCCTATGTGTTACCTCCATCGTATGCCTGTCTTCTGGGCCAATAAGGCTGTCTAATGTACAAAATATCATTGTATTTCGATAAAATGTATGTTTCCATAAAAAGTTATGAAAGGCTCATATAATTCCCTATCCATGACCAGATAGATAAGATGAACCCCTCATGCAATATGCCACCCCCACAATCAGTTTTTAGAATAAAAAACAAACACTTGTATTGGAGTTAAATGGTCACAGCGCCTCTTTATTATAAAAAACAAATTTAATACAAAATAAACATATCTCTGAACATTAAAATTCAGACATAAGTGTGGTAACTGATGTTTAAAGGGTTTTTACAACATCATAGATCCCAAGTGTCTGCTGCTTTAGCCCAACAGGGATTTAGGCCCCTAGCCACCACTTATCGACTCAGTGACAATTAAAGCTCTCACTGACCAAATGAGATCGCCCAACCATCTGGTCAGTTCCATCTGACCATACTAACTTTGGATACCATACTACCAATGTTTCCCTATTTATTATCTTTACCACAATCTGCCCACATTCTGAGACCAGCAACCTGCCACTCTATGACAAAATATTAGGAAAAATGATCACTTTAAGTCGAAAAACCCCAACTTACCAAAACCAGTGCCTTTCTAACCAATAGGGTAGGGTAGGAAGCTTTCATCTTACCTTTTTTTGGCAAAATGATGGCCCTCACCCTTGCTTCACCCTGACCTCAACGTCACCACCCCCTGAAGCGTACCACTAATAAGTAAAAGCTTCCAGCTACACCCTGTTCACTATTTACAAAATACGGAATACCTAACCCTTACATTACAGCCCCCCTTCTCATCCCTGTCATGTAGGTCTTATGCTTATTTCACTTCTTTACATGGCTCCAGGTCTTCCTTTTTTCACAGTTAGTTGTTAATATGTTGGCTGGCAGAACTGTTGTCCTTCTGATATGCCTTTGGTAGCCATCTATGCCTTAACTGATGTTGCTATATAGTTCTTCCATTGCTTTAAGGCTACTTAATATATGCATGTGTGACACCTTATACCTTTAGCGCTTCCTTGTTGCTACTCTGTTGTCATGTACAAGACTGAATATTTAAGATTCTATGCCTTAGTGATCAACAAAGTACAGCACTTTCTGTAATCACTGTGTCAGGGACTATTTAGGCATTGCACACAAAGTGAGTATTTCACAGTTCCTATTTTTAAAGAAATGATTGGAAGTCAATATAATTATTAAATACACATACAGTGGGTCCTTGACTTATGAACTTAATTGGTTCCCAAGGGTTGGCTGTAAGTAAAAAAACTAAAATCCCCATAATGTGTTCTGAAACTCTCGAAGCACCCTAAACTTTTAATGAATTTAATGTTATATAATATGTGTAATTTACCAGAAATACCAATCATTTCCTAGGTGCTCTCACCAATAAGTGAGCCTAGCTTACCAGAAATGAAAATTTGTAATCGCCATTCAAGGTGACATGTTTCTCTTTCAGGAAGAGGGAATGAAATAGAAGGTGGTTATGTTTTGGAAGGAGAGATCCCTTGCATAAGAATATCAGGTTTCTGGCCTTGTAGCCTTTTGGAAATTGGTGAGAATTTCCATTTTGATATGCAAGCAGAAATATGTTTTGGCTGCGACCATAATTCTGGTTGTAAGTCATATCTTTGGCTGCAAGTTAAAACTACAATTGTTTTCTAACCTCCCTAGCGCACTGCTGAGGTCCAGATTTCTGTACCAAATGTGCACCATAGACTTCAATGGTACATTTTTCTTTATGTTGTAGGCCTGTAACTTCCCAAAATATGTCCGTACAAGGGTCTAATAGACATCCTGAATATAATAATGTTTGAAACAAACAATTATGTTAAATAAAAATTTATTTTTATAATAATGGTTCTTATTTTGTATTTAACAGTCTGATTTTGTAGAACATAGAGCTGTAATTCTGAACAATCCATTTAGAGGATGTCTAAACCAATAAACTTGATGTGTGTTGATAAAATAAATTATATGGTACACAATGATTTATGCGTACTTATGATTGAATATAATACATTGAGGTATTAGGACAAATCAGTGGAATTCCTATTGATATTTTATGTAGACCAGAGTCTGATTACAGTAGTACACAGAGACAGTAAAGCGTTAGTAGAGAGGTCACATCATTGGGATCATTGTCGTGTGTGTGAGTCACATCTTTCCCTCTCATAGGCTCAGTTACATACTCACTAACCCAAGACCATAAATTATGTATGTTTATGAAACGGTTATCCTGCAGCTTGTGTGTGCAGGTGTAAAGATGCAAATACTCAAGAGGAAGACCTGCAGAACTCAGCACGCATTTTGCTAACCGAATATATTAAAGTTTCTCAAAATATTAAATAAGTTTAAATAACCTAACCTAAATAACCTAATTACTAGATCGGAAAACAAACAATGTCCCTGTCAGTGGCAAACCATGGTCTGAAGGGCCACGCTTAGAGTTAATATTTTACCTATATCACACATTTTATATATGTTCAAAAGAATGTAAATTTAAAAACACATTTTAGTTTACATGCATGTCATTAAAATAAATTTCAAAGCCATACTCATGTAAGTAAGTTTTTGGTCTAGCTAATAAATAAAAACAATGGAAGGCTTGAAATGAGGAAATATAGTGGCGGCTGTTGCTGGTATTTAAGAATATATTATGGTGTATAGCCTAGATCCCATGTGAGAATATACATTTAATTAGAGATAAGAGAAAAGATATGGGATTCAAATTAGGTTGACACCAAACGGAGATTTTAGAAAAAATATATAATCACATTTATTATTAGCAAAATAAGTATCCATATAAAGTGCAGATAAAAACATGTGCCAACTAAGGCCAATATACATTGAGTTACAAGACAATACTCATGATAGATATTTCTCCAAAGGCGACCTCAACATTTCACCCGACTAGGACTTCCTCAGGAGGTAGTTATGGAGTAGAAAATCTAATATCAAAACATTGCAAAAGATTTA
>CM070042.1:35506381-35523954 GCA_036250615.1 Ptychadena robeensis | reverse complement strand
CATATCAGCTTCGGATCTACACATTGCCGTATACAGCCAACTTAATGGCTTGCCATAGTTTGATACCTAAACTGTGGATAGAATGTTGTCATTAAAAGGCATCCACAAATAGCTTGACTCAGGTAAACCTCAAAGAGTGTCTTTTGCAGGCGCTCTTGAGGAAAATTATGGGTAGACCAGACTGAAGAGGTGGGGCTTCAGGGCTTTTTTTTAAGTGTCAAAGGTAGGCACAAGTCCAATGGAGTAAGGGAAAGCGTTTGAGAGAGAAGAAGTGGCCCTAGAGAAGTCTTGAAGCCGTGCATGTGATGATGATATGAGTGGGGGAGTATATTTATGTATAGATGTAAGTAGGAGAGGAGGTGTGGAGTATTTTAAAAGCAAGGCACAGGACTTTGAATTTAATCCTCTGGACAACTGGACAACTGGAAGCCAGTGTAGAGGTTAGCAGAGAGAGGCAGCAGATGACAAGCAGTTAGAGGAGTAAATCAGTCTAGCAGCAGCATTCATGATGGACTGAAGTGGTGACAGTCTAGTTCAGTGGTGGGCAACCGAGTTGATATGTAGGGCCACAAGTCCGGCCCTCAGCATCACTAAAGGGCCGCACATAACATCGATCCAGACCCTCACCCCGTTGACATATCTCAGCAGGCGGACCAGATGCCAACAGGCAGTCAAAACCCCACAGCACTTTTCCCCCCCTCCTGCCCCTGGGTGCAGCGCTCATATGTAGACCTGGTTTCCCTCATTGTCATTGAACCCCAAAGTTGATTAGGAAAGCTGGGTCAGTGTGTGACCACTTCACAGGTGAGTTGCTATACCCTATGCATTTACAGTTACGTTTTGGGGACCAAGGGAGGCCGCCGAACAACGCCCAAAGGGCCGCATGTGGCCCCCGGGCCTCAGGTTGGGCACCTAGGGTCTAGTTAGAGGAAGACCAGAGAGGATGATGTTCCAGTAGTCCAGGCAAGAAATGTTGAGAGTGTGTACCAGGACTTTGGTGGTCTCTGGGGAGAGGAAGGGGCATATCTTGGACATGTTGCAGAGATGAAAGTGGCAGAATTTAGCAATGTTCTGTATGTGCGGAGAAAAGGAAAGATCATGACACATGAACGCGTTTCTGCGATTCTTAATGTTAAGATGGTAGTTCTTGATTGTACTTGCTGCGCTTCGCATTATGTATGATCTGTTGTTTTGTCCTATTCATTGTTATCATCTGCGTATTTGCATATATCTTTTGTATGTTTGAAAAAGGCATCCATAAGACTAATATGGAGGCTAAAGTAGATGCTTAAACTGGCTTTCACATATGACTATTTCTTTATTATATAATATATTTAGGGTAGTTTACCAAGTACATATATTCATGCACAATTGTAGTATTGTATGTTATGGAAATTACTGTATAAGCACATAAGAGAGGGTATGGACCCTTCAGCTGGGCATGCACGGTTCAATTTTTAATTTCATTCCACTTAAAAAACGCTTAAGTTTAAAATTGAACATAAAATCCATCAAAAGGTGATCGGACATCCCAGGGACTGGCAAGCCAGATTTAGAGATACCTCTACCTCAGTCTTATGTGGAAACAAGGGATGAGATACCACATGATAGAAACCCATATATACCAGTGATAGAAACCCATATATTAGAACAGCTTTTCTTCTAATCTGGGAAACAGTAAATGTGGAGAAAATTGTTTCTGTAGATGGGGACTGAATGTGTAATGGGTATGACATTCATTTACTTTTCCAAATGTATCCAGATCATGTTTGATTACTTATGTGTGGGACTTTAAAAAGAATCTCATATCCTAACTACTGTGTGGTTCCATGCCTAATTTAATGTACACAGAGAAAAAAGAAACCCCACCTTGATAGTGGGACATGTGGGAAACCTTGTACCACAAATAGTAAATACCACCATACGTTTACACATTTTATTACAAATTGTTTAAAGATTTTAAAAGATAAAAATGTTAAAAAAACATTAAGCACATTACAGTTCTTTTTCTCATATCAAGCTTGTATCAAAGCATATCAGGCTACTTCAGGACATTTTTACAGTAAAGCACTCATTGGCGGGATCAAAATTTTCAAATGAACACACTGACCTGGCAAGATCACTATATCTATATTCCCCTACAGAACTGAATAGATATGGATAATCTGCAGGGAAGTACTCAACATTAATTCATACACAGTGTTCTTTTATTGGGGAATCACCCATAAATGTAGCGTGTGTAGTGTTTAAACCCAGCATTTAAAGTTGAACTGTGCAAAATACAAGATACATTTTTACTTCTTCTTCAGAGCACTTGCTGCATGTAATCAGATTCAGTGCCAATGTGCCACAGCTAAAGCAAACTTCAACCTTCTGTGTCCATGATGGTACAATGTTTCTTCATTGGGTGCCATTTAATATATCAACAGATCAACAAAACTGAGCTACTGATGGGAGACTGCATAATCTGCCATTCATGATCTGGATCTAAACAAAACTGTCTGCTGGGTGGGTGTTCTTTAATACTTGATATGAGAATGAGTAAAAAGTTCAGCTTTTTAGTGTATCACTCCACAACACAGGTGTGTGACTGAAACTACTGTAGCCAAAAGATGTACCTTGCATCCAACCAATTAGTGTTTTATAGATAGCATGTAGTAATTAATGGCATCTCATATATAACCTTTAGTGATGGGGCCACTTCAAACTTGTGCACCTCTGGTATTATTGTTTGCTGTAACAATAATTTGTATTACAATTGGTATAAATGATATTCATTAGAGTAAGTAATTTTTGTGTTTTTTTTAACTGTATTTGCAACTTAGGAAACGAGTTCTTCAGTGAGTACCCATATGCTGCTGTACACAGTACATTCCCTTGCTCTGGCAATGGTACACTCAAGTGAATTATTAGGTTGGAAATAATTGGGTAATTGTTCACTGGCATTCTGAAACGAGAAAACACACTTTTTTAAGGTTTCCTTTTTATTGTATGATTTTCATTTTGTTTAAACTTGTACACATTTGAATACATATTTGTTTACATTCTCATCCATTACATTTAACAGGCTTTATTCACAATGTATACAAGTTTATTTCACTGGTAAACTGGCATAACATTGACAATATTGACAATACTGTAAAACATTACATGTTAGCAAGATTTATGTAGCAATCAAAAGAATAAATATAGTACTCTGTATAGTATGAACTAAAAGCAGGAAGCACACAACAGGGTAATTAGTAGGTAGGCATGGTGTTGTAGCTCTAGAGGCAGGCATGGTACAAGAGAAAAGTCTACAATTATGTACTCAAAATTATGGTCAATGGGAATGATCATTTTCAATGGCCCACATCAGAGGAGTACCTCTGCCAGCTCACTGCCTCTCACCTTCCCCATCACCCATGCTTAAGGCTGCTGCAGCCAGGGGGACAAGCAGTAGGACAGGCAGCAGCCAAAGAAACGACCTGTCACAAGTGCCTACAAACTTGGTCTATCGGGTCTATGGGGCTAAAGCCTGAAAACTGCTAACGGTGCCTTGTCCACGTGTTAACGTGTTGTTCTGTGAACTACAGTGTAAATTGAAATTGTAAAGGGAACTATTTGTAATCCAAAGACAGAGTGTTCACTGTGCCTGAGTCCAGGCTGCAGGGTAGTTAAAATTTTTTTAATAAAACAAAAAAATTAATCCGATGCTTACTTCGGTGTTGGTGGACTTACTGATGGTGGACCGCTCTGGACTAATGATCTTTTTCTTGTTTTTGTCTTCCTCTGATATCTATTTTTTTGTGTGTTTTTTTCAACTATAAGCCTTTCACGTAATGGTATTTACTCAAATCTGGAAGTTCTTGTATGCGTTGTATAATGTTGTGTCTGTTCTTGCTAGCCAGCCATATCAGTGTTTTCTGTGTATGTTAACCTATGTTTCCTTCAGCCCCATTGCATACGCTTGTTCTGATATACGCTTGTTCCGATATATTCTACGGTTATGTGGCAAATACATACATAGTTTATGCCTCTGGTTCTATTTTTAGTATGTGCCATATGTTTCACCCCATTATAACAACCACCATTGTCCTTTTTATTTTATGTTTATGTATATTTGTATTATATTATTCTTTTGACACTCCCTTCTGTTCCCTCATGGGACTTTAATTGGAGTAGTGACCCAATTAGTAGCTATGAGGTGTGATGCAGGCGAAGGAGAGGTTAGGTAAAATTACAACTTTATTTGTGACCACTGTCACAGTACGTAACCAACATATAAAGTATAACCAAAAAGAGATATAACACACCAATAGCCAACTATCTCTTAACATACATGGGGTATAGTGGCTACGACTAACAAAGACAATGTATAGCGATAATGCAGGGTAAGGTGTATAGAAGGCTAGATGTTTCGCCGAGTACGGCTTCCTCGGCTGTACTCGGCGAAAGCAGGTAACTATACCTGCTAACAACTCACCTTGGTCCCTGTTATATATTTATTACTTATTATGACACACACTAGTACGCTCGCTGCCTGACAAAATGTCACACACTCTAATTATTCCTTCTTAACAGTAATTACACACCTGATAGGTGATACTATGGTACAGCCTACGGGTTATACTGCGGTTCCCTGTGAGTTCTGGAAGGTTGGGATACATGGGTACTATAGACACTGTGTAAACTCACAATAAAATAAAGGACCCCAAAAGTTGCTTGGCATTCCATCAGAGCTCCAGGTACTGATCTGGCGATCATCACCTTCTTGAAGGTAATTAATTAAGGTAATTGACAGCATATATACAAACCTGAAGACTAAACTTCTAAAAAAATTTAAGCACACAGTAGACTCCAAACTTAGTCAAGGTTAGGGATGGTACATATACACAAAAAGACTAAAGTCTAATACGGTTTTTTTAAAAACACAACGGACCTTAAACAGACTCGACACCCCCCCCAGCTCCATCTGGGTGGGAAACTCCATACAGACTCCGGCCGGGGACTGCCACTTACCTGTTGAGACGGTGACTCCACCCCTGATGTCACCGTAAGACCTCCCCTGACATTCCTCCTTTTCAGAAGAGGTTGATTTTAACAGACCAAGGTAACTGTGAATATATTGGGAGGTTCTTCTGTGATTTTACCTAACCTCTCCTTCGCCTGCATCACACCTCATAGCTACTAATTGGGTCACTACTCCAATTAAAGTCCCATGAGGGAACAGAAGGGAGTGTTTGGAGTTATTTTCTAGGGATGGGATTAGTGACCAAACATGTCCTCCAATCCAAAATCTTGATTTGTGGTATATTATTCTTTTATGAAGAGTCATCTTGCTCGTTGACTATTGTCTTTTTGTTAGCTATGGAGACTTTTCCTCATTTTAATATGTTCCTTTTATGTCTCCTATAGGGGGGATCCGGATAAATGCGATATTTGGGGAAACACTCCTTTACATCTAGCTGCTGCCAATGGTCATCTGAATTGCTTGTCTTTTCTGGTGTCTTTCGGGGCCAACATCTGGTGTCTGGATAATGACTACCACACTCCATTGGATATGGCTGCCACCAAGGGCCACATGGAGTGTGTGCGTTATCTGGATTCCATTGCAGCCAAGCAGAATGGTTTAAACCCCAAGCTGGTTTCCAAACTGAAAGACCGAGCTTTCCGCGAGGCAGAAAAACGGATCCGTGACTGTGCAAAACTGCAGCGTAAGCACCATGAAAGGATGGAGCGGCGTTATCGAAAGGAAATATCTGACCATTCTGACACTATGAGCTTCTCCAGCTTCTCCAGGTACCTGACCATGACTTTTATTACTATAAGTACAGGGTACTCTGCAACATATGGTCCTGTATATTTTTAAATAAAGGACACAGGCATTGGGTTATCTTATAATATAGGTAGCTCCTGAGATTATGTTAGCATAATTAAAGGTTTATGAAATTGAAAGTCTCATGAAAGCCATCTTTGTCTAGTTAGGGAGATTTCTTTTTAACATATTGCATATTCTCGAGTATAAGCAAATCTGAATCCAAGTTGAGGTACCTTTACCACAAAAATGTAAAAACGTGAGTGTAGGTCTAGACATTCTTGATATACGCAATATTTGAGTATTCATGCTCAACACTATCAGTAAACAGATATGTTGGTAAATTTTAGTGGTTTAATTTTAAAAGTAGATTTTCTAGGCATTTGATTTGTATCTGATGCTACTATAGAGCATGCGGACAGAGCACATATTATGTGATGGCAAAAAGGTAAAAAAAAAAATTTTGAACAGGAAAATTGATCTTTGTGTATTCCCAGCTTTAAAGCACATTTATTATATTGTACACAAGCAGCTCAGTATATAGTCTAAAGAAAATTGTTAATAGACAGGTATATTGTTTTTTTTGTCTTTTGTGCCTTAAAGTACCTGTCTGCTCTTATTTATTGTTAAATTACACTTAAACAGGAGGATGAAATTATTTTAAAATGTGACCTCATTAGCACCTTGTGATTCTCTTTATCAGCTCGGCCAGCCAGCGTTTTCCCAGTGCCACATTACTTGCCACCATGCCATATTCTCACACTGCAGGAACTACAAAGGGCAAATCAAAGGTGCAGAAGAAACTAGAGAAAAGGAAGCAGAATGAAGGAACATTCAAGATATATGAAGATGGTCGAAAGAGTGTGCGCTCACTTTCTGGACTGCAGTTAGGTAATGATGTCATGTTTGTGAAACAAGGGACCTATGCCAGTCCGCGTGATAGAGGACGACAACACCTCCGTGATATGTTTGTTCATGAGGAAGATTCAATGTCAAGGGCTGTCAGTGACCCAGGACTTCATGTTGATTCTGCTCACTCTGAGGTCAGCACTGACTCTGGACATGATTCACTTTTTACCAGACCAGGCCTTGGCACAATGGTTTTCAGGAGAAATTATCTGAGTAGTGGACTTTTTGGAGTAGGCAGAAAAGAGGACAATGGATTTAACATGGAAAGTGTGCAAGTGAATCTGCGTAGTCGTCTTAAACGTTCTTCAAGCTTAGACGATAGTATTGGCAGTGCCAGTAGCCTGCAGGAGCGAAATGAGAAGGAGCTGCCATGGGAAGAAGAAGAGCTAGGGCTGGATGATGATGAGGAGCCTGACACAAGTCCACTAGAGACTTTCTTAGCATCATTGCAGATGTCTGAGTTTTTCACCCTTCTGCAGGAGGAGAAGATAGACCTGGCAGCTCTGACACTTTGTTCAGACAATGATCTCAAAGGTATACACATTCCCTTGGGACCTCGCAAAAAAATCCTAGATGGTATTCTGAGAAGAAAACAGGCACTAGATAGACCTCTTTCAATGGAAGATACCGAGCTGTAAGTATTTTTTTCTGCACACAACAGACCATTTCTCCACACCCTCTTTGTCTCCCTCAGACCCATGGAATCCCTTTCTGTCTAATGAAGCAACTGATCAATAGATTGCCCAGTTTAACTTCTCCCAGTTGGCTTACTGCTGCAAACTGTCCATATGGTTGCTGGGGATGCTGTTTTTTTTCTACATTTGTCTGACTTGTTGTTTCTGTCTAGTATTGCCATGCTTGTTTTCATAAGAAACCTGTGTACCTTTAACACTAGCCCGTGTTTGCGCTAACACAAAGTGCCCCACGTTAGTGAAAACGACATGCCGTTCACTTGAATGGGAGAAGCAAGCACAGTGCAAAAGAGCAGACTGCAGGGCATTTGTGTCAACGCACTGCATTGCACTCCGACAGTAACGGACCTTACAATAGATTGTGGACTTGATTACATTTTATTACACAATGTAAAATAGCACACTTAAGCCTCCCTGATAGAATACAAAGTGATTGGAAGGTTTAGAAAGGTCCTCATATTACATGGTTTTGGTAGAAGAAAAGCTGATTGTACAGAAATTGATAAGGTTGTAAGGTGTACGTGGGCCTTAATACAGTAACAGGGCCTCCATACACCTTACAATCTTACCATATACTTTCTGTACAATCAACATTTCTTCTACCAAAACCATGTAATAGGATGACTTTTCTAAACCTTCCAATCACTATGTATTTTATCAGGGAGGGCTCGGCACTACATAGCAGTGATATATACCTTCCAATAACTATGTATTCTATTAGGGAGGACCTGGCACTACACTGTTGTTGGTAGATCTTATGAAAATTGTATGGCATGATCTAAAGGTGTATATGGGGCTTATCAAATCTTGCATTAAGGTTACTCACTTCCTGATTGTGAACCTTTTTTGAATTGTTATTCAAGATTTGCCCCTATGTAATTAGTATTGAAAAATTATTGGCCACACACTAATTATTATCATCCAGTTTGTATTTTTTGTACTACATGTACTAATAATGCCTGACCACCCTATAAAGTGTGATTTTTTTCCTCAGGATAAATATACCATATTTCTTTTTTTTTTTTTACTACAGATAGCAACATACTCAGAGTAAGCAAGGACCAAATCACAGTGCCAGAAAACATGGTGGCCTCTTTCCAAGATAGTGACTGCCCCAGGCCAAATATGTGCCACTAGTGTTGACCCAGAACTCTCCTTGACCTCGTGGTTCACTCAGGTGCCAAGAAAATTTACCTCTCTACCCAAGTTTACGTCTTACACACATGGAAGGGAAGCTTGTACTCAAAGCTTTTTGTTGTAAATTGTATTTGTCAACCAAATTCATATTATAAATGTCAAATCTGCTGTGAACACCTTAGAGGAATTAATCATTGCGGTAGAGGTGGGCATTTTACCCCAACCCATCATCAGCTTGCTTGAACTTGGTCTACAACTGTACTTGAACCCAGAAATACATTACACCTTTAACCACCTTCTTGCTTTACAGATACTAATTTCACATTTGCCCTCTTAGTTTACATCCAGAGTTTCCATTCATAACTGTCCAAGGTAGGGCCATGCCTATGAAATGTTATGGTGTTGTGTCTCTAAAATGGAGTGGGTTTTAGAGGTGGGCCCTCAGAAGTTGTCGAGGCTCAATTGTATGGACATAGCATAGCTAATGAGGACTGGCTACGATAGATATAAACAAACCATCAGATAAATCTTTGCAGGGGATCTCTAGACTAGTGATTGTCGCAACTGAACAAGGTATAATCCCCCCAAATTTCTGGAGACTTCTGGAGGTTGGTTGTAAGAACATTAAAACAAATGTGCAACTTGATTTAAAAACTTTATTCATGCAAATACTACATGTGTACATTAAACTACATAAAAGACTCACCTTCGGACAATACTGTGTCTTGAGAAAGGGAAACAGCTCAGAAGTTGGTACTTTAATAGTCCTGTTACTGTTTGTTTATCATTCCATGACTGATATGAATTTGCCTGACTATCTGCATTTACTAGCAACACCTTTATTTATCAAGAGATGGGGAGTGAGATATTATATCATATGTCAATTTCCAATTAAATGAAAACACTTTTGTTTTGTAAGGTTCTTACAGGGATGTACGCACCTTATAGCCATCATTAGACCTGGTCCATATAGAAACCATATAATCTAACGATCCAATTTCTTTCCCAAAAGTCAATTGATCAGAAGTCCCAAATTTCTGCACAAATGTAATCTGAGCATGCACACACAGCACACTTGGGTCCTAATATTCTATATCTACCAACATGTCTGGTCTAACTTATCTGGACAAAGGTTAGTGAATATCCCACCAAATATTGAGTTCAGTTCTTTACATTGACAGGCATTGGCAATGCTACAGAAGGTTCCAGCATGAATGTGTACCAAGCCAGTTCCATAAAGACGTGATATGTTTTGTTTGCTGTAAACTCAAGTGGCCTTCCCAAAAATCTGAACTCAACTCCACTGAACACCTCACAAGTTCTATTTTGTAAAAATGGACACAGATTTCCACAATCCAAACTCATATGTAAAAGCCTTTTTTTAAAAGTTGGTTGTTGTATCTGTTTGGGGTGGGCAAACTCCAATATACAGGGTGGGCCATTTATATGGATACACCTTAATAAAATGGGAATATTAACTTCCTGTTTGTAGCACATCAGTATATGTGAGGGGGGAAACTTTTCAAGATGGGTGGGGACCATGGCGGCCATTTTGAAGTTTGCCATTTTGAATCCAACTTTTGTTTTTAGGAAGAGGGTCATGTGATACATCAATACTTATTGGGAATCTCACAAGAAAAACTATGGTGTGCTTGGTTTTAACATAACATTATTCTTTCATGAGTTATTTACAAGTATCTGTCCACTTATAAAATGTGTTCAATGTGCAGCCCATTGTGTTGGATTGTCAATGCAACCCTCTTCTCCCACTCTTCACACACTGATAGCTACACCGCAGGAGAAATGCTAGCACAGGCTTCCAGTATTCGTAGTTTCAGGTGCTGCACATCTTGTATCTTCACAGCATAGACAATTGCCTTCAGATGACCCCAAAGATAAAAGTCTAAGGGGGGCAGATCGGGAGACCTTGAGGGCCATTCAACTGGACCACGATGACCAATCCACTTTCTAGGATTACTCGGACCTGTCACCCATAATGTCGTGGTGCACCATCTTGCTGGAAAAACTCAGGGAACGTGCCAGCTTCAGTGCATAAAGAGGGAAACACATCATTATATGGCAATTTCAAGGTCTCCCAATCTGACTTGCCTTCAGATGACCCCTTAGACTTTCTTTGGGGTCATCTGAAGGCAATTGTCTATGCCTACCCCGCCCCTTTGCGTCACCGGTGACACGATCACGGGCAGACCCGGAAGCATCGGCATACATGCCGAAGTATCTGGCGGTATCTAGAGTATCTCTCTAGTTAACTGGTGCTGAGATTCATGATGCTGAGTTTCATGGGTCAAACGCTCAGAAGGTTAAGGTGTATCCATATAAATGGCCCACCCTGTAGTACTGATGATTTCCCAAATTAAAGCCTAACTAGCCTTAATAGCTGCATACCCTTAACAGCCATTCATTCACACAGGATACATGTTCTTTTTTAAGTACAACCTTTGCAAGTAATGCATTCCCACAGTGTAATTTACTAAAATAGAAAAGTACACAGTCACAATAATACTATATATTTTGAAACCTAAAAATGTTGTTGCCAAATTGCAGACATGTTTTTTCTTTTGATGTTGGAAAGGAGGGTTGTAGGAGGAGTTACTAGATATGTAAAATGGTTATTCTTTCTTGACATATTATGACTGATCTCACTTTCTGACAAGAAAAGTGGTCATTGAGAATAGAACCTCACTTTATATTGGGTTTTGTGTCCCTACATAAGAACTTCCACCACCTTTGCCAAAAGAAAGCGATGGACAAAACCCCTAATAGGGATGCAGGTCACAGTAAAACCGAGGTCACAGAGGTCCAAATCCTTACTTGCTGTATCCAGAATAAAAAACCCCACAACAAGTTGGGCGATATTAAATTTCTAAAACATGATTTCAGTGGCATATGTCATAGGTCATTAAAATTGAGTAACTAAGCAGGTACCTGCCAGACAAGATTTCTATATTTAGATGAGGAAAAGTTTCTTCATACTAATGACTTCTATGGGTTCATTAGTAGGTTAGCAGCAGGAAAACAAAATACAAAATTGTTAATTAATTTGTTTTAATAGGCACTAAGCCATGGTGTTAACAATGTCTGGTGATACACCCCATAACACTTACAGAGATCAGTTATTTCTAGGCTTTTCTGCTACAAATTTGATCCAGAGAATGCTACAAATTCTTAAAGGTTAAATAATTAGTCCTCTGTAATGTTACCCCAGGTAGGTCAGATCCAATTTCAAAATGGTTAAAAAGCCAATAGCCCAGGGGTGGGCTAACTTTTTGGCTCACGGGTCACATTGGCTTCTTAAATTTGATAAAGGGGCGGGACCAAAAGCAGCAAACAATGATCAGAGATAATTCCTAGAGACAGCGTGTTGTCACCATGAGGATGCGCCCACAGTGTCATGATCATTCCACTGCATTGTCCCCAAGGCATCATCCTCATTGCAGAGAACAAGCGGAGGGTACCATCTTTAAAGGTGACAAAGGGCTGGAAAGAAAGCTAAACGGGCCAGATCCGGCCTTAGTTTGCCCACCCCTGCAATAGCCAGTGAGCAATGATACTGATTTCGGTATGATGGTCATTTTATGTTACTCAAGCCAAACACAACCAGGTAAACTTCATTTTTAAGATGTATATTAGTGCTTAACACCATGTTACTAACAGACAAGTGTAATTTCATGAATTCTGAAATCTTTTATAAGAAATACATCCTGTAAACTTATTCTAAACCTTTTCAACAATAGAAAAAAATTTAATATTAGAGTCTTCTCACCCAACCATTTCAGTGAAGATTAACCCCTACAATACTTAAAGCTCTCATAGTGAAAAGAAAAAATATGTCTTATTCCATCATAGGGTTATGAACTACCTTTATTCGTTAAAATTCAACTTGCCTTTTGCTGAAAATGGACCAGTCACTTCCTCTCCTTGGATGTATGCCTGGTGTACTTTATTGTATCTTCTGTATTGACTGTACTGTGTTGTTTCCTCCTTCTTCTCCCTAGCATCAAGCTGAGGATGGACTTCATTGACCATAACATTTCAAATGGATAGATTTTAAAACTCTTTGAGTGGGTGTCACTGGTTGGGTTTCTACTGAACAGCTATTAGAAACACCTACATTAAAATTAAGCTTATGTTGACAAAAAAAGTTGCAGCTTCCTATTGATTGTTTCAAATGTCCAGTCTAGAATGTAAAAATTCCGTACAATAGGAGAGCAGTAGAGCAAACACGCCTGGGATGCCAAGTATAGAAGCTTCCAATTTTGCTATGCACTTGAAGCACACACTTATACCGTAGGTGGGCCAATACTCCAACTGCCCAAATACTTTCTAGATATCTATGTTAGAAATAAATGCTTAACACGTAATACGTAAAGGTAGCCATACATGAGTCAATATTTCCCTTAATTCGACCACAAATTTTATATTTTGAGGTCGATTGAATGGGAATCAATTCCTGCCTACCTGGTTGGACCGACCACAAGTGATCGAGATCCACCATTATATCGGTCGAGCCGTGATCAGACATGTTGGTTTTTTCATTGGATAGCTGACCTGTATGTGTTTTTGGGCTTTCAGGTGCCCTCTTGTAGCAGATAGTGACAATGATGCTTTAAAATTAACCTACCTAGTAGTTAAGACGAACCCAGTTAGTCCGCTGTTTGGGTTTGTCCCAACTGCTGCTTTTTTACTGTGCAAAATTATCGATCAATCGATCAATCGATGATGGAATAACAGAATAATTTACCCATCTACCTTAAGTGTGCCTCATCAAGCAAATTAAATCAGCAGGTGGTAGGTAACATGAGGCTGTACTCAAATTAATACAACATACACCAACTCCTTCTTTGTCAAATCCAATAGATTATAAAGATGGTCAGAAATAGTTTGTGGAATTTCGGCTAGCTGACTTTGGGAATTTATTGCAAAGTTCCTAAACATGGCATCATCTCTTGCTGTAAATGCAGAGAAGAAAATTACAAACTGCTTGCGTACATGTATATTTTAAAGTAAAAAATTAGACTTATTTTTAACCTTAATCAATAGTCCCTGACAGAGCTGGGGGATCGAGGCCAATACATTCTAAAGACATCTAATCATCCTTGAATATATGCAATATGAAATATATTCATATTCATTTTCAATTTCAACTTTTTGAATGCAAATTTTTCAATTGTGCTACATTGTATAATATTTGCAATAAATATGCGGATTATGTCAGTCAGCAGGATAACATATACTAAAGTTGAAATTTCGATTTTAGTCGAAAGTTTGGGTTCAAAAAAGTAGAAATGGCCTGGCTAAAAATTTTTCATTTGCATTGCGAATTTTACGATCATTTCAAATGAGTACTCTTTTTATATATTGCCATAATGTGCCACCCAATAATCCCCTTTTTTAAATACTCCCACTATGCGGCCTCACCCACACACAAATTGGGAAAGATAGATCCAATGTCTGTTTTGTTATGGCCTGTAAACTCATGCTTTATTTAAACCAGTGATTGCATTAAGCATTGTGTGTGTTTTGTTACAACTATTATATTGTAAAAAAAAAACATATGTACTGCAACAGTGACAAGAAAAAACAAAATTAGCATAGTTCTGCAAGTGAGATTTGCAATTGTATTAAATAGGCCATAAAATCATTCATCATGTTCAACCTATGGTGCTATGTTTAACTTAAATGTTTAACAGTAGATGTGAATTGTGTATATATACAGCTTGTATATATTTACATATTGTAGTTTGTAGAAATCCTCTTATATAGAATGTTACATCAATGCATTAAAGTGTATGTAGAGACAAAACTTTTTAGCAGGTAAGGTAAGCTTGTTAGTTTTCCTGTCTGTATCCCGTTCCTACAGTTAATAGGAATATCTCCTGAAATTAGGTGTATACCCATCCTTTACTTGTGTGACAAAAAAGTTTTTCCGTAACATACTTTTAAATGTGCAATGATTGTTATATACTGCATCCATAGAATATGTACAAAACTCAATGTGTCACATAATATGTTCGCACTGTATTCAGATCCCATGTGTAATGCATTGTCCAAGCATCACCAAATGGTGTATTGTGTACCGATAATTTCATTATCAAACATGACAAGTACATGTTAAGCTCTGTTCTGTTCATGAAGCCATACCCTGTATATAAGCATGACTGAAGGTAAAGTGATGTTCAGAAACTATTTTCTTTAAAATCTTGATGTATTTTGACATCGGTGACTTTTGTCTGAATTGTCATGTTGAAATAAACTTTTTTTTAAATTTTAATTATCATCGTCTGTGAGTCAGTGTATTCATCAATGATACTCCCTCTAGTCTATTGTCTACTCCCTAGTACAGTGTCTTAAGTGGCTTGTTCTGCTTGTCTGGTGAGAGTCTGAGTGAGGAAGGGATGGGCAGAAACTTGGCCAGTGCTGATAATTGTGGGTTCAATGGGATATTAAGAGTCCAGGCCTTTGATGACCAACTTACTAAAGGGTGCCTCAACTGTGACTGTGAAATCACCAAAGGGACACCAATCCAGTAAATGTAATGCTATGGTAGACTATGAGAGACATGATAGGGAAGATACTTGAAAACTATCACATATATGGAGACTTCTATAAGGTGCAGTAGAGGATTGATTGCATGCTGCTGAAGACTGTAAAAGACTAGAAACAGGAGATAGCTAGAAATTATAGATAGCTAGAAATTATTGTTACATTTTACAAATCAATGCTTTCACTGCCTTGTATTCTGCACACCTCTTAGTGTAGTTGCAGCTAAAATATATGTATATATATCATGGTGTCATGCAATCAAGTTTCTTAATACCATCATAACTATTTCTCATGCTGACCACTTTAGGAGTCAACATATTTCTCACATTCATACATGCATTGATACAGTGTCACAGATGAAAAGTTTGTACACCCACATAAATGTTTCACCTACAGGTAGGTGACTGCAGTCCAGTTTCTGTCCATCCAATTAAATGTCCTACCGTCTCATGAAAGAAAACTCAATATAATAACTGAGATGACAGCATCCCTGTGAAGTTGTAGGTCATTGAAACTGCTGTCCTGACAAGTATCACTACTATGCTATACTCTTAGTTTTCTTCTCTCCTCCATCAATTTATGGAAAAATTCCATTCTTCGTGTAGATTGACATTGACATGACATAACAGTATTTTTCTCTTCAGCACAATCAGACATATCCCTTCACATTTTGGTTTGGCCCCTTTAGGAGCAGTTCTTGATCTTAAAAATATTGAGGTGGCAAAGCCACTTTCTAAAGAAGAAATAAAAAATTATATCACAGAATGGGACAACTTATGTGACTTGGAGAGCAATATATAGGACAGAAGGTAGAGAGAAAGAAGAAGAAAGTTAGTATGAGATAAGAAGACCATGCTACCGAATGTTGGGATTGAAGGGTATGCAAGAAAAGGACAGTACCGTATCCAGAATCAGATATTGGAATGGATTGTCAGTTCCCCCAAGTGTAACATGTGTAAGCATGCAATCATTTGTTTATCATCATGGATTATGGCAATTACCTCCAAGATAGTATTGACTATGCCCTGTTTCCATTTTAGTGCTTGACTGCCTTCAAATACATGAGTAAGTAGTTGGAATGTTTGGTTAGGGTCCTCGGGCAAGCCCAAGGTACAAGAGCATACTTTGTGGCATAGATTGAACAAGGTACTGGAAACATGCATAAGAGACATTGGTCAATATTGACACGATGGCATCACGCAGTTGCTGCAGATTTGTCGGTTGCACATTTCCCGTAACATAACTGCACATAACTGGTGATTGTGGAGGGCATTTGAGTACAGTGAACTCATTGCTATGTTCAAGAAACCAGTGTGAGATAATTCGAGCTTTAGCTATGTTGCATTATCCTGCTGAATGTAGCCATCAGAAGATGGGTACACTGTGGTCAAAAAGGGATGGACATGGTCAGCAACAGTAGGCTGTGGAGTTGCAACGATGATGTCACCCCACTACTCGCAGGGCTTCCCTTCCGTCGCCGGCTGTACCTGGTGTCACCTCGGCAGGCTTACCTACGGCCGCCTTGCGTCACTCACAGCCATCCCTGAGACCTGCTCTCCATGCTCTGCCACCTTGTGCCAGGCCTGCCACTAGTGCCATGCAAAGGGCTATCGCTGTACCCCAGAGCGCAGGTCACCCGGCGCGGTCCACCCAGTCACAGCCAGTCTCCTCACGCCTGCGCTCTCGCGCAGGTCCAAGCCTGCGCACTAGGTCTGCCACGCAGGTCTCTCCATAGACCTGCATAGCTGCAAGTACACAAAGGGTTAAACCCTCAGTCTGTCTCAGCAGCAGCACACGCCCAGAGGGAGAGGCTTTCCAACCCTTTCCCCTATTTAAGGCAGCAGTGTGAGCAGTCACATTGCTGCTTGATCCAGTCTACTTCCTGTATCCTGTGTTTACCTTCCGATTGCTCCCTCGTGATTCCTGACCCGGCTTGTTACCCGTTTCTGATGATTCTCTGGCTACCTTGACCTCTGCTACGTCCGCGACTACTCTACCGCCTGCCGCCTGCCAAGACCCCTGCTTTGTTACTCGATATCCTGATAGCCGCCTGCCTACTGACCCTGCTTGTTTATGACCATTCTATCTGCCTGACCCTCTGGTACCTCATTTCCTAGGATCTCCTCCTGAATAGGGACCTGTTCCTGAGAGGCATAACCCCAAAGTGGGTGCACCCGGTTCTGCGAGACCTGGTGACTGGTTGCGGGAAAAGACCACAGGGCCCCCTCAAGGGGTCCTGCCTATCTCCCATTAGGGGGGCTCTGGGGGAAGACCGCCAGTCACTTAGACACCTTGCTGCCGGGTGCCCTACCTGTTGTTGCCACGCTCTTGGGGTGAGCCGTAACAGTATCAAGCAGCCATGACCGCCCCTAGAGGAGACAATCTTCTGGAGGAACTCTGCAAACAGGTCCGAGACCTGACTATCTCGGTTCATCACATCCAAGCATCACAACAGGGATCTCCGGTCGCACAGG
>CM070042.1:35492235-35502869 GCA_036250615.1 Ptychadena robeensis | reverse complement strand
CCGGCAGCCCTTTCAGCTCTAACAAGCGACCTCGGCGCCTAGGCGCAACGTCACAGCATGAGAGGTGCTACCTTGGAAAACTCGTCTTTCCTGCTTTAAGATTTATTTTTTTTCTTTTTGGACAGTGATTGCCCTATCTATTGGCAGCCTGATGCCGATAGTGCAAAGTAACCTACAACGTGGTAGGTCCGCTTTAAGTTGTTTGTGTGTTTTCACTAAATTATTGCATAAATACTAATGAATAAAAATATTTACAGTAAACAATTGTTCTTCTAGTTTATAATAAAGTACAATTCTAAGTACCATGAGAGAGCTAGCCTTTTAATGTTTAGCAAGTCTGATTCTCCAGCCAAACAGTGCGCTTTTGTTCATCTGTGATGGCACTCTTCACTCTGCAGAGAAGAGATTCAGAGTCATTCCAGCTGTCAGGATCCACGGTTCTATAAAGGCAGGGCAGGGCATCCAGCTCTGATTCCTCTCTCTGGGCACACTCCAGTAACAGGTCTTCACACTTTCCCCACCATTGTCGAGTTTTCCTAAAGCACACAAAGTTATATATTATGGCCACTTATAAAATGTCATGTGTCAATGTGATGTTGAGGCTTGTGGGCCACTTGTGGGATGCTTGTTGCTTCCCCGCCTCAGGTCTGTAGACATCATGTCCTCGGCATTGGTGGGGTTTTCTTCATCATGTACACTTCAGCTGTAGTTTTGAGTTAACCCAGGACGCACCTTTGCAGCTGATCCTGTCCAAACCATAACCATTTTGGTACCCTTGCGCTAAAGCTAGGAATACACTTATAGATTTTCGCACAATCGACAATAGATTTGATCAGGATGTTCGATATTTAGATCGAATATTGATTGTGCCTAGATGAAATGTACACACTCTATTTTCGTTTGACCGAATGAAATTTCGTTCTGATGGTTCTCGAATGAAATATTATTAATTATTTTTACACTAAATCGCTTCATTCAAATTAATTACAATTCAATGTTTACCAATTCGATAAAAATTTACCAACATGTCCAATCAGCTTTCGAATGATTTTCTGTTTGATATAGTTTACTTTTGTTCGAAGTTGGTCAATTGAAACCTTTGTACGGTGTTAGATTTTCGACCGATTAAAAAATCTATCTTTTTTAATATATTGAACGAAAAAAAATGACCAGTGTATTCCCACCTTTAGTTATACCTTGCCCATCTGCAGGCGCACCTATTTACTACCTGACTTCTAACACAGATTCTCTTAATAAGGGTATGCACAATAGAATGCCCATGGGTACACTGTGGGTAAATCCAGCTGGGGTACTATACTTGGCAGGCAATACAGACAGTCTGGTCACTGCCACTTTGTCAGTTTACAAGGGCTTCGGGTCCCTGGCCCCTCCAGCTAGGCCTTATGTATCCCCTTGGGGAACAGCACCGTCCCCTTTATAAACAATACCAACACATTTAGATGGGTAACCTTTATTACATTTATAACCTATTCCAATATCTGCCTAAAGTAATAATGCTAAAGGATATATAAATGTACACAAAAAAGTACAGTTTTCTGCTTGTGGAGGAAAATGAATCTATACTATAGCAACATGATGACAAACTGATGACACAATCTCAGCCTAGACATTTTCTTACTGACTTTTTGATATTTTGATGACTGTATATTAGACAGTATTTTAAGTCACTTACTTAAGTTTTTTGGTGCTCTTCTCAGTCAGTGGTATGTGCAGAATGATAGGATAGATGCCCACACGAAGCAAAGCAGAGAGACAGGACAGTCCAAGCTCTAAAAGGCATTGTGCATTCTGTATCATACAAGGGAGATATGTACTCAGGTTAGCTTTATATTAGGACATTTTACACAAAAACACAGCAAACTTTACACACAATTGATTGAATGATCACTTATATTTCTGTGGAGACTTCATGAACTTTATGAACACTTTGAACTTTAAAAAGTTTAGCTATAAACCTTTCTTACCTGCTGGGCTACCGATTCCAAATTCTGTCGAGTATACCAGCATCGTGTACCCTCTCCTTCTTTTTCACCAATTATGTCTCCACGCTGATTTCTTGCTGCATATTCAGCATCTGTCAAACATTCTAGAGGTATGGTTGTAATGAAAATACATATCCAATTATATAAACCAATGCAACAGTGTCATGTCAGTGCTGGAAAAGTAAAAGGGGCACATGGATATTACTAGGCCAATGCCTCTATGGCAGCCAATTTGTGTGTAGGGTGTCCTAGGCACACTGACCTCCCTCTGAAGGTGATGGAATTAATCTGATGCACTCATCACATCTAGAACAAGCAGTGCAGGACACGCTGGATCAGTTTCCTTCTGATTTATTACTGGGCCTATCATATTTTCAATTATCACAAATATGAGCCACCATTTTTTCTGTTTAACACTCATGTCATCCCATTGAATACCAATGTAACTGTCTAATGGCCCCCCAAAAGAGGAAGGAAGGCATTCTTTCTTTTAATCACCAATGTAATTAGGCACCACCCATCCCACTCCTGCCCTCCTCCCCCCAGATTTCAGCAAATGCAAAGCAGTTCTCAAGGCATTATTTTATATATGAACCACAAATGTGAGATTGCATTTCTCCTTTGACAAGTAATGTAAGGTAGCAACTGTTCACTGGTCTTTAAAATATTGGTGGACTCTTCCCTCTTCCCCCTAACTATCAGTGTAACGTTACACTTTCAGAGTGACTTCTGTAAACTGGCATTTCTCCATTAATCTTGGAAGTAAGTAAGATAAGACAACAGCAAACATTAATGTTACAAAGGCATTTTCTATTGCTAAACTGTAAACAAGATAAATTTTAGGATCATGATCAATTTACCTGTATCACATTTCATGAAGTCTTTATTTGCACATAGTTTCTCACTCAGGATTCTTCTTAGCAGAGAAGGCACCAAAAGGACTGGACGTAAGACTGTAATCTTATGATGAGTGACCAGTGTGTATGGCATCAATGTCAAGCATCCCCTGCCCGTTGGGTAGCTCATAGTGGAATCTATGTAAACATGCAAGAGAAGCACACTAATAAATGTTATGAAAAGGACAACAGAGTCATTGTTACGCCTCCACAGGGGTATTGACAGATGAAACCAACGACAGAGGGAGGAGTCTGTGTCCGTTGAGCCTGGTCTTCTACCCAGAGCCCCCCTAATGGGAGATGGGCCGATGTCCCTTGAGGGGGCACCGGTGGTGTTTCTGCTGCAGGTAGGACAGGTCTCCCCCTATCGCCAGCACCCCTATGTGTGGCGGTAGTACGGTTGTGACTACCCAGATGTGGAGGTAGTGCGGGTATTAGAGTAGTCGGGTCGAGTTCCAGGGTCAAGAGGGCAGGAGAGGTCAGCGTAGTCAAGACGAGCAAAAGGTCAGGGCGGGCAGCGATCAGAGAGTTATCCAGTAAGCGTGCTAAAGTCGGGATTCCAGAAGACGGGTCAACGAGTAAACAAGCCAGGGGTCGGTACACGGGAGATCGATCAAGAGAGGGGAAAGGGAATCGCATATAGCACTGATAACAACTGAACTGCAATTCAACAGCACCCTCTCTGTGTTTGGACAGACCTTTTATAACCATAATTGATTAACCACCCCTCCCCTCTGCAGGAAATGACTGCAGAGAGGAGGGGTGTGTGTTCCTTTAAATTGTGCACACTCGTGCGCGTGCCCGCGTAGTATCGCAGGCCCACGCATGCGCACATGCGCTACTCGGCGTCCGCCATTGCTCTGCACGCTGGCTGCGTGCAGAGCCATCTCCAGGCTGAGGGTACCCCATGACAGGGGTATACCCACACCAACCCAGGTAGGCATCATCCTGGGGGAGAGGCTGCGCCACCCGGGGACCCCATTAACCATACTGGGGACCCCGACGGCGCCGCACTCCCCCCAGGGCAATCAGGGGGCTGACAGTCATATTTACTGTCTTTGAATATTGTCATTTTAAAGTTTGCCCAGGCAGTATGAACTAACTGGTCCAAATATTCTGTATACACATATCCATACACCATTGAGGTCTATGATCACCAAGCTCGCCATGTGTGAAAGAACTTTTCCTCAGAGTTTGGATATTAATTGTATCCAGCACCATTAGATGTTGGAGATACTAAAGTGTGTGACCTTGTATCCAACATTTTACAATGCAAAGCATGGCTGCCAACATGCTGGGGACTGAGTGACATCAATGGGGGAGGTATTATACCCTGAAATGTGTAAAAGCAGTAATATTGAGTGCCCAGAGCCTTACTTCAGGGAGGTTGGAGGGCACCCTGACTCAGACAATGGGCATGGTAAGGTAGAGTAGGCGGGTTTTAGTTAGGTAAGTGACGTCAGGCCGGGGGGGGGGGGGGGGGGGGGGGGGGGGTCAAGGTGGCACCGGAAAGGGGCAGGTCCTTTTCGGGCCAGGATCGTCACCCACCCTCCCTCCCTTTATATAATGTGGTTTGTGCTTGTTATGAATGTTTTTCTGTACTCTTGTTTTAGTGTCACAGCATGGCAGAAGCTCAGCAGTGCCGCAGGGAGAAAGCTGAGCCTTAAGGGGCTCATTGTGATGTGTCAGTACACCAAGGACCGTCACAGAAGTACTGGTGGGGGGCTTAAGCCCTGGTTATGTTTATATAAGTTTTAAGGTACCACCGTGCTGGTACTTTAGGGGATGGTGGATGGTACGGTGGTTTTTCAGGCAAGATGGAGAAGTGGCGGCACTGTCGGGGGACCCCAATTTAACTTGTAATGTTTGTTAATGTTTACAGACTGTGGCCAATTTGTTAATTGCACTTTTGGAGATCAAGTGATACCGTTTATTGGCTAACTGAAATCATTAGAGAAGCAAGCTTTCGGGATATTGCAGATCCCTTCTGCAATATCCCGAAAGCTTGCTTCTCTAATGATTTCAGTTAGCCAATAAACGGTATCACTTGATCTCCAAACTTGCTGTATTTATCGATGGCTAACACGGTACAACACTCTACTATTAATTGCACTTTATACTTTATATAAACACTTTTCAAAAGAATAAATTTGTCTCTGTCATTTTATTGGGAACGGCTCACAGTCTTGAGGTCATGGGTCCTTTTTATATGCCTTACAGTATAATATATATACTAATAGGACAGGTTCATAAGATGTTCAAGGTTCATCTAAGAAGAGAGACATTTAGGAAACTCCTGAAATAACGTCAGTGGACGTCTTCACTTAGGTGCAGTGTCATAGGCATAGTATGCCCTATGAGGAATTTCAAAAAACATTTCAACCCAAGACTCACAAATGATAACCTTTATTACTACTTGCCAACCCCTTTCCAGAATTTCCTCCAAATCTGGCAACACATGACATAAGATTTAAGAGACAAGGGTGTTACCTTAGTACTATATACAGCCCTGAAAAATATAGTCATATACCTTCACAACAGCAACTGCCACAGTCCTGAGACATCCAGAGCAAATGAGAGCTGCAGCGGTCTGTGCTGACTATACGAATTTCCTTTTTTGGCTGTAAAGAAGAATTACAAATGTAAACTGGCATGTTAAGAGCATTACTAGATGTTACTATTGACATGATCACTTGTGTGACGTGGCCCTTACAAAGAAAACAGCTTCTTAAAATTGGACTCCAGGCAGCATTAAAAATCAGAATGGATGAATTTGCATAATACTGTACTGACTTCCTCATGCCATTGCTACATTCACTCACCTTTGTATTCTGCCATGTGATGCTCTGTATAGATGTTATTAACTGCTGTTGGCCTCTGTAAGAAAGAAGAAAAGAAAATTGGACAGGTCAGTGTTTTTTAAATTTGAGCACAGCGCTGTTGGTCAAGAAGAAATTATTTTTGTTTGGCTAATAGAATTTAGACAGGCTTGTCAAGTTTTTATTTGTTGTCTAAATGGATGAACTCTTTATTGATTCTGGTGACCCCCTCGTCTAATAAATTACCTAATGTCTGTACTAATTCAAACTGGCCACCTGAAAACCTTGTTTAGGAAGCACAACATTCTTTGTTCCTCTGTGATTCATAATAAAATGTTTATGAATCCATTTTATACACAGGGGTGCACATAACTTTTTTAAGTGAGCAACTCAAATGAGTACCAGGTACCAGTACCAGTACTCACCTTATATGTAGCATTTAATTCATACATTTTAGGCCCTCTATAAGATCCAAGCTAAAGCTCTAATACTGATGTGAATTGTGTGTATTACACACAGCAGGGTGAAGATTGTGTAAAGCGCTGCAAATGCTGCCTGTTTACACTAATATATATGCTAAATACTGATATCTGTGTATATAAAATAACCAAACTGCCCGCTGCTCTGTGCTGATTGATACACAGGGACTTGCAGGCACTTTCTGGGCAGATGTCAACTGACAGCAAAGTGCCCAAAGTCCGAGCTGAGAAAAACAAAAAAGCTTAGACAGGAGTGCCATCTAGTGTTTATTTTATATATTACATCAAATGAACAGGCAGGGCGCTGTGCTAGGTTTTCTTCTCGCATGCAGACCAGTTATGTGCATTCCTGTTATAAATCTAATTACCATGTGTTTACCCTAAAAATGTAGGGTTTGATTTGATTGAGCTTTTCACAGTATCCTGGGCCCACAACAATAACAAAAATGGGTATATAGATAAAGCAGAAAAAAACTGTCATTAATGGTTTTTTTTACAGTATGTATGCTATCAAATCACACTGCAAAATGCATGAGATACACTGTGTTTTGCACTTCCCATGATTGATTTAGAAAACGGAAAATCTTAGCCATCAAATTTATTATTAATGGGATGGGTGCAGAAGAACTAAATTGGATTTCTTTATGGAATGTTGCTAGAGATTGGTCGCAAAATTTGGACTAGTCGAATTTCTATAGGGTAATTTCGATGTTTCGACAAAAAAGTTTAAGTTTCGACTAGCTGATTTTGTGAGTTGATTGCAAAGCCCCTGCTATCACCACCGCACTTGCTGGAGATATAGTAAAGAGTTGTGCAAACATTTGGGGAAAAATATTGCATATTTTGTTTTTGAATAAATGATTTCTTCTTGAGTTTGAACTTAATTTATGCAAAACTACATGTGCTAGAACAATACTTAATAATAATATATATTCCAACAACCTTTCTATATATCTCCAGCAATTTTAGTGGGGGATTTGCAATAACTCACAAAGTAAGCTTTGCAATGGACTCACAAAGTAAGCTGGTCAAAATTTCAAAAACGAATTTCGATAGGGATATTCAGATTTTTCAACAAATCAAATTCGACCATCTTTACCAGTGGCAATGATTGCAAATTGCACATAAGTTTTTTTTTATATCTCTTTATTAACTTTTTTGAAATTTTACAAAACAAACAAAATGAAAATCGTATCAATTCAGGAAATCGTATCAATGTAAAATGACAGTCCTTTATTCAACATTACGTGTTTCACCTCTTATATTCAAGGCTTATTTGTAGAGCTCTCTGCAAATAAGCCTAGAATATATGAGGTGAAACACATCAGAGAGGAGGACCCCCTAAAGGGTGATGGTGTTGCATGAGATACACTGTATCTCCAGCACTTGGATTCACAGCTGATTTTTTGTTTCTTGATTTGGGCCATAGAGGGAGCCTGTATTGGAGATCCTTTCGAGTGCAGATCTACCCTATTTTTGCTTAGGAAATCATGCATCGTGCCAATGTAGCTCCACTTCATGGCCTCCCTCAAACTAACTCCTGTTTTCTTGAGGACCATGGACCCCATTAAAGAACCACCGATTTAAATGTATTGAAATGATATGACAATGCTATAAATGACTTACTTTCTGTAGTTGGGAATGATTCCTGAGTCTCCATCCTTCAGCGTATATGCATTGACTCGGTGAGCAAACCACTGGCATCTGTGTTTGTACATTGTATCTGTGATGTGTAAGATCTCACCACAGGATACCTTCAGCCCACCTTCAACACGTGCAGACATTGACTGATTGACACGAACATAGAATGAGTCCCCGGAAGTGGCCATGCCACTACTTATGTCATTCAACAACTTTCGATAATCTGAAATCATAACATAACATTGTTACTATGAAAGCATTTGATGAATACAAATGCGATTATGTCATATAGTCTTTGCAAATACTATATAGAAAAAAGTATCAGTACACCCAGCCATTAGACCTACTCCTACAATTCTACATTTACATGTAGAATTTTGTAGAGCCTGTCAAGTGGATATAAATTAAACATCTAAGGGGTTGTTTCCGTTATATGTGCAGAGGCTGAACATACTCGACTACGTTCAGCCTTACATCGGCGGAGCTGCTTGGCGCAGTGAAGACAGATCCTCTGCCGAGCAGGTAAGTATATCTGCTACGTCAGGACCTCCCGCTAAGCATAGCCTAAATTCGATACATTTATGCATATTGTTTAGATCAAGTATCAAGTCACAAGCTTTAATTTCCCAAATGGTTTATTGCTGAAATATTTGTTTAAATAAACTCTTGCAGTGGGTTCCTAGGATAAGCAAGTTAATTGCATGTTTAGATCTGAAGCACACATAAAAAAAATGTTTTAAATGTCTTTAAAAAGTTCGTCCTCTGTAACTTCTGCTGCCCTAATGTAGTCATAGACAGGTTGATTCTTTTGTGATTGTCTCTTGATTCAATCGGAACATATGTTCAAGTAATGGACGATCGATGGCAAAGCTATCAAAGTGCACACCACCTGGGTTAATAGATTTATCATCAATCTCTGGCCAGTAACAATCCCAGGCTCCAAAAAAGGTGGATTCCAGAAATTATGTTATGGTAGGTGTATCTGAAGTGCTTGTATATAAGTTCACAAGTCCAATTGAACAGGAAGTGATCGTGTGTCACCACTAACAAAAAATACTGACATGTCCGATCGAATTCTGTTCGATCTCTTCTTTGATATCGATCTTTTTTGGCCAATCGTACCAGGTAGGCAGGAATAGGTTCCCAATCGACCAGCCGACGTTTAAAAAATCGGCCTGTGTATGTCCACCTTTAGACTCTACCTTGCAAGCCAAGGCAGTGCCCACTGGCCAGACCACTGGAGAGAGAACAGTGCCAGGAAGGGAAGTAAAACTTCTCACACCATGGACCTCTATCAGTATTCATTAAAATGACAATTTTAGCTTTATAACAAATTGTTTTAGGGGGTGGCTTACCTTCCATGTTGCATCTTACTGAAAGACAACAAAAGCCATTAACTTTATTAAGAGTGCAGTAAGCATCCTCCAAGGTCATTCCTCCCAGATCAATCTTGTATGCTGGATTTATAACATCGAAATCCACCTGCAGAAACAGGATATAGTAAGCAGTCCTATTAAAGCAGTGTATTTCTCAGTATTTCAGTATTATATCTCAGTACAATCTATTAAAACAAATGCAGAAAAATCGCTCTTAATTTACAAAAAAACACATTTAATATTCCAATTTCAAACCACAAAGGCCAACAGCATTTCCTGCATGAATTTTATTCTATTGTTTTTTTTTTTTACTGCCATTTACAAATGCAATGCATGCATGCAAATACAGTTTTATTCCTGCAGTTCTTTTTTCCAAGCATGTTGTATTTTCTCCAACATTATATTTTAAAGACCTGGGCTTTTGAAAAATACTGTCTGGGAGCGCATTTAGAGGGGTAGAATCCCCCTTAATACAGACTTTTTAATTATGATTTAAAAAAAACAAAAAACATTTGTCACGAGGTCCCCTTCCCACCCACACCCATCATTTGGCATGAGATCTGATAGGCCTGGAAAGGGGGGGTGCGAAAAGTCTGTCCCTCTCTAGACCATATCAGGCCCCTCAAGGCATAGCCTGGCAAAGCTTGGAAAGGCTCCAAGCAATACCAGACCTCTCTGCAGACATGGCCAGCCTGGGAAGGGGAACCACAAGCAAACACCCCCACTCGAAGCAACCAGGCTTAAGTAGGGGGCTTTTTTTCTGACAAAGTGGCCTGTTGTTGTGGTGGTTTGGACGTCAAATTCCTCCAATGTAGGGTCCTCACAGCCTTTGTCCTCAGGGGCAGAAGCTTAGATATGTCTGGCAAATTTAACAGGTTAAAACAGGTCTTCTTCTAACCTGACACCCTGGGCTGTAAAAATTAGCAATGAGCTTGAATATTCGATTTTCGAATATTTCGCTCGAATATCGCCATAATATATAATATATATATAATATATAATCTGATATCCGACGTGATGTCCACAAGTGCGGATATTCGAGATCACGAATATGGAATTGAATATTATGGCGGATATTCGAAAAATTACGCAAATTCGAATATTGCCTAGTAAACATCACTAGTAAAAATGACCCTCAGCAGCTATGAAGAAGCTGTAAAACTCCTATGTGAAGTCATATTGAAACAAATGCCTGTGTTAATGGGTGTTTAAAAATGTCCATAAAAGGAACTACTACAAAAACTCCTATAAATAGGGCCAATGCTCTAATATGGCTCAATGATTTTCCAAATACACAAAACGCAGCAAAAATACCAGTGTGAACCTAACCTTGGACTGATGTTGTGCTATATGTTTAATCTTTAAATAAGAGAGAATTTCCTCAGTGTGTAGGTTTCAAAGCCGGCATCCCAAAATATTT
>CM070042.1:35457372-35467592 GCA_036250615.1 Ptychadena robeensis | reverse complement strand
TACCATACAATTTCTGTACAATTAACTTTTGTTCTTCCAAAACCATGTAATATGAGGACCTATCTAAACCTTCCAATTACTATGTATTCTTTCAGGGAGGACCTGGCAGTACATAGCTGTTGGTAGATCTAAAGGAAATTTCATGGAGTGATCTAAAGGTGTATGGGGGGGGCTTAACAGAGAACATTTCTACTTCTTCAGAAATACCAGCCAGCCACCCTGGAACCACAAGTGCACTGCTCTACTAAGCCAAGAGTTTTTGTGTGGGATGTCAAAAGGTTGTCATTGACCACCCTTATGAGAGAATGAACATGGAGGTCGTCAATCCAGGAATGTAATACGGAGCAAACACACTGACCAGCCATATAATAACAGGGAACTACTCTAAGCAACAATGTAAGGGTGTATTAGCTGACCAACAATAAAACCAGGAATATAAGGTAACAAGGGTTGCTCTGGGCTTAGGGAGTCTGATGAACCTGCTACTGTACACACTACTTCCGTTTATGCATTTACTGTGTACGTGTTTAAAATTTTATAAAAATCTATTGAAACGAAAAAGAATAAAAATGGTTTTGGCTAGAGAAAGACTTTATTCTAAATGACCTACTGCAGAATGTATATCAATGTATACGTGTGATGCATACATCTGCATATTATTCTATTAATATAACAAAGTATTTAAATTGCTAACATTTGTAAGACTCCACCCAATACAATTTTATTGTATCAGAACAGGTGAGTTGCTGCAATGCCTACACCTCTTTTTTCAGTCCTTTGAGCCTCTGAATGAACTATGAGCACCTATACAGATGGGAACTTCCGAAGGAAATACTAATTTCTCAGTATGCATACTTGGTTTGGATCATAAAACATTGCTGGCTATGAAAAGCATTGGTAGTGCACACAGCGCTTATCTACATATGCAAAGTCCACATCTGATAATTTGATATATTTCTATATATATCTATTATGATTTTTAAAGAATAAAATCATTGCACAATTGTTGACCATTACATTATATCTCCATACTCACACCCCTATATCCAGCATTTTTAGTGTCCCACATCAAAGATCTGATGATACTATATTCTCTTTTTTTTTTAACTAAACTGCAAAAACATGTAAGATATAAAAGTATCACATTCAATTAGGCCAATGCTAATTCCTGCATGTATTTTTCATACAGGTGGTAATCTTCACTTGGATGTGACCTCATGTGTGGCAATGTACTACATTAGCCGCAGGTGACATTTGGGACATGCAAAGTTCTTTTGAGAAACAAAAAAATCCACTCTACTGCGCATACCCAACAGGTTACTTGAGGGCATATTGATATTTAAAGGCAGGTATCAAGTCACAAGCTTCTGCTCAGCCCTGGCCCAAGACCTGCAGCACTGGAAACTTTGCAGGTGGTATGTTGTAGGGTAGAATTTAACAAAAATATTTTAAAAGCAGTTTGCTTGTTTTATTTCTAGAACTTTCATTTAAACCTTTAGGAATGGGTAAGAGGTCCTGGAGACCTCTATACTAGAAATTTTTCTTTTCTTTTCTTTTTGAACTTTAAATTCTACAACTAGAGATGATCAATCAGATGCCTAATGTTTAACATTAGCATGCAAATGATATTCAGACTGAAACTGAGCCAATCAAACTCTGCAGTTCCTGTGCTTGATTGGCTTAGTATTCAGATGACTGAACTGTCTGCCTCCCGCAAACATGGAATGTTTTTCTTCTCCTGGCAAACAGTACAGGTGTTCGATCCGCCATGTTTACTGGCGAGAAGAAGATTATTATTCTTCTGCTGGCCAGATCAGGAGCAGAAAGATCCAGCCAAAGGAAGAATATTTTCACTAGAGACTGGGTAAAGAACGTGGTCTCTATTGAAAAAAATCGGCTTTAAAACCGAAACATTACCGGACATCACTTTGGGGTTTTCCGATTCAAATTCCCAGCGAACAGGAATTTTTTAAAAGTCCGATCTGCTTGGTCCGATCCGCATACGGACGTGTCCGATGTTTGGCCATCACTACTAATTTTCATTGCAAGAAAAAACATTTAAGAAAGGGACCATTCTAACCTGTTCCTGCAGCTCACTGTTCTTGGTTTGTATGGTGTCCTTTTCCTGTAGGACATGTGAGTATCTCATAGAGAGATCATACTGGTGATCTTTTAGCTCGCTCATCATCTGACTCTGGGCATCCAAATCTCTGCGAAGTCTTTGGTTCTCATACTCCATACTGCGAACACACTCTCCTTCTTCTTCCAGCTGCTGCTGTTTCTCACGCATTTTGCGCAGATGGTGCGCTAACGTTCCTTTCAGCTGTTTCTCTTGCATCAGCTCCTCCTGCAGGTTGCTCAGCGTGTTCATCAGAAGTATGGTCAGCTGACTGCTGTCTATAAGTTCTGCATAATAAAGTAGGATTAATGAAATACAGAACTATATAACATTCATATAGTGCATATATTAAATTCTTATGGTGATAACCTCACTAATGTTTACATGCTATTACAATACAAAATCATTAATGTTCTATAATTCCAAAGAAATATATAATTGTGAATATTCACATTGCAATTGCCTTCAAAATGAATGGTGACATGCTATATTTTACATTGCAAATATATATTCGCAATTCATATTTGTAAAGCTTCCCTGTGCATAATATCGCGTATATTCGAGACTGAGAATATCCACCACCATATTTGGGAAAATTTTGAATTCTGGAATAACCGATATTCGTTGATTATATTCGCAATTCAAATATTTGAGCTCAACACCAAATATGAATATTGCCTATGCTGCTTATCACTACCCAAGAGTTAATGCACCCACATGACCCATGAGTTGACATTTATACAGAAATGTATTGTCTCTTACTGCTAAAGCTATTTGGATCCTTTGATGGCTCCTTTCCAGTGATAAGAGTGTACAACCTTGGATTTGCCAGTATCAAGCTATCCAAAAATGCGATGGCTCCATTCTTTCCTCTTGTTCGAAGTATGTCCAAGAGGTGTCCTTAAAAGCAAATTTAAAGTTTAATGAATCGCACATAAAGTGTATAAACAGTAAAGAATAATACCAGGTGAAGGTCTGCAACTATTT
Organism: Ptychadena robeensis; assembly: GCA_036250615.1. NCBI lineage: Eukaryota > Metazoa > Chordata > Amphibia > Anura > Ptychadenidae > Ptychadena > Ptychadena robeensis. The sequence goes on along the minus strand of CM070042.1, from coordinate 35,464,486 downwards.
TTTCTTATAGTACAGCCTTGAATTGTAGCAGTGTTTTTATCATGTAGGCCAACATGTGTCATTCAGTAATCAAAAGCAATTCTAAAAAGATATGTGTAAGCTCTAAAGCCCACCATACATAGATACATGCATAGATCCATGGGCAATTTTGCGGCCAATTGATCTGTGTATGCAGGGTGCAAAATCACCCACAGATTGCAGCTGCCCACATGGGAATGAACAATCCATATGGCTCAAAATTGTGATTGGCTAGAGAACGGACATGTCCGTTTTTTTGTGGCACAGAAAGGGTACGCTCCGATTTAGAGCTCAGACGTTATCACACTGCAATCGACCGCTCAAGGATCTCGCAGGGATCACTGCTTGTATGTCCAGCTTTAGTCCAGACTTTGTGCTTACACAGGGCAGATAAATTTACCTGTACCCATGTGACAAAAGATAAGGGAAAATTCTCACTTAAGGGTAGTTGGTGGAGTCATGCAAATTAACTTAATACATATCAAGTACCATATACTCCAATATAAGCCGATTTTCAGCACATGCTTAAATGAAATCTGGCTTATATTCTGGTCAAGAAAAGAAAATCACTGCATTTTGGTCTTTTGGTTTGGTTTTGGTTAGGTGGACTATGAGTCAATTGCAAAGCCCCTGAACATGCTATTAACACCAAAATTACTGGAGATGTAGAGAAGGGTTGTGGGAATATTTAAAAATTGCATAAATTAGGTTGAAAGTCAAGTCAAATTTGATTAAATGTGAATTTATTTTGTGCAAAAACTACATATGCTAGAGTGAGAGTTTTTTCTTTACAATGTTCCCACATCCCTTCTCTACATCTCCAGTAATTTTGGTGATGATGCCATGTTCAGGGGCTTTGTAATGAACTTACAAAACTGCTGAATTCAATAATAACATATCCAAAAAAAAGCACATTTGCTGTGTGTTTCTGTGCTTTAGCTGCTGCATTTCCCCCTCCTAGGCTTATACACGATCCATTCAGTTTTTCCAGATTTGTTTTCTAAAATAAGGTATCTTGGCTTATATTTCGGTTGGTTTATACTCCAGCATATGCGAATGTCGAACAACTAGGACTTACAATGTTTGACAGAGAGACTGTTCCTACACAAAGATCAAAGGTCTTTGTCGACCCAACAATTTTTTTTACACATATACTATAAAACTTTGTTAAATGCCAACACATACATGCATGTTCAACAACACAAATTCACTTGTAAAGTAGAATTTGACTAGGCAGACTCACCGAGCCTCATAGCCCTGGTAGAAAACTTGGCACAGTGTAGGACCTCCTCTTCATCCATGGCATCTAACACTTTGGTTTGCCGCAGGTATGGAGTGAGACGTTCTGGGGAGAGTTTCTGGACAATCTTACACCTATGCCTCTCAATCATTTCCCATAGATCATCTTCCTCCATGTCTGTCAACTCCGGGTCAGCCTGCCACTGTGCTGACATATTTAGCTATGATCTGCAACCTGAAAAAAGATTTGGTTATTGCTGTATTTAAAAGCTGAAAAAAATACTTTTCTTGGTGCCAAAGTCCAGGCATAACTTAAATGATTTAAGGCATAAGTATCATAATCCCTATACATTACCATTAAATACCATTTAGTAGGAACTCACCTCAATGTAAACCCATATACCTGTATGAGCATAGGTTGTGAAGAATAAGTATCAGCTCTAGACAGAAACAGGAAGTGAATATACTGTGCGAGAAGCTGTCGCTCACATATTTATCTACTTTTAGTTACAATTATGTCAGTAAGGTCAGTACGTAGGTGGCTACATAACTGGAATTTCACCCCCAGGGCTGCGTAATTTTCCAGCCCGCATTAAAAAAATGGTGTTTCCACTAAAGCACAAAGTTCACCAGGATCGGCAGGATTTCTAGGCAACTGAAAGGAATGTTTAGCCAGCTGCTGCTAAAAAAAACACAGATTAAACATATCAAAATTTATTAGCCATATATATATTCAAATATAAGCAGAATTTTTCAACTCCCAAAATGTGATGTTTCAGGAGAATCAAAACATGGAATTTTACGGATTTTGTGAGTAAATTGCAATGCCCCTGAATATGGTATCATCACCAAATGTTGGGGATGTTGGGAAGGGGTGTAGAAGCATTTGCAAAAAAGTTTACTTACTTATATAATAAATAACTACATGTTTACCGATTTCCAAAATAATTTTGACCTGAGCATTTTAAAAGTAGTTTCTGAGCCAAAAAAGTGTAGGCACCCCTAATATAGCACATTCGTTTTTTCATAATTTTGGTTCAAAGTCAAAATCAACTTACCGTATTTATCATCTTATAAGACGCTTATGGAGTGTCCGATGGCCAAAAGTTTTTCCTACTCTCCTACATGGAGGTCTATGGTGCAACCACCCCCACTCCATTGGTGTCACCAATGATGCTGAAGATGCATTTTAAGGAAGGGATCATGAGCCTGCAGCGATGCAGAATTGTCCTGGGTTTGGGCATAACACCAAGGAGGTTCATCAGGCAGGCTGGCAGTTTACACAGTACCCAGTTCTCTGTGTGTGAGTCCAGCGCTCATACACAGGCAGAGATAGACAGCAGAGCTTCAGGCAGGCAGCTCTTTCATCTGGCTCTGCCACATCATTGTTTATGGCAGCAGGGCTCTGATGAGAAATTCTTCCACCTCTCTGGCTAACCTGATTGCCTGGGAGAGCAAAGGCTTTGGTGGGGAGCCAAGGGCGAGGGGCAGTGGGTTAATCTTATAGTCTTAAAAATATGATAACTTCAAACATAATTCATGCAAAATTACATGAGCTAGAGAAATAGTTATAGTTATTCTTTATAATTAGAACTATTATAAAAAGTTATAGTTATTCGTTATTATAGTTATTCTTTCCAAGGTTTGTACAAACCTTTTCTACACCTCCAGCAATGTTAGTGATGATATCATGTTCAGAGGCTTTGCTATATGTCATTCAGTTTCTTTCAGATTTTGTTTTTTAAATAAGGTACCTTGGCTCATATTTGGGTTGGCCTATGCTCGATGCTTGTATATACTGTAACTTCCAACTTAATGACACATATGAGTTGTTTAAATTACCATTTTTTCTCTGGATCCACACTCCATACTTAAGAATTTGGGGGTATTAATGGGTGCATACGACTACATAATTACTTACAAAAATGTGACCATCTTTTTTAAGATAATTAATAAAAGAAATCCATTAAACAAAATTCATAAAAAATCCACCATATTTAACCACCAACCCAAGGCACGTGCACAGCTCTTCTTCTGAAACATTTATTTTGAAACAGACATGCAAAAGCAAATAAAGAAATGTATACTTTTTTTGCTACAGAAAAATAGCTGATCACATTTAATTCATTGTTTTTAACTAAAAGATTACATTTCTTGGTTCTGCAATCAAACCTATTATGTCACCTCTACTTCTCCAGCCTATTCGTCTAACTATGGATTTGTATAAGCAGCTATATTGAACAAGTTGGGTACTGACCCAGGAAGCAGTTTTCCTTAATCAGTAAATATCTGACCAATTCCTTTAACTAGAAAAGATGTGTACATTATAAAATTGTCAAGTTAAAGTTCATGTTTCATATATATTTACATTAATGCTTATTAACCTTGTATTTAGGCATTTACCTGGTATTCCATTTTAACTCAAGGTCTTTCACTATCTTTGGTCCCAGGAAAATGGCACATTCATAGGGGAAACTGTTACAAACACATGGCAAAGGCTCAAACAGATGGAGAAGTGCTGGTAATTGCAAGTGGAAAATAAACTCTGATCCCAAGGTGATGTATAAAGGGGGTGTCCTTCTTCCTCAACTCATAGTTCAGTAGGGAATGACACTAACATGGCAGAGATGACTTCTGTGGTTCATCGGGCCTAGATGCTAACTCACACAGGGGATCCTGATTGAAGACACAAGAACTTACTTCAGTTGGAGGCAGTGGGCAAAAACCCAAGGCCCCTCCTATAAATCATATTTATATCCTTAATGACACTGGAGAAAATATGGAATGCCTTATGGCCAAATTCTAGTGACAGTCCATTACATTTCACTTATATGCAACAAATACATTAAGCAGGCTTATCTTTTATTTGTTAAAGTGGACCTACCACCAGAAATCTATGTTTTTATGAATGGCACTAGAAGTCCCAATAATAGGGAGGAATGCAGTCAAAAAACTCAAAATCACATGAAACTGGGGGTGCAATATCGAGGGTGGCCACTGGGGGCGTTCAGTGATCTTCTATGGGAATTTTCAAAGCAGATCACTGCTTCCTGTGACCTCCTACCAATTTCTGCCTACAATGAACCAGGAAGTGAGAAGAGCTGCCGAATTATCTTCTTAAATTGCTCATTACAGGTAAGTTTTTGGTTTTTTTCACTGCATTCCTCCCTATTATTGGCCATTCATGAAAACATAGATTCCTGGTGGTAGGTCCGCTTTAAGTATATAGGAAAACAAATGGTCATATTAACATGCTTATTTTGTTCCAAACCGCAAGGGTTGGTTGGGGGGGGGAGTGAGTGAATAGGAAATGCACCCAAAATAGTTGTTGATTCAGTCGTGTCTGGCATGCTCCTGTCCACTGTGGTGCACTGGAATGTGTGTAGAGATGACATTGTGTCGGATTATGTCAGCAGCTACACCACCTCATGGGTCTCAGAGGAGCACTCATGCAGCTGATTACTAATGGTGCAAGGAATCTTAGAAGAGACAGTAGAACATTTTAGAGGTCAAAATTTGTTAGTACAAATTCCAAGGCATTCAATAGTGTGCAGAGCTGGACCATGCAGAATTTACCCTTTATACCTCCAGTCAACAAAAAAAAGGCTTGCATCTGAGAAAGGAGGAGATAGATCCGGCAGACTACGCGGGCTGATGTATGTATGTATGGGAAATAAGACATCCTAGATCTGAATGAATGAAATATTCTTATTAAATCCTTTGTTCTTCACATAGTTTAATGTGCTGACAACAAAATCACACAAAATTATTAATGGAAATTAAATTTATCATCCCATGGAGGTCTGGGTTTGGAGTCACATTCACTGATCCAACTTAAATGTAATGTAATGATGTAATGTCCTTAAAACAAGTAAAAATGAAGGTCAGTAGTATGTGTGGCCTCCATGTGTCTGTATGACCTCCCTACAACGTCTGGGCATGCTCCTGATGAGGTGGTCTTCTAAAGGGATTTCCACACTAGGACTAAAGCCTCCCCCAACTCCTGGACAGTCTGTTGTACAAACTGGCATTGGTGAATAGAGCGAGATATGATGTCCCAGATGTGCTCAATTGTATTCAGGTCTGGAGAATGGATGGGCCAGTCCATAGCACCAATAAAGGCATTGTTTACACTAGAGCGATTGGCCATGGATGAACACGTTCGTCTGTGGCAGATCGCATCCCCCTCATTTGCCCGCAATTTTCCACACGATCGGACCCAATTTTGTACACGATCGGACACGTCCTTATGATTGCCCCCGATGGCGAGCGATCGTGCCCATAGAAAATGAATGGACACAGTCAAAAATCGTTAGGGTGGCATTCAAAATAGTGTACATGCCCTATCGTGCCCATCCGTGAGCGATCACTTCAGTGGAATTTGACAAATGATTTTCAATGAGAGCGATCGCTCTAGTGGAAACAAGCCCTTTGTCTTGCAGGAACTGCTGACACATTCCAGTCACATGAGATCTAGCATTGTCTTGCATTAGGAGGAACCCAGGGCCAACTGCACCCGCATATGGTCTCACACAGGGTCTGAGGATCTCATCTGTGTACCAGGTCTATGCTCAGTGTAAACCTGTTTCATCTGTGAAGAGCACAGCGCGCCTGTCACGGTGGGGTGCGGAGTCTAAGGGACTACCCGGTATTCACCAGAGCTCCCCGTGAAGGGAGTTGGATTTGGCTGCGGGTAATCCCCAGGTCGCAGTCCCCAGAAGCACCCGTGCAAGCTCGCTAGCTGAATAGTGCGTGGTACAATACGGAAGTCTATATACACTTGCCAAGGTCGGTAGCCGGGATGTGGGTATGCAGTACAAAGAGGTTGAGGCGAAAGCGTAATCCACGAAGCAAGCAAGGGGTCAGGAGCCGGGAGATCAGATGAGATGCGGGTATGCAGTACCGAAGGTTGAGGCAAAAGCGTTGTCCAAGGAGCGAGCAAGGGTTCAGGAGCCGGGAAGTCAAACAGGAATCACTAGGAATACACATAGGAGCACAAAGTCCAGGCGTCTTCCTGTCAGCTGATCCAGCTAGATAAACATCCGGAGGGAGGAGCGACCGAGGAGGAGTGCAAAACCAGAATGTCCAGCAGAGGGAGCTCCAGAGAGGCTGGAAGGTTAACCCAAGGTGTCCCGGATATCAGAGCTGGAAGCAGACACAGATCCACCAGTCCTGTTAGGATCTGTGACAGCGCCAGTGGCGAATTTTCCAATCTTGGTGTTCTCTGGCAAATGCCAAATGTCCTGCATGGTGTTGGGCTGTAAACACAGCCCCCACCTGTGGAAGTTGGTGTCACGCACCCCCCTAGTGGCCGGACCGCGCAGAGGCCTCCCAATCGATTTCAACACACAGAGAGTCCAACTAGGTCGGTACAATCAGTGCGCCGGAATCGCCGGAATTGGGCCGCAGTCAGACCATAAAGGGGAGCGTGCAAATTACAGGACCAGAAATTACACAATATTTTGGTATCACTGCCACCATTCCATTTAATTTGGGAAAAGGGAAACCCGTTCTGATTAGCACTATAAACGTCTAGGTAGCGACTCTTCAGAAAGCTAGGGAAGCGTTCTGCGGTATTCAAAGCAGGTATGAGGCTGAGAGAAATGACTTAAGAGTCATTTATTTTATGCAATACAAGTTATTAAAATATACAATAATTATTAAAATCAACAATTAAAAAGAGTGTATTCCAGGGTAAAATAAAAAGGGAAAATGATACTTAAGGTTGCTGAAGTAGAGTGTCCGTTCGTAGGGGAAAGTCCAAGAAATGGCAAATCCAAACTCCCCAGAAATTATCCGTCACATTAATACCAAACATTAATGAAATGGCATATCCAGTCATGAAGAAAGGTTATAA
>CM070042.1:35441526-35457272 GCA_036250615.1 Ptychadena robeensis | reverse complement strand
ATTCAATACCAATATGATGTACTAACACATGGAGGCTGGATGACCTCACGGTTCATCCGTAACAGTTGGGCCCTCATACCACCCTAGTGGAGTCTGTTTATGACCGTTTAAGCAGACACATGCACATATGTGGCCCGCTGGAAGTAATCTTGTTCCTCCTTGCACAAAGGCGGAGGTAGCAGTCCTGATGCTGGGTTGTTGCCCTACTTCGGCCATATCCTGATGTACTGGCCTGTCTCCTGGTAGCGCTTCAATGCTCAGGACACTACACTGACAGACACAGCAAACCTTCTTTGCTATAGTCCCGGTGTGGGAGAAGATTCCTCAGGAGACCATCAACCACCTCATAAGGAGCATTCCCAGGTGTTGTAGGGAGGTCATACAGGCAGATGAAGGCCACACACCCTACTGAGCCTCGTTGATACATTTGATTTCCATTGATAATTTTGTGTGATTTTGTTGTCAGCACATTCAACTATGTGAAAAACAAAGTATTTAATAAGAATATTTCATTAATTAAGATCTAGGATGTCTTATCTCAGTTTTCCCTTTATTTTTTTATAGACCCCTTTTCATCCCATGTCACCTTCTTTAAGCAGAACTGTAGAGGACGTGATGTTGTGGGATGCTACTTCTGCATCTGCCCACCCCACTTGTCTGAAGGATGTGCAGGGTGGGTTGTTAGAAACAAAATACCGGATCTCCTGTCAGACTGTCCAAAAACATCGAGCTCCTACTGGAGATAATTCGGTAAAAATTCCTCCTGAAGAAGTGGCATAAATAGCTATGAAACGCGTCAATGCAATTACCTATTGAATAAATTGGATTAACTGACATTGGATGCCTTGTACAAGCCTCCTTATTTTTATTTAGATTTACTCCACACTCTCCAATCAAGTCAACTGCATACCGAAGTCGGGACCAGCACCGTTGATCTGCTGTGTTCCCCTCCGGTTACCCAGACGCAACCAGGAGCGACCACAAAGACCAATTAATATTATTATTATATTTACTATTTATATCAAAAATACACCTTGAGATTAAGGATCAAATTAGCTAACGTTATACGCTCCCTTTTATATTTTAATACTCTTCTCCTCTACACATTTTTTGTGGGGGGGTTTTTGACGTCAACTAAACTCTGGAGCCAAGACCCAAAAGATAGATGACCTAACTAGATTAAAGTAATGCTATAGGAAGTAGTTGGTGTATCATCCCCATAAAATGATGCCATTGCAAGTTAGTAAAATCAGTACTGACTAGTATATGCTCCAGGATACAATAAGCAAGCATGAAAACTAATTGTGTACAAATTTTCAAGGGAAATTATCAACCCACTTCAATATCACCCAGGGTTGTAAGATTTCCATAACCTTTTTTTAGTAAAGAAACTTGGAAAATGTTCTAATGAACATAATGTTCTGATGACATAAAACACTAGAATTGTAGTGTTGCCCAGGGTAACTGTCTACCAGCTGCTGAGAAGTGGAAGGGGACCGATGGCTCTTACCCAGAAAGAAGTAGCACAAGCAGTTCAGTTGGAGGAGGATCTAGCTGTAATCAGTTTCCTCTCACCTTGGTCTGGTATGGTGGCGGGGGACCCAGAGAGAAGGGAGCACCTTGCTGCAAGGTAAGCTTCTACATACAGGCAGACTGTCCAGGAAAAAGACCTGGTAAAACAGTTAACTACATAACTATATAACCTCTGCCCAGAGGAGGAGTTTAGGAGTTGCTAGGCAAATCATAAGAGAGGTAAAAGAGCCATGACCTCACCTTTGGCATTCTCTGCAGCTGCTAAAAAAAAGTCTATATACAAAAATACATATATGTACAGAGTATACACATGGAAATGTAAAGCCACTTCACTAAAGAATTACTAACTAAAACAAGTCAACAGTATTGCTATACAGTAAACATAAATCAGGTTGATGAACTACAAAAATACCAAGATAGTAAAGATCAATAATTAGAAAGTGAAAGAGATTGAGAGGAATAGAGAAACACATAAAGAAAGAAATGGAGGACAACAAGGAAGACTGCCTTTTATCATATTAATTGAAATTAATATTATCATAAATATGAAGAAAGGTAATACATAGTATAAACAAGTTGTAGATTTAAACAGTTACATAATAGAGAATCATTCCTATCAGATCAGGGTTACAATATATAAATAGATTCATCTGTATTTTATTGCTGTTTGATGGTGTGTGTGAAGAATGTGGTTCAAGCATATCAACTTAAATTTAGTTGTCTTTTGTTCTATTTCTATAAATAAACTTTTCACAAGCCATAAAGGCTAGAAACTATTTGAGCCGAGAATGAAAAGGCTACCTTGTTAGTTGTTTTTCTCTCTACTGTAAATACATTTAACTAATAATTAAGTTCAAGTTATTGGCTTGATAGTCTTCTCTGGATAAGAAATCTCTAACGACAACAGAACAGTTGTTCGAGACCAATAATCAGGGGTGAACAAAAGTGGTACTCGGTTAAAGGGGCCAAAAACTAGCTATGCATACCTGCAATAGTTTTAAAAAGCTCATATGCTTACTAACAACTTGGATGCACTCCATGTCTGGGCGGCCGCAGCTAAATGTTAAATGAATACAATTTATGTCACTTGGATAACTGCAGGGAAACATGAATAACTATAAAAAAGCAGTCAGGGGTGTGACACTGGAAATGTAAATTAATAATCCTCCCAAAAAAGATTGGACTACTAAGGTTGTTGGAGATCTGGGGGGTGAAAGACAGAGTAGACATAAGAGTTAAAGCTGACAAGAGGAAAGCACTGTGTGACAGTTGGAATATGACTATGAAAGGATGACATTTGGACTGGAGGTAGTCTCAGGGGTGAGTTACTAACCCAGAAAGTGTCAGGGTCACGCTACTGAGGCATGCGATCTGGTGACCTGTGGATGGAGACAGCTAATCAGAGGCTAAATAAGGAACAGGGAGGTCCATCTGCAGCAGAATCTACCATGTAGGAGGCTGATGCAGAGGACAGTGAGGGAGACCACACTACATATAGTACCAAACACCATCTCCTGGTACTCATCTGAGGAGCTCACTAAAAAAGTTATGTGCACACCTGCTTACAATGACTCATTGCCAAGTCAGTGCTGAATTGGTAACCTGAAGTGGACCAACAGTAAAGCATGCATGGTAAGCGTTACGTTCCACGTGTATACATAACTCACCTGCCCCCATCATGACATTATGAACTCTATATCCAGGACCAGGAGCAATTTGAATCGATTGGCTTTAGGAACTACACAAATGTGCATTCTGTATATAATGCCTACGAGGACTTTTCAGATCAAACAAGAAAAATATATTCTTCTTGGAAATCCTTGTCTTACCCATACACCCAAACACTCTCAAACTCACCATGCATCAACTTGTCCTCAGCGTAGGACTTTCATTGAGCCTTTAGCAATTAGTAAGAGATTCGGGAGACCTCTATTTTTATATCAGTTTTATATTATATAAGTTGTGCTATTTGAACATGTAAGCAAAGTAGAAGTAGAAATTTTGACTTTAAATCAAAAGTGGCCAAAATTTTATGGTAGAAACAAATTTTTCCCCAAAAATATCTAGTGGTTGTTTGGATCATGTTCTTTTTTAATTAATTTGCTATATATAGGGGTAGTGGGTACCATAATTGTTCCGCATGTGTGGTTGTGTGTTGGGTGGGGGATCAGTGCATAGCTGTCACTGATTTTTTTATTATCGTTTAATTTGCCAAAAGGGTATATGTAAGGGTATGTGTAATGAAAGTGGTGTTTCCATTTCATTTGTTTTCAAAGGCAAAATAAAAAGGAGGAGCATATTTGCATACATAGATATACTTAATAAATATCAATGGTTTTAAAAAGAACTGACACAAATCAGCTGCTTACATGTTCATACACATGGGGGTGGGGGGTTGTTCAAGTGTCAATGAGGCTGAATTATATTTAAGAAGTGTGTACTGCAGGTTAGTTCAAGAGCACCCTGTACTATTGGGCAGGAGTGCCTGAATCAAACATACTTTGTTAAACAGACCTATACATCTTTAGTGGGTAAAACATGTATCCCTATAGACTGCCTCTTTAAATATACTTAAACATGTTGACGGTGTATAATGTACAGAAACGTAAAGGATGCTGTAAATGCTGACAGCTTCTATAATTACCCAATAGGTCTTAATGAGAAACTATAAGGATCAGGCAAACGTTCTGCAATTCCTCACATGGATGCTTTCCTGTCCTCTCCTGTCTTCCATGTATTTATTTTGATCAAGAAGGCAGCCCATCATATTGATGAACCATACCATCACAATAGTCCTACCTTTTATATGTAAATAAAAAGTATTTTAAGTTTTGAACAGAGTGGGGTTTTGTTGTTTTTGTTGTCCTTTGACCTATCCACAAAAACTAATCAGCATTATTATTGGCCAAAATGGCCAACCACGCCATTGCCAACATAGAAAGTAAGATAAATGAATTCTGAGATGAGAAAGGCAGATGGATGATAAGAAAAACTTGAAATAACAAAAACTACAGCAGAGTCATGAGTAGAGTAAAACCTTCCAGTGGTAGTTTTACCAACTCTACAGGAGGGGAACTCCATTCACTTCAGAAAGATATATGATTTGCTTTTCCAGTTTCTTTTCTATGATCCCAATCAAAACAAAATTATTCTTATTATTTAAAAGTACTCTGTAGCTGACTGTAGCTGACTACAAAAAAAACAGTTGCTGTGTTACAGGAAAGACTGAATGTACACTAGGAAGAGACCTAGTCACTTTCATTCATCCAGTATCACCAAGTTTGCAAAGTAAACCAGATAAAACAGATCTCAGAAGGTTGCTTTTGCATGTAGCTGAAGTGTAACCACAACTACTTTTCACTTAGGTATATAACAATAACGTTTATTTTACTGCTCCTGATAACATAGTGCCTGTGTCAAAGGACTTTTGTGGCATTCAAACAGGTTTTGCATTTCTATACAAGCTTATGAAAATAGAAAATCAACTTCTTGAAGCACTTCAATGTCCAGGAGGAGGTCAAATGCAGGTTAAAGTGTCCTTTTAATGACCACTGAATTATATCGGTTGCAAAACTGATGTCATACCAAACTCCAAGTCATTGAACATCAATAAGGGCATGTGTCCACTGGTACGTCCAGCGCAGGGAATTAAAGGCCGAAACATTTGCATAGCAGGCAGTTTGCCCGTGGCTTAGGGTATACTCCCCCCGCATCGGCAGGAGCGTGCCCTGTTGATGCAGCAGGGAAAAATGTTTGTGTGAATTATCCACAAGAAGATTTTTAAATAATTTGTCCAGTTTGTAAACTACTAAAATTTTAGCCAGTGGTTATTATGTGTTATTAACATCCCTGGCGGTTCACTTAGGTGCAGATTTCTGTACCGAAAGTGATGCAGTGTTTTGCCTTTCCGCCCCCATCGGCTTCACCGATGACGCCAATGGGGGCGGAAAGGCTCTGTTTGCCTGCAGCTTTGTAGAAATGCTGCAGGCACACAGAGAGCCAGCGATTGCGCCTGATTCCAGCACGGGTGCAGTTTGATTCACGACTCACTGATTCAGACTGCGCCAGTACTTGCTTCGGGCTTAACGCTAGGGAGGTTAAACCAGCCATAGACGCTATGCTTGGCGGGCGTTTATCGAACAATCGTCCGCAGCATGATGACATCATCATGCCATGGTCAATCGTTCGAAACACACCATTTACGATTTGACAACCAATACTTTGAATGGGAACCCTTGTTCCCATTCAAAGTACTGGCGATCGACCAGAGAAAACGCTTGTTCTCTGGCTGATCATGTTTTGTGTGAGTATGAACGGCTGCTCCAGGTGGGCGCGTTCATTTTGCGATTGATCACCAAGCGATCACCCCAAATGCGCATGGTGATCATTCGCAAAATCGGCCAGAGATTGAAGCTCTATGGCCGGCTTTAGAGGTACAGAAAAATATATATATATTTTTTAGAAGTTTACACTTGTTTTCTTTTGATTTGGATTGGATTGGATAAAACATTTATAAAACATTTACCCAATCTAATCAAAATAAAAAGAAATGAAAACAAAAAATCTAAGAAAATTTTTTTTTTTCTGTACCTTTCAATCTCCCGCCCGGTGCGTGATCCACTTTCCCCGGCGATCGTGATGGCGGTGGACCAGGTGAGCTCCCACGATGTGCCCGAACCCATTATTGGCGTATCGCTAATTGCAGCGTCCCTTTGCCCGAACTGGGCATATCGCTAGGGAGGTTAAAGTTCTGTGTCAACTTCCCAATACACATTGATATGTGCCAATGTGTGTTTATATTGTTATTGCACAGTTACAAAAGTATTCCTTGCTACAACCAGAGATGGATATATATATATATGGATATATATTTATATAAAAGATATTGTTAAGTATGGGTATAGGTTTGCCTTTTAAAGGAACAGGAAATAAAGGTAATTATCTGGAATTATAACAGTGAATATGATTTTCAAATGTCACTGCAGGTAAATTAATCACTGTAATAAAAAAAAATGTGCACCACAAAGATAGATAGAGAGATAGATAGATACTACTATTGTGCACTTCAACAATGAAAAACCGCAGATGGCTGTAAAATGGCTTTCAAAACAGATTCACCCCTTTGGACAATTTGCTCTTCATTCTTATGGTGTACACACTATTCTATAAAAAACGTCACCCAAACTTTGGGATTTCCCACAAAGAATAGGAAGATGTACTTACCCCTCTCCTGCTTGGACGTGGTACTTCCGACACAGATTTTTTTCTGTCTTACAGGGAGTGCTGGCATGAGCAAGAAGGGAGGGTGAAGATGGAGTGGAAAGGCTGGTTCTGCGGGTTACACGCGATGTTGTTTTTTTTAAAGGGGAAAATACACTAACCGAATGTATATATAAATCCAATTCCGATTTTGACTGAGATTTAAAAGATTTTCCATTTTATATAAGGAAATGTCTTCTTATTTCCAGTCTTGTATATTTAACTGGATGTAAGAAAAATCCCCTCTTAAGGCCCCCATACACGGGTCGGATTCCGGCCGGATTCCGGGCTGATCGATTCCGGGCGCGTGCAAGTGAATCGATCGTGCCGGAATCGTGTGCAGCCCACCTTGTCCGTCCGATCACGACCGATTGTTCGGGGGCCCAGAATCGGATCCGTCAGAGAACCAACATGTTGGTCTTTTTGATCCGATTCTGCACAGATCAGGGGGAGTTGCCATTTGTGAGGTGGAATCGGACACGGAATCGTCCCGGAATCGTGCCGGAATCCGTTGGACAAGGTGGTATGCAGCGATGGATACTCTTAATTGGCCGATTGATCACACCTGCGATTCCCGGCAGAATCGCCGGAATCGATCGGATGATGAATCGATTGGACATGGAATCCGACACGTGTATGGCTAGCTTTAGAAAAAAATTCACTTTAGTTCAAAGCTGAACTACAGGTTTACCTTGAATCTTGCCTATTTGTACAGGCTCCTCTTCTGTACTGATATTGCTTCTTGTAGTGTGCATTGGATGCTGAAGCATAGGACAGCATTCCAAACTTGGGACCTAGAGATCTCGGGGGAGTTTGCACCATCAGTGGATAGGCTGCAAGCTCAGGTTCATGACCCCCTCTGCAAACCAAAATTGAAAGTGGTAATACTGAGCTATACTCAAGCTGGGAAATGTAAACAACCAGTAGCTCCATCTTGTGGAAGTTTTAAAATTTTTTACTAAAGATGGGAATTTAATTTAGAAAATTTCACTATCTTACTTTTTGAGTTAATTACAAAGCCCCCTGAACATGGTATCCACCCCAAAATTGCTTGAAATATAAAGAAGGGTTGTATGCAAGTTAGGAGGGAGGGGATGTTATCCCAGGGCAGGAACTTTGTGTCATCACTTCCTGGAGCATTTATTTTAATAATTAATATATGTGGGTAGGTGTTAGGATGGGAGGTGCAGTGCCTGCCACAGGCATAGGGGGCTTAAGGAAAAAAAGTTGGGAACCATTGGCATAGGAGACAATATCCATCCAATTTCCTGGCTGGAAGACATTGAGCTTCAGCTAGCCATTTACACTCAAACCCTGCTAAAGCCAGCTATGCATTAATTGGGTTTATATTTGTGGCTGTAAGATATAATAGTCATTTATCAGATTCCAGAGCTCCAATATGTCCTACACAGCTACATCCATCCATAATGTGGGGAGGACATACAGTGCTGCTTGAAAGTATGTGAACCCCTCAAGTGGTGTAGATGTTTCTTTTGTTTACCATGATTTTCTCATTCTATCATCACCAGTGTTTATTCATGAAATGTCAGATATATCATCAATTGCATGTACTTGTTTAGTAGGTTTTTTTAAGTTGCCCAAAAACTACATAACATGACTTTAGTGTATGTGCAAAAGTAAGTGAACCCCCAGCTGCATTGGTTAAGGAAGCAAGGTAAAAAAACGCAGGTGAGAAACCATTTGGGTGCTTAAGTCAATCACTTAAGCAGACCAATGAAATGAGGACACTCCTTGGAAAATGTTTTGGCCTGACTATTAAAGAGAGAGAACCACTGAACCACTGTGGTCCCATACAAATCACAATACAAGAGCAAGGAGATATCCGACATGAAGAAGAGGTAGTGAGCCCCATCAGCTGGGAAAGCACAGACCATCTCCAAAGATTCCAGCTCATCCATCCACGTACGCAGATAATTACAAATGAGGGCCTCAACATGACAGAACTTTGCTAGAGTGGACGCCCTCAAAATATCACCCCCAAAGAAAAATAATAACCGGTAAGGCAACCCCAATCACCTCGAAGATTGCAGCCTCTCTGGCACTCTGGGACAAATGTCGCGTTACAATAGAAAAATGAATAGCCCTGACATTTCAGGGGTTTAGAAGGAAGCTTCTCTCAAAAATCAAAACTGCCCGTTTCAACTTGCAAAAGCACTGACAAACCAGAGCCTTCTGAAAGTCCACTCTTGACAGACATCTAAAATAGAATTATTTGTCAAACAAAACCGACACCGTTTGGAGAAAAATCAAAACGCATATGAAAAGAATCTCCTCCCAACCGTGAAGCGGTGGGAAATGTGAAGTCTGGGGTGCTTTTCTGGCTGGGCCGACACTCATATTGTCCAAGATCATAATTTTGGGTTATCAACAATTCTCGCAGATCTCCTGTCATCATCGGGAGTTGAGCTGGGACGAAGTGGATTCCAACAGACAAGACCAAGCATTCCAGCAAGAGTACAAGGAATGCTCAAGAAGAGATTCGCACTCGGATTGCCATCACAGTCCGGACCTTAACCCAATTGAAATTTGGGAGAGACCAAAAAGTTGACATGCAAGATGTCTCCAACTTTCACTGCAAGGAGGATGGGCAAAAATCCCCATAGGAGTGAGAG
Source organism: Ptychadena robeensis (assembly GCA_036250615.1). Taxonomy (NCBI): domain Eukaryota; kingdom Metazoa; phylum Chordata; class Amphibia; order Anura; family Ptychadenidae; genus Ptychadena; species Ptychadena robeensis. Next base: position 35,447,847 of record CM070042.1, on the reverse strand, counting down.
ATGTTAGTGGTCAGGAAAGTTTAGTTGGGTAATGGCGCAAAGGAGGAGCCACAAGCACTAATACAAGGTTCCATACTATCACGTAAATTTCGTGTTGGGACATAACCCTTTTGTTTACTTAATAATGAAATATATCTCTTTTTGTGTGTTGTGTCTTATTTGAAGTGTGGCTTACAATTGGGATTTAGATTATGTCATAGTTCTTAAATTTTTTGCACCACAGTGACCATGTCTGGAGGGTTCACATACTTTCAAGCAGCACTGTATGTTAAGCTTAGCTTGTTGACCTTTAACAACAAAATCATCTTTGTCTTTACATTTGTTTTAGTGCTACAAAAGCAATGGGCATTTCCTCAGGTGTCTCAGAGGCAATATTCTTGACTTTTCTTCTCTTGAGGCTGCATTCTGCATTAATGGTAAGTCTACCTCAAGGTCACAAAACCTCCTATAGGACAAGCGCTGTTTGTCAAGAGCAAGTGCTGTTTTTTAAGTTTTTCCTCAGGGACTATAGATTTGTGCATCAGCATCTCCATTAATGTGTATATGTGGTAATTGCTCCAGTTTTATTTTGACTTTTTCTCTTTATTTTCTTATCTATAAAAGCTTGATGAGGTATAACCTCAAAAAAAGGGCGTACTTTTACCCCCAAAAAGAAAAGAAGGGGAAAAAAGGTGACGCTGGTAAGAACCTGGCGAGGAGCGGACCACAGTATGCAGCTGATTGTGGTAAAATGGCGTGTGGACGGGGAAATGATTTCAAAGCTGTCCCAACGTGATGTGGGGCTTAGTGGTCAGAGGTCGCACTCACGCAGCCTATGGGAAACTGGTAGTATAGGTTGCTAGATCCTGTCCGGTACTGAAACATGCATTTGAATAATTGGAATCCCACTTTAAAAGAAAGGCTTGAGTTGAGGCGCCCGTAATACGGGCGCCTCAACTCAAGCCTTTCTTTTAAAGTGGGATTCCAATTATTCAAATGCTATTTATTTTCTTGTTTTCTTTTGAGTGTGTACAATGATTGCAGTCTCTGATTACCCTCTAAATTTTTGTCCCATCTAATATTGTCCCTTTTTGGCAGTTGAATGATGATTACTAAAATACATTTGATGATCTGAGCTGATCAGACTGCTATTTTTTCTAAATACACTAGATGGCAAGCTACCCAAGGACTACATATTTTTTGTTGGGAATTAATGACTTTTTAATTTTCTGTCTGCCAACTTCCTCCTATGACATACTATGCATGATGTGTGGTATTATAACCATCCATAGCACAAATCACAAACTACTATTGTCATGATGTAGCTTTTCTGCTTGACCAGCCTAAGTTCACTGTGATCATTAGCAGTGAGAGGTATAGGTAGGCTAGCTTCCTTCCTTTATGTGCCAACATGCCAAATCAATATATTCAAAGACAAGCATTCGATCCTAGGTGCCCAACCTGTGGCCCAGGGGCCGCATGTGGCCCTTTGGGCAATGTTCGGCGGCCCCCCTTGGTCCTCCTGGCCAGGTCTACATATGAGTGCTGCACCCAGGGGCTGGAGGGGGAGTAGGTGGGAGCTTTCAGGTTTTTACTGCCTGACAGGATCTGGCCCACCACCTGCTGAGATATGTCAACAGGGGTAGGGTCTGGATCGATGTTATGTGCGGCCCTTGCAGAGGGCCTACATATCAACTCAGTTGCCCACCACTGCATTAGATAGACATAGTCCAGCACATTTGGTCCCTTTTCTGGCCTAGGATCCTATGGCCTAGCAACCACCATAGCTGGCATAGCAACGCTATGGGGCCCGGGGCCACAATGGGGCCTGCCACTACTTGCTGCTCCTTTTTTTCTCCTTTGCTGTGCGGGCCTGTGTTTGTGTTGTAGGCCTGTAACTTATAAAAATATATTCGTATAAGGGTCTAATAGACATCCTGAATATAATAATGTTTGAAACACACAATTATTATAAAAAAGTACATTAATTTTTTTTTATAAAATGTATCATTTGAATGATAAAATCTCTTGAATACTTATTTAGTATGAAAGATTTCAAAACAGTATTTATGTTTGTTTATAATAACATCTTTATTACAATTGGAAATGTGTTTTGTTTCTGTTTTACTTTGAATTGCATTGGTTACAGTTATCACTGTAGTTGGTCTAAAGTCATTTGCCGTGTTTGGAGGAAAAAGAAGGATTAGTTCCCAAAACACCATCCCTATTGTAAATCAAGGGGGTGGTAGTATCATGCTTTTGTGGTGTTTTTTGGGGGGCGAGACAGCACTGTATTAAGGAGAGGATGAATGGGGTCATGTATTGTGATATTTTGAGCAGCAACCTCCTTCCCTCAGTCAGAGCATTGGAGATGGGTTGTAGCTGGGTGTTACAACATGACAATGACCTAAAGCACACAGCCAATATAACCAAGGAGTGGCTCTGTAAGAAGCATATCAAGGTTCTGGAGTGGCCTTGCCAGTCTCCAGACCTGAATCAAATAGATCTTTGAAGGGAGCTGAAACTCCATGTTGCTCAGCGACAACCCAGAAACTTGACAGATCTAGAGGAGATCTGGGTGGAGGAGTGGGCCAAAATTCTTTATGCAGAGTGTGCAAACCTGGTCAAGAACTACAGGAAATGTTTGTAATTGCAAGCAAAGGCTTCTGGACCAAATTCTAACACTGATTTACTTAGGTGTTCAACTTATGTGCAGCAGTGAAATTCATTACAAATCATACAATGTGATTTCTCACAGTGAGAATGCACCTACAATGTGAATTTCAAACTCCTCCCTGATTTCTAAGTGGGAGAACTTTCAAAATCGCAGGGTGTTCAAATAATAATGTTCCTCGATGTAAAATAAATACTATAATTAGCACATTATTTTAAAAAGTTTGAGCAATGCTTTGCTGCTTCTTTATTTCTGTCTCTAGCTCAGAGGAAAGTCAAAGTTAAATTTTTATATATATATTTTTTTATTTTGAGTATACAATCACTAGTGATGGCCCAACTGTCCACCTTGAACATGGATGTTCGCACTCCTTCTAACTGGCAAGCAGTACGGGTGTTCGACCTGCCCCATTTGCCGACGAGAAGGAGCTCACTATTTTTCCTCCGGCAGGATCAGGAGCAGTAAGATCCCGCCGGAGAAGGAATCTTTTCACTAGAAGAGCGGGTAGAGAAGCCAGTCTACTAGTGAAAAGCCGGCCCCCGAAAACCAGAAGTGACATCTGCCAGCGAACAGGTGGAAGGTGAACTTCTTAAAAAGTCCAATCCGCCTGTTCGCGGACAGATCTGGCTGACATTCGGCCATCACTAACATCCACTTTAAGAGCTAAATTTCTGTGAAAATTCCTCTCCTTTATAGAATTTCCTATCTCCTAGAGATACCTTCTTGGTCCTTGTTTGCTATTACTACCTCCATTATTTATTATAAAAACTCTGGTTGTAGTGAATTTATATGTTTTACTTTACTTTAATTATTATTAATCTTTATTATTATTCTTATTATTATTATCTTCCTGACCATACTTTATAAATCCTAATTTCAGACTTTAATGGAATATTCCTTGTAAATTAGAACAATGGTCCCTACATAATGTTCCGTTCGGGGTTTGCAATTTCAAACACCAACTGCTTACAGAAAAATAAATGTATTTTGCACTCACAAAAAGCGAATTAAATCTAAAAATACTAAAATGCTCTCTGTACTGTTTTTATTAAATTTTTTGGATGAATTTTAATTAAAGCGGTTTTACATTCAAAATAAAAAAAACAGACATACATTACACAGACACAATACTCACCTGTCAGCAGTTCAGATGCTGGGAAACTGCTACACAAAAAACCCCACACTAAACTGTCTTCACTTGCTTGGATTTCTCATGATCGGAGCTGCAGGGACTCGTAGGGGAGGGGGGTTTGTGAAGAGGGGGATTCTGCTGCTGACAATTTCCTGCCTGGGAGAGATATCCCACACACCACTTCGGCTGCCTAGGCGAGACGTAAGGCAGTGGGAGGGGGAGCACTCGTAACCAGCTCCTCTTCAGCTGTTAGAAGAAGATTTGTTTTCTACGATCAAGGATCTCAGCATTATCCGCTTAGCTGCAGCTGATAATGCTGAGTGACCTTCAAGGTGGTAGGTCCGCTTTAAGGTATTTGCTTGACTATACAAAAAACTAGAACAAACAATGGCACAATTATAAATTATCCTAACAAGCAAATTACTGTGTTTTTCATTGCATTTCTATATATTTTTAACATAATACATACACCAACCATTTACTACACAAACAACACTCATGTAGTCACATCCTAGTGGTTTGAGTCACACTAATATATATACAATGTAACACATAAAGTGCCATACTTTTTTTCCTAAGAGACACTTTTTCCCATTAAAATCAATGGGGAAATGTCTGTGTTTTTAGTTCCAAACATCCTGCCATAGCTCTGCATTCCAGAAGGCTGGCATTTCTTGCATTCCCTACAGCCAAGCCAAAAGGCCACTGCCAAGAGTGAGATCTTAGTTGCATTAGCACTAGCAGTACCCATTCTCTGAACACACTGACCAATTAATGGAGGGACACATTTTACAATCTAGCACTAACAACTTACCCATGGGCAGCTATTTACATATGGGAGATGAGCCTGTGTCACATAATTAATTTACTACAATGCAGAATGTTAATGTGTTGCAGCCCTGCACACTCTGCTGAAACTAAGACCTGCCTCCTGGGATGCTGGCCTCTTTGCAGTAGGATTATTGGGCAAAGACTGCATGGCCCATCCCTGCATACAGTGCTGGAGAATGGCTGTGCCTCTGATTTATTTTTTATTTATTTTTTAGAATTTCCCTCCAAAACTATGGGGCGCATCTTATGGTCTGGTGCATCTTATGTGTGAAATATATGGTAGTTTTCACCAGTTATATGTGTTGTTTTCTTATATCTCTCAAGTTAATTTTCAGGATAATTAGAAAGTCAAGTTTAAGCTTCATACAACAACATCTAAAGTCTTACGATACAAATGCATAAAACATTGCCATTGGTGACTTATGAGGTAATACCACAACAAGGACCTCTGGATTTTTGAATAAAGGCATGTGCAAAGTCTGTCCCGAAAGGCAAATTGCATCCAATGTTCAAGTTTCCACTGAATTTATTTATACATTGCCAAAGGATTTGCTTCAAGCTGCACGAGGACTCTCATCTACCATGAGAACCACAGCTGCAATGTAAGTCTGGCAGCTGCAGCATAGTCTTTGGCTTGCCCAACTCCGCCCCTGGTGAATGGTACAGTCCTGAGTTTAGACAGAGCTCTGCCTGTAGCCATGTGTTGTGTCTTTCTCTGCTGGCTGCTTCATTCAGAGTATCCCTGCTATCAGGATATAGCATGTAGGTAAGCAGTGTTAGGGAATCTTCAAATCTATATATGCAATAGCTGTGGCACTGCATCTTCATGCAAAGGCTACATCTAACTGTTATAGACATCAGTTAATATATTGTTATTTTCTATGTAGTGTTTTGTATATCAGTTGGTGTATTTTGTTTCTATTACAGGTGTTTTCATTTGGAAATAAATGGTTGATTTAAACACTTCTTGTATGCTTTTGTTCATATCTGATATCTTGTTTTCTGCAACAACAAAAAAACCAATAAATTGTAAAATGCATCACAGATTGGGAATATAAAAATATGTATTTGACAACATATTTATAGGTAGCTGTGTGTACAGTGGTGAGTTAACATTGTTTTGTTTATGTATTTATTTGTTTATTTCAAGAACATACCCATTAAGAACACTCCCAAGATGAATTGTTATTGAAGGAATCAGTTGAATTGGGTTATCTGGGAGCCGATTAGTTTGATGGGGGATGGTGAATCAGAGAGCAGGGGGTTGACAAGAAAGAGGTGGACCAGAGAGAAGCAAATTATTAAGGAAGAGGTAGACCAGAGAGGTGTTTGTTAAACAAGAGGTGGACCAGAAAGAAGGGACAAGGGAGAAGTGGACAAGAGAGAAGGGGCTGTACAAGGAAGAGGTGCTCCAGTGAGAATGAGTTTAATAGAGGAAAGGTGGACCAGAGAAAAGAGGCCTTTAACCTCCCTAGCGCTCTTGTGAGTGCAGATTTCTGTACCATAGACTCAAATGGAATTTATGTTGTAGGCCTGTAACTTCCCAAAATATGTCCGTACAAGGGTTTATATAATAATGTTTGAAACACACAATTATGTAAAAAAAAATTACATCAAACAATTATCTCCCTAGAAAACTGTTTTTGAGCAATTGATTTTCAAATCTCCTGATGCCGCCCCAATGTGAATTCATTTAGGTCACTCC
>CM070042.1:35422699-35433245 GCA_036250615.1 Ptychadena robeensis | reverse complement strand
AAAAACTGTGTGCGTCTTATGGTCCGGTGCGTCTTATAGTCCGAAAAATACGGTATATTCGCCTATTGTGCTCCATGTCCCTCACAGTCAAAACACATTATATGTTAAGGTTGCAGGCCCTCGTCATGGCTTGCGCATGGAGGAAGGGGATGTCCCTAACTTAATGACACCCCCTTCCCAAGTTTTTGGAGATTGGTTTTCAGCACTGAAAACAGTTATATTGTACCATCTAACAATCATTTGGGGTATTGCATGAAGATGGACACAGGAAGACTGGAAGGTGAGAATTAATTTTCCAGGACTGAGGGAGCAACTGCTTGAAGGAACAGCAGGTAAGTATATTTTTTGTAGAGTTGTTTATCATTCAAGCTCACAGGTAAGTTAAAGTTTAACTCAATATTTCTTTTTTGTGATAGATCCAGTTGCATTTTATGTGATACCATTAAAGATGCTGTAATGAGAGCAATACAACTTTTACAGGACAATAAGAATTCAGAGCTTTGCTGTGCACTGTAAATTGTTCTGTCATGTTTCCCAAAGTAGTGATGAGCAGCATAGGCAATATTTTTATTCGTGAAATATTACACATTTTTGGCCTAATATTTGCAATAAATTCATGAGTTTGTGATCTCCAGTCATTATTACCTTCATTGAGCAAATTGCCATTTGTACATGTGCATACTGCAAACTCAATGGACAGTAGTTCTGGTACTGATGTAAAAAATCTAGAATATTCGTGATAACCAAGATATAGCACCATATTCGAGATTTTGCACGATCCCAGTGCTGTGCCTACAGATGTGCTTTCATGACACGATAAGGCACACTCAGAGTGCATTGCTTCTAGCCAGTCTGGGCTGACCCATTAAAAATAGCAATGTATTGACAATGAATGGAACTCATTTACCAAAGGGGGAGCATTTGCTTCACAGTCCTCGTCCTCAATATCCATTGACCCTGTAAACCTTACATTTGGGGAAGCCAAATATCTGGTATATGAATAATTCCATAATTTTTCCTGTCTGTAAATTGTATCATTGCTGAAAACATATGGGCAAGGCCAAGCTCATTATAATTAATGATGCCAATTAATAATCTGGTTGACAGTCTCAGTATGAGCAATGCATGGCAATAACCATTAGCAATTTAAATGAATAGTAATTAAAGCCGAACTTCAGGCAGGTAAACAAAGGCTAATTCATGCAGATAGACAGAATATTTAGAAAAAATCATGCATGTAGTTTTTCAACTATTGAAATACCTTAAGATAATCTGATATCATTATAAAAAAAAACAATAAGATGTGCTGTAGAGCTCATGTTTGGAATAGGGCTGGACTGATAAGGGGATAGAGCAGGCAGATGATCTAATCAGTCTTCTGGTTCTCATTCACTGTCCAATCAGAGAGCAATGACAATATCTAGTATTAGGTAGTGAAACACAGCTTGAATTTGTGTTTGATTCTCGAACAATCGCCAAACATGTTCACGGTGATCGATCATTCGAGAATTGAACACTGGCCACCTTGAGCATTCGATCCCGTTCAACTGTTGAGAATCGTATGACTGGCGTGCACACAGAGAAAAAACTTGCAAATGGCAGACGGCATAGGTAGCCATTAGGCTGGAAAGTTATGAGGAAGAGATAAGACCCCGTCCTTCTTAATTTAGGCTGGATGAGGCACTACTCTCCCTCCCAACCCCCCGCCACACATCATTTGCACAAGTAGGGTGAAAAAATAGGAGGCACCTGTGTTCCACATATAAGAAATGACACTTCGTGACATCACTTACGGGGTCACGGACCTAAAAATATTGAGAACCACTGCCCTATAAAGACTTAATCATGTTGTGTATACAAGTCTACAGAGATAAATTTTCCCCATTGAAAACCCTTATTTAGCACCATCTATTGGCCACTCGCAATGCTGCAAACCCTGCAATGCTAGCAGCTATTGCTTATTAAACATGCACAATGCCCAAAGGCTTGAGGGAACAACAGGTATGTATATGTTTTGGGTTTGTGGAGTACTTCTTAGTTCAGAGGTAAGTAGCATAAATTTTCTTTTCAGTCTTCAACTGCTTTAGGTGTACAGCATGTGTTTTCTGCATGTGGGGATATTGTATGCATGCCAGCAAATGAATATAGCAATGGTAAGGTCATGGACCTGCCATGGAAATCCACTGTAGCTGAAAGGAGGGGTTTTGTTTTAAATTCTAAATTTCTCTCTATGAGCAAAAATGTTTATATTGCTTTGGTTGATATATATTGTACGAGCTTTAAAGAGGCTAAGCTGAGTATTTTAATGCTTGTTGAATTCAAGCTCAAGTGAAATTGACAAAAAAGTCATTTGGTAATGAATAAGTGATGAAGATCATAGAAAGCTAAGGAAGAACTTCATTCAATTATGCCAGTTGTAGCACAGTATTTCGTATTTTAGTAGAGTTGTCACAGGAAAGGTGGGTGAGATGTAATGGATACAGCTTTTCTGGTGAAACAAACTAACTTTAAAAGAAAAGAGTTTTAAAGACTAAACTAATTATTTCAGAAATACTTTCTACTTTTGTAACACTTAATAGTTAATGTCTGCAAAATATATGTGTAAACAATGCAGTAACACCTTAGAAGCAGTATGATAAATTATTACAGAGCAAAAATGTCATTCACAATTTATTATTATTATTAACTTAATTTAGCAAGCATTTGATTTTGTGTATCCGATTTGTTATTTTATACTGTTGCAATAACTTTTTAAGTTGACTTATTTCTTTAAAAACATAAAATAATTTTATGTTTTTGCATTAGCATTTCAATACTTTTTTAATAAGGTTTACATTTTTTAACATAAATTGAACTTCAAACAAATAAAGCATCAAAAGTGATATGAGGCAATGCAGTATTATACACTGCTCAAAAAATCAAATAAAGGGAACATAAAAATAAGACATCCTTGATTGGAATGAATTCAATATTCCTATTAAATACTTTACATAGTTGTTCTTTACATAGTTGAATGTGCTGACAACAAAATCACACTAAAATTATCAATGGAAATCACATTGAGCACATTGATCAACCCATGAAGGTCTGGATTTGGAGTAACATTCAAAATGAAAAGGGAAAAATACACTACAGGCTGATCCAACTTTGATTTAATGTCCTTAAAACAAGATAAACTGAGGCTCAGTAGTGTGTGGCCTCCCTACAATGCCTGGGCATGCTCCTGATAAGGTGGGGAATGGTCTGCTGAGGGATCTCCTCCTACACTGGGACTAAGGCATCCCCCAACTCCTGGACAGTCTGTGGTGCAATGGGGCATTGGTGGATGGAGTGAGACATGATGTCCCAGATGTGCTCAATCAGATTCAGGACTGGAGAATGGGCGGGCCAGTCCATAGCAACAATGACTTTATTTTGCAAGAACTGCTGACACTCCAGCCACATGAGGTCTAGCATGGTCTTGCATTAGGAGGAACCAAGGGCCAACCACACCAGCATATGTTCTCACCTACCTAATGACAGGCAAGCACATGGGGTTGTGCGGACCCCCAAAGAAATGCCACCCCACATCATTAGTAGCCCACTGCCACTGCATGGTCATTGGAGGATGTTGCAGGCAGCAGGAAAGTTTTGTTCTCCACGGCGCCTGCAGACTCACGTCACATCTGTCACATGTGCTCAGTGTAAACCTGCTTTCATCTGTGAAGAATTTGCCAATCTTGGTGTTCTCTGGCAAATGGCAAATGTCCTGCATGGTGTTGGGCTATAGTGTGGAGCTCAAATATTCGAATTTCTAATATATTCGGCGAATATTAGCTATTCGAGAATTCGCAAATTTCGCGAATATGGCGGCGGATATTCGCAATTTCAAATATTCGTATTGGAATGCTTATGGACATGGATTGCGATTATAGAATCGCAATGCGAAAATAAATAGCACATGTGACCATTCAATTTAAAGGTAATTATGAGTCGATTATAATAGTGAATCTATATCGGTCGGGACCGCTTCAGGCCTGTACGTAAGTTTTGGTCGATCTGCTGTTAAAAAAATAGTGTCGGGCCTATCCATCGGTGATAATTCAAATTCTGATTTTTTTGTGCCAGCCGACCTATCGACCATAGCATTTCAAATGAAAATGGGGTGACCCAATCAAACGAAAAATCGGTCGGGAGAAAAATCGGAGCGTGTATGGCGGGCTTTACTGAGAATGTAAATGTTTTGCTGAGCTGGAACCATATACAGGGGTGCACATAATTGGTACTCAAGCACTGAGAGGGAGCCAAAAACTAGCTATGCATACCTGCATTATTAAAACTTGGAAGCACTCTGTGTCTTTAAATGTATACAATTTATGTCACTTGGATAACTGCAGGGAAACATTAATTACTATGAAAGGTTGCCATTAGGGGTGTGAAGTTGGGAATGTAAATAATAATCCGAAAAAGAATTGGACTTCTAAGGGTGTTGGAGATCTGGGGGTTGAAAGTCAGAGTAGGCATATGTAAGGGTAAAATCTGACAAGAGAAAAGCACTGTGTGACAGCTGAAATATGACTATGAAACAGTGACAGAATAGCAGGGTATAATTCAGAAAAGAGTAGGTAAGGGTCAATTTCTGAGAAAAAATTCTACTTAGTCCTTGATAATTAATTGGTCAAGAAAAGAATTGTGACTTGTGGCAAGAATTTGGGTAAGCAGATAACAATAATGTTGAGTAAGGAAATTGACCTATAATAATGAGGGTCTAGTGTTCCTGGATGACAAATGCTGGTGGACAAAATAAGAAATGATATGTGGGATATATAAACCAATAATGTAATAATGGGGGCTACCATTTTTTATTTATTTGTACTATAAGCCTTGTACCAACAATCACAGCCCCCGGGGGGAAATTATGACAAGCCTGTCTGCTCCCAAGGGGCAGAACTTCTACCTCCCGTTAACTCCAACAGATGGAGAACAAGGGGAATTTTTACCGCTATGCTATTTATAGACTCTGTATGGCTAGCAACACCTTACCTTAGGCTGATTCACAGCACATACGATAAACGCTCATTGTTAATACAGCTATCTTAAAGCTGTATCCTCCTACAATACCATCTTTTGCCCTCAGTGTACCCTTAACTAACACTATATATATCAGATAGTCGGCTTTTTGACAGATCAGACAGATAAGACCTCTGGGGGCAGGATTACCTGCCTTAAAGCACTGTATATGGCCCCCGGGATGTAATTTGAGGACCCATGGGCTGAGACATTTTATCCAGGTTTAATGATCAGAGCTTTATGAGTTATTAGGGAAGGAGGCACCATAGGGGTTGATACATGGTTTGAGTGAGAGTCACGTAGGATTTCATCTGACATAGAAGAAAGGGGAAGAAAAGTGATATTTGGAAAAGGATTAGCAGAGTTTTTACCATTTGTAATTTGATGAAAATTATTTCATTAATGAAATTGATTTGATGGCATTTTATACAATGTCTAAAGCCCCCCATAGACAGGCAGACTCCTCCATACAACTTTCATGAGACTTACCAACAACTATGTAGTATAGTGACCTCCCTGATAGAATACATAGTGATTGGAAGGTGTAGAAAGGTCCTCCTATTACATGGTTTTGGTAGAAGAAAAGTTGGTTGTACAGAAGTTGCATGGAGGAGTCTGCCTGTCTATGGGGGGCTTAAGAGAGTAAAAAAAAAACCTCTTAAACTTTTTGCCAATTAATCTTTCAAAACAACCTCGAAGTAGAGCTAACCCAAGTTTACTTGGATGACATTTCAGGTTGATGGTCAAGATGTCTATGTCTCACTGACAATAATAAACAACAATGTTTTTGTATACTTTGTTCTTCCATTTTATAAAAATAATAATTAAATGTCCTAATAGATAAAAATTTTAACAAGTTTCTTAATGCTCCTCAATTTCCTTCAATTCCTCCTCAATTCTTCTTGAATACAATGAAACCATCTTGACGGCTCATGGAGAAGTAAGGTAAGTCCAGGCCACAGGAAAAAGTAAGGACACCACATCAACAAACTCTACATCTTAACATTGTTTTATAATAATTTAGTAATGGTTTACATTTTGTTAGTTTCTAAAATACTGTTGTTATTAACTACCGCTGGACATGATGCATTTCAGGGGGGGGGGGGGGGTTAAACTATATTAAAAATAACTAAATTAGATCGGAAATTGTGTTATTTTCGATTATAATTTATAAAAATTATAACAAGGTGTATAGCTGCAGGCATTCATTATGACACTGCACATTATAAAATATACATTGTACATATCAGCTCCTTTTCATACCCCCCTAGATCACTTTGGAAATCACCCATTGGAAAGCACATCGTTGGATAGAATTCACGATTATTTTCGATGACATTTTCGATAAAAATTGAAAAATCTATCCAAAATCAGGTAGAATTTCAGGTTACTGTCAGCCATCCAAGATAAGATGCCCAAAAGACAAGAAATATTATCCAGAAAAGAGGGAGGAAGGGCGGTGTGGAGTGATACATCTTGGAGTAATCAGCATAGAAACATTATTATTATGCATCATCAATATTAATAATAATATAATATCATACAATAATTTAAGGATGAATATTTTGATTGTTGCATAAGCAAAGTCATAATTAAACCCATTTAATTATATGCCACTGCTACTTTGCTTACAGAATCTCCATTCCTGCACTCCTTCTCTTTTTGCTTTCGTGCAGCAACCAGCAACTGTGACTTTCTATGTTCTCAGTTAGAAGGAACATATGACTACAGAGAAGATGGCGTGGACATTTTATATTTTCTTACTGATTTGGGCAATTTGTAAAGGAGAAAATAATTCCAAGTGTTCTGTTGCTCCCAACAACCGCTTTGACTGTGGACCAGAAAAGGCCTTAAACAAGGAAGAATGTGAAGCTCGGGGGTGCTGTTATGTTCCAGTAGAGGACAAGCTGGAGGCTGGTTCCCCTTCATGTTTTTTCCCACCAGACTATCCAAACTACAAGATGAACAGCTTAACAGAAACTAAATATGGATACACTGCCACCCTTACTCGCTCCCAAAACACATTTATGCCAAAGGATTTGATGAAGCTGACCATGGACGTTTATTATGAGACACAGAATAGACTACGTATTACTGTAAGTATATTAAAAAGCTTTTCTTTGCATTTGTTATTTATAACAAGGCACCCGTTTATCACGTAAGGTGTGTGTCAAAGGGCATGGCTTCTAACATCTTAGATAGTGTGTATGTGGCAAACAGGTGGAGGTGTTGGTAATATGAGGGCTCCAGGAGATGTCTGTGTACTTTAATCACACATATAATGTACTTTAATCACACAACAGCACTCTGTTGTGAATGGTGGCCAACAGCCCAAATAATTTAAATGGCAGAATTGGGTGAAGCTATCACCTACGATTCCCCCTGAATGTACAGGGGCAAGGGGACTTTTAAGGCCACATATCAAGAAAGCAACTGTATCTTTACAAATCAACACATCATGTTTAATTACCAATAATCATAATATTTGAAAAACATGGATACAAAACAATATAGCAAATAGCACATGTTGTCTGCCTGATAATGAAAGCTGAAGTTGATAATACACTTCATGTGTGGACAAGGATTCTAATCGCATTGAATCCACCGCAACGCACCTTTTGTTGAGACTTCTTCAGGGGGGCCCTTATCCAGGCCAGTATTCTAGATAGAAACAATACCAGCACCACAAGGATATCAGTCAGAAATGTATTCACACATATTTCCCCTAGATCAATCACTCACTTAAGTGTATCCACATAGTAGAGCTTATTCACCTTTACTTTTTGGTAAGTATTTAATGAGCCTGAGAATAGGGTGAAGAGAAGAAAGCATCTTAAAGAAATAAAGTAATGGTCTAACACCATTTTACCTAAAAGTACAATGTATATGGGGCTTAGAGGCTTTTAACAGATTACTCGGTTATCTAGTAACACTTTTCTTACAACTTTTAGCACTCAAACTGACAGAATGGGACCACTTACAAGATTAACAGCCTTAGTGCAGATGACAAGAAGGGAATGTTATCTTATTTGACATTAACTTTTTTCAGCGTTCCTCTTTCCTATTCCACAGATAAAAGATGCATCTCAAAAGCGATATGAAGTTCCTATTGAGACTCCGCAGATCAAAAAAAAAGCAAATCATGTCCTATATGATGTCCAGTTCACAGAAGAGTCCTTCGGCTTCAGAGTCAGCAGGAAGAGCAATGGGAATGTTCTGTAAGTAATAATTGTGAGAAATTAAATTAACAATGAATATATAGTAATTATACACTATATTGCTGAAAGTATTGATATACACCTACACAATAATATATTCAGGCATTTCAACAAATGACATGACCCCAGGTGTATAAAACCATGACCTCGACATGAAGATGCTTCTACAGTTTCATTGACTTCCAGGGCAGTACAGTGATAGGATGCCAACTGTAAGAACTCCATTTGTGAAACTTACTTGCTGCTAAAGATTGTGTAGTCAACTTAGTGGTATTATAACAAAGTGGAAGCAATTGGGAACAAAAGTAATGGCTTGTGTCTACTCTGTTGAAATCCCAGAGCTTGACAAATGCTGAACTTGGGATTTTGTAACAAAGTGATTCACCCAAGCCACTTTGTTTTAAACAACAATGGATGCCAGCTTTTTTAATTCAAATGAACAGGGAATGTTAATGCCAATGCGGCAGTAATGTGGGCAGTCAGCAGGTAATCCCAGAGGACACAAGCCCCACTTTAGCCACAAAGTTGTAGGCTATAGTACAATTGAGATGAATTTCGCAAATTTCTGAAAAAAACAAGAGCTACAGACATGCAATCCTAATATGGTCTATATATCAGCATAAGGACTGAGAGAGAATTATAAAATGTCCATGTCTGTTGCATGCAAGCCTTAATTTACTAATAGCAATACAAAGCATTTGATGGAGTGGTGTAGAGCATGTTGGCACTGGACTCCAGAGAAATGGAGATGTGTTCTTTAGAGTAGACTTTTTTGGCGTTGTTTTTTTTAAGGTATACTGTTTACTTTAGAAATATTTACTGAGCTCACGAAATAGGTAGTATAATTTGTTTATATAATTGTATCATTATGTTAATAAAATTAACAACAGTGTTCTCATTTTAGGGTGAACACCAGTGTTGCCCCATTTATCTTTGCTGATCAGTTTATACAGATGTCCACATCTCTTTCATCTCCTTACATTTATGGTCTTGGGGAACATCTCACTTCCATTAACTTAGACCTTAATTGGAAAAAGCTTACATTTTGGAATAGAGACTTGATACCACGGGTAAGACTCAGGGATTTCCTTATAGAAAATATATTCATTCTATGCTTAATTATTTACATTTTATAAGACAGTTATTAACTGGATATTTAAAGTACAGCCAGCTTACAATATAGAATAGAATATATAAATTTTACTGAAAGAAGTTAAAGAGTTTTAAAATGGGCACTTACTAATTTCTCTAGCAGCTTCAAATGTGACATTTATTCTTTAAGACCCTTAAATGACCTACTGGTTGTTTACATTAGATGGGCTGGTGGCCTGACAAGATTCTGTGCTCATAGATAAACACAGTAGCTGTGTTATGAACTTTAATAATGATATTTCTCTTCTTATACTGTACATAGATTTCATGATGAGACAACATGATAACATATGCCAGTATTAATCCTTGTTCAGTATGTAAAATTCTTGTTGGTGAGCTGTGCTCACATTTACTTTGAAGTGTTAAGCCCCCCATAGACAGGCAGACTCCTCCATACAACTTTCATGAGACTTACCAACAACTATGTAGTATAGTGACCTCCCTGATAGAATACATAGTGATTGGAAGTTGTAGAAAGGTCCTCCTATTACATGGTTTTGGTAGAAGAAAAGTTGGTTGTACAGAAGTTGCATGGATGAGTCTGCCTGTCTATGGGGGGCTTTACACCCTGAAAAAGAATGAATGCCAGAAAGACATTTCTCAGACATGATGCTCTCTCAGCAGCAAGGTCACTAATATTCCACAGTACTTTTTCCCCACTCCAGCTTAGTTCCTAAAGGTAGCCATAGACACCTCGATCTATGGCAGACCTTTAGCAGACTTATTACAGTGTGGTGACGTCACCATGCTGTGAGCAGTCTGCTAAATATCGGACAGGAATCCGGTGTATTCCACTAACACACGGGACTCCTGTCAGACTCTAGGCAATTATTTCGGAGGGGGAGGAGACTCCCCCTCCGAGTTAACAGCCTGGAGCGCAGTCAGGCAGAAAGAGAACTTTTTTTCTACAAAAGTCAAGGTGGGCTCCCTCATAGTTGCGGCAGACCAACCTTGATGTGCTCGGCGGGAGCGAGCACACAGGTTGGTCTGCTACAATTATGTCCGGGAATCTGCCCGTCTATGGGGGGCTTAACTCTGCAGGTGCGATTCCTTTAGACTCACACTGAGTGCCCCTAAAGCCCCCCATACACCACATACAATTACCATGCAACTTCTGTACAACCAAC
>CM070042.1:35389720-35410183 GCA_036250615.1 Ptychadena robeensis | reverse complement strand
TGTTGGTAGGTCTCATGAAAGTTGTATGGAGGAATCTGAAGGTGTATGGGGGGCTTAAACACAATTGCTGAAGATATAGAAAAGGGTTGGGGGAAAAAATAAGCTAAAATTTTTGTTGAAATTTTTACTTACCTGTTGTGTATTAGATTAATAGGTTTGATATTGCCTGTTATGTTGGTGGTCACCTGTAGGGGTCACTGTTTCATGTTCTATACAACTGCCTATTGTTCCTGATACAAATACACTTGTTCCTGCTTTTCCTCCATGCCATGTAGCTGTGAAGTGTGTGTCCTTTCTACTACTCTAAAGAAACAATGGATGTAACATTACCGTTTTTATTCGAATATAAGCCAAGTTTTTCAGCATCCCAAATTTGCTGAAAAATATGGAATTCGGCTTATATCAAAGTCAAGAGATCGGAAAATCGCACGGGTAGAGTCTATGAGTAGGGTTGAGTTTGTGAGTGGATTGCAAAGCCCCTGAACATGGTATCATCACCATACCTGCTGGAGATGTACAGAAAGTTAGGAACATTTGAATATAGGTAGTTTCAAAGTCAAGTCACATTTTTTTAAGTTGATTTAACTATGAACTTTAACTTTGAACAGAAACTACATGTGCTAGGACAATACATTTTTCTTTATAATGTTCCTACAACCCTGTCCTACATCCCCAGCTATTTTTGTGATGATACCATGTTCAGGGACTTTGCAATTATCTCAATAATTTCTACTTGACTTTGAACCTAATTTCTTTAAAAACTACTTGTGCTAGAACAATACTTAATTTTTGGAATATTATGATACCATGTTCAGGGGCTTTGAAATTAACTCCCAAATTATTTCACAACCATCTATAATTTAGAAGTACATGATTGATTTGATCAGCTGATAACCTAGTACCCTTTGGATTGGCTGTATGTATTTTAGCCTAAAGCAGAAATGAGACATAATCATATGATTCTAACCAATCAAAATTATTCTCAGATTAATTATGTGCTGCTCAATGTGTTCTCTCCAAATTCATGCAAGATATAGTTTCCCTATTGAATCCCGACGGCAAGCTATAATATTTGTCTACCTAATAATGTTTTTTTTCTGTTTCAGTCCCAGGAACCATACGTTTTTAGCAAAAGTTCTATGAAGGCCATACGAAAAGCTACGCTAGCAAGATATAGGCTGCTTCCCTATATGTACACTTTGTTTTATAAATCACACACATCTGGGGAAACTGTGGTTCGAGCGCCATTCATGGAGTGAGTATCTTTTTAGTATGATCACTTTGTTTAGATTGATGGATTTATTGACGTCTTCTTTCAACCCTCCAGGTTTCCTGAGGACCAAAACACATGGACAGTTGACCGTCAGTTCATGTGGGGAGAGGCTCTTCTCATCACCCCAGTTGTGGAGCAAGGAAAAACTGAAGTCACAGGTTACTTTCCTACAGGAATGTGGTATTATCCAGATGGGGTGAGCTTTAATGTTATATTATAATGGA
This sequence comes from Ptychadena robeensis, assembly GCA_036250615.1. NCBI lineage: Eukaryota > Metazoa > Chordata > Amphibia > Anura > Ptychadenidae > Ptychadena > Ptychadena robeensis. The sequence continues at coordinate 35,408,686 of CM070042.1, read as the reverse complement.
CTAGATCATAAATCTCTGTATATATATCTATCTACAGCCAAGCCCATAATTATTCATCCCCCGGGCAAATTTTGACTAAAAGTTACTTTTATTCAACCAACAAGTTATTTTTTGACAGGAAATGACTTAGGCGTCTCCCAAAAGATAATAAGACGATATATTGGTTATGTCAAGATCATTTTTCCCTTAAAAATTATTATACACATAATGCATTCCGACCCCCCCCCCCAAGCACCTCTTACCTAACCCAGTACAAAAGCATTGTATAATATACACTGAACAAAAATTTAAACATGGTTTTGACATGCACTGAACTCATTTTCTACATACACAAAAGACCCATTACTCTCAACTATTGTTCACAAATCTGTTTAAATCTGTGTTAGTGAGCACTTTTTCATTTGCCAAGATGACCCATCCCACCTCACAGGTGTAATTAGACAGCATGGTCAGCCTTAGACTGCCCACAATAAAAGGCCACTCTTAAATGTGCAGTTTAATCAGCACAATGCCACAGATGTTGCAACCTTAGGGGGAGCGTGCAATTGGCATGTTGACTGCAGGAATGTCAATGGATACATATAGCTAATGTGCCCAGGTGCTTTAGCTATGCATCAGCCCATTGACTTAAAGGGGCCCTGCAATTAAGCTGCAGTATGTAGCATGACCAATAATACGGCTCTAAATGGAGTCTATCCTTTGCCTAAGTTCTCAAAACATGCATATCTGAACTCAAAATTCAGCTTACAAATGCTTCTCTGACATCCCAGGTCCTTGTTTACAACCACACAAGTGGAAACACATTTGGTATTGGCCATAATTCTAGCTGTAAGTCAAGACTCCGGTTATAGATTAAAACCAAACCTTTGGTTGGAACTCAAGTTGTTCTTAAGTCAATGCAATTGTAACTTGAGGGTTCACTTTACTTTCTATTTACAAGGGTCAGCAAGACTTATATTCTATATAGAGTATATTTACCCATCATCCTGCAATATGGAAATTTCATGGTAGTGCATTTTCATCTTCTACATATTAGTATTTAAAAAAGAAAGGCTCTAGCAGGCAAAGGTATAGAATACACATTTCCCATCACAATTTTGGCCCAAATAGCAGTTTTCTTTTGTGTATACATACAATAATCATAGTTCAATTACACATAAGGACTGTCAAATATTCTACTAGTTTACTAACAATAACTAACTGGTTTATTAACAATGTCGTTAATTATGTTTAATAATATGTATATTTCAAACTATAAAAATTATTTAAAGAATTGATCATGTCTAAAATATTTTACAGGGTGCAGGATTTGAAAGCAAAGGTGAATGGAAAACCCTTCCTGCTCCTTTGGACACTATCAATTTTCACATACGGGGTGGCTATATCCTACCAGCCCAGGTAAGTCCATGTTCACTCATTAGGGCTGCCATTATCATCAACTCACTAACCACTTAACCATTATCATTTAATGCAAATGAACTGTACCATGGGAGATCTCTTTCTTTACGCATACTTGCCATTATTATTGTTAAGCTTTAGCTATTCACTGTCATAACACTGATAAAGGGTGCCTCACGGCATGCTAGGACTTGTTGTCTTCCTGGCTGTCCAACCACATTTCACCTAACCCCAGAAGTCCTCACAATTCCCTTATGTATCTCATATAGAGAATAAGTGATTACCCAACACTGCTTGCCTTTTTGCTGCAATCCCGATAGAAGGGATAATCTGCATCACAGACAAGCACAACACATGGCTGCAGGCAGAGCTCTGTGTAAGCTTGGGACTGTACCATTCACATGGGGAGGGGAAGACAAAGACTGTGCTGCAGCTTTCACACTGAGATTGCAGCTGTGGTTCTTGAGGGAAATGGAAGTTATCTTGCTCACATCAAGCAAGTCCCTAAGTCATGCATACATAAAAAAGGCACTGTTGGAAAGTTTAGTGTCACCTTTCCTCTGTGAGTGAAATGGTGTCACCCCAGTTTGGATCGCCTCTGCATATCATTGATTTTATGCTCAACTACCCTGATTCCTTAGAAACTCCTCCCCTTCACTGTTGTGCCTGAACCCCCTTTGCCAAGCAATTTGTTCCCTCCACCATCACCTTTTCCTCTAGAATCTCCACCAACCTTGCTTTTCACCACTGAACCTCTTTACCACTGTGCCTTCATACCAACCCTCTGTTGGTACCACCACCACTGACCCCCATCGCCCTTAATTTGGTCAATCATTAGGAGATTGGAAAGTAAGCATAAATGAAGATTAAAATGAAAAGTGACATGATCGTGCAAGTTGGTAGGTTTATTGAGGTAATTCCAACACTAAAGCTGGCCACACACAGGTAGATTCCTGTGCAATCGACCGACGATCAATTACACCACGCTGTGATTGATCGCGGGTCAATCGTACAGTAATCAATGTGCACCTCATGGGCACATCAATTACCGTACGATGAGGACCCGGTTTCCTGGTTCCCCGGCAGCCAGCTTCTCTGGCTGGCTGGCTGCAGGGGCTGGTAGCCCATGTCATCCAAAAAATTGAGTGCCGATCTCTAGCTTAAAGGGCTGAAATCGGCCGCCAAATCGATCTAAGCCATTACGGACATAATTCTTAGATCAGTTTAATAGTACGGGGATCCGACGGAGCTGAAAACATAGAGCCTGTCTGCAGCTGCCTGCTCTCTCCCTCAGAAGCTGTGAGTGAAGGGTTCTAGCAGCTTCTCCCTCTCCCTTCAGCTCACTGACAGTCTCAGTGACCTCCCAGCCTCTTCTTATGGCCGGGGTCCCTAGATGCTGTCTGCCGTGTCCTCCTAGCTGCTGGGGCCCTGGCGGCGGCCAAGCAGCTAGGGCAACCCGAGGGACAGTGCTGGCACACAAAGGTTGCCTGTCCAAATGTGACCCGATTTTTTTGACATCATAATATGTTAAGGTGGAGAATGCTGGGGGTGGGTTGAAATGACTTTTCCTTAAAATTAACTTAATGAGTCATAGTTTAACTTAAAACGTATCATACTTAATCACCAAATTTTTGGGGGATGAAATGTAAATCCTTACTATTTACTGTGAAAATGACAACCACTTACAACTGATGACAACCACTAATGTGAACAATGGCTTTGCATCTACTTAAAAAGTTTGGGGAAAGCAGGGAACACACGGCTCGATATTTTAGCCGTCCGATGTTCCCTGCAGCAGCTTGATGAGGTAATCACGCTGGTGTCAGATATCGGCAGAGCTGGAGAGACAACTCTACTATCTCTCCAGCTCAGCCGATGCTTTGCATGAAGACCCGCGGTATCCATGCAAAGTAACGGACATCGGCCGTATTTAACAGTCATGTCTGATATCGCTGTTTCCGAGCGGAATTAAATGATCTGGCCCATATCTACATGTCTGTACCCTGCTTAAGTCAGATTTATATGTTGTTTGAGGCACTATTCCAAGTTCTCATCAATAAGATGACTTCTCAATTTACTCTTGAAAAAGTTCATGATTCTTCACCTAAATACAAAGATCTGAATAAACAAAGAACAGCAAACACTATTTTTTTTCAGTTGATTGTAGATATTTTTTCAATAAATATCAAGGTTGCCCAAATTTTATATTTTGCATAAATTCAATTGGAAAGTGGAAATTTTAACTCAAACATTTCAACTTGACTTTGTGGCTAAATAGCCACATAAGGCTCTTTAACCACACTTTGCCGAGCCTTGCTTTAATACATGCTGCCTTAGGGTGGCTACATTCACTCCAGTGTACAGTATATATGGAAGATCAGTGTAGCAACTCTTGGACAGCAGTATTATCAAAATGAAGAATAATTTTTGTTTAATACACTAAAGCTAGCCATAACACGTATAGATAATTGCAATCGATTTGTGCTATTACCATATTGATTGTGGGTGTAACACTGATTGCTGGCACCACCACACAGCGTGAACTATTTTAGACCCCATTGTTACAAGCTGGATGTCCCCTTCTCCTCTGTGAATGTGCTTTCCCAGGAAAGTCCACCCACATTTTTCATTATGAAAAATTTATTATTAACCTCCCTAGCGCACTGCTGAAGTCCAGATTTCTGTACCAAAAGTGCACCATAGACTTCAATGGTAAATTTTTCTTTATGTTGTAGGGTCTAATAGACATCCTGACTATAATAATGTTTGAAACAAACAATTCTGTAAAATAAAAAATGTTTTTTTAATAAAATTAATGAAAAAACACAAAAATCTGGGCACAAAGCTATGCTAAGCTATGCTGTACTAAACATCGCCCAAATAAAGTCACTAGTGCCTCAGATGTGCCCATTTGCAGTTAACAATCTCTAACATCACACCAGGGAAGAGAGGATTACTGCAAATGGGCACATCTGAGGCACCAGTGACTTTATTTGGGCGATGTTTAGTACATAGGTGCACATTGAAAGCAGTTTTCTTCATAGAAAACTGCTTTCATGCAATTTACTTTTCAAATCTGCCGCCGAACCCCCCCTCCGATGTGACACTCGGAGGGGGAAGAGACGGAGGACCTGCCAGCCTGCCTGTGACATCGGGGACACCGGGACAGCACAGAACTGTAAGTATGCGCTCCCGGAGCCCCGATGTGTGCTGGACAGCAGCATCTTGTCCAGTGCTAGCAGTGCTGGACAAGATGCTGCCGTCCTGACTGCTAGGGTGGTTAATAAAACAAATAGTGATATTTTGTTGTATTCCTTAGAGAGAAATTAAAATATCACAATGTATTTTTTTGGTCAATAAAGGTTTTATTTCTGAAAAATACCAACAGGCTTAAGCCGAAGCTGAGGCAATACTGACATTGCGCTCTAAGCCTGCCATTATATTTAACCCCCCTAGCGTTAGCGACGGCACCATCTCGTCCAGCTCTGCACAGTCACTATTGCACTGAACGAGATGGTGCCGTCCAGTGCAGATTGGGGCACCGGCAGCGCATACTTACTGTTTTGCTCTGTCCCCAAAGTGACAAGCAGGCTGCTGGAGAGTGAAGAGTGGGCTAACTTCAAAGAGCACATCTGAAAAAATCACCCCCAGTGTCATTTCCAGATGGTGTCTTTCAGAGGGTGCCAAAGGGCATTGTATTGGATACAGTGATAACGTAATCGATACCGTATTTAACGATAACATATCATTAATATTTCAAAATGTTAGTCAGTATTCCTGCAGCGGTGGTTTAAGTTTAAGCATTCTAACATTAAACATTTTAGCTGAATAATTTCAGTCATGCAACTCCAGTCCAGACTAGAATTGGCCAGACTATAATTGGCTGGGTGTGTTCACTTTTATTGTTGCATAAAATTCTACAGTTGTGATTGTGTGAATTGTCTAAGTTGCCAAAAGATTTGTAGTGTTGCTCAACCAGGCTTGTCATTTATTTGTTACCTTTGCCATCCTGCAAAGCCATGCAGCCATGCAGAGGAAAAAAAAGAAAAAAGCATTGGAATCAATGAATGACAAATAGTTCTAGATGACTTGAAAGGCAAAGACTGCTCACAAACTGACTTCACTGGATGGTATCTGTAAGAAACACAGTACAACCTGAATGTTATTCAGATATTGTCTGTTTCTTGTCTTTCCCTTTTTCCTAAAAAGGTATTTTTTGCTTTGCGGACTGGCACACAATTACCCTTGTTTTGTTTAATTGTTCTCCGACCACTGTTGGCCAGTTATAGCTGTGATTAACAAGCGATGATTATAAGTGATACTCCTATATTTTGTTTAATGCTTCACCTTACCATACTGAGTCCTATAGTGCTACACATTAACCTATGCATGAGGCATTGTACTACAGAAGCTGTTTAATGATTCTGGACCATTAACAATGAGTGCCACATATAATGGTTTTCTTTGTTATGTACTGTTCATAAAACCAATAAAAATTGAGAAAAAAAGAAACACAGTACAGTACAGTACAGATCTATTTTGGAGGAAAGGTTCACCCTTCTGTAGAGTTGTCTCAGTATACTTTAACTGAATAAAGTTGCAAGATTCACCATAGCAAATATTTAGTATTGCATATTGGTCCATCTGTTTAACTGCTTGGAGGAATCATAGATCATTTTAGTTAGAATCATTAGCGGCAATGCTGATGTAGGACCCCCACAGGTGCTGTTGGGTTCTTCTAATAAATCTGTGGCATACTGCAACCCAAAAAGAATGTGTGCTGTATAACTTATTGGAAGGGACTATATGCTAATTCTTCTTACCTTTGAACCAATGGAGCTACATGTCTCAAAAATGATAAAATTGGGAGGTCCAAGTTGTTGTAGAGCTCTCCGGGGGTAAAGCATTGTTAAAAAATGAAACTCTTGAAAACCAAGCAAGTATCTGGTAGATAAGTGGGATAAACAATTGATCTTGTCTGAGCTCCTGGTGTCTAGTAATGCCTGCCATACACCCACACATGGGTGCCGACAGACATGCTCCGATATGCACCGGAATGCAAACGTGATCGTCATCACGTTTGCATCCTGGTGCATTATGGGGCTGCTTCAGTCGGCCGGCACCCTTTGTGTGCCGGCCATTAGCTTCAATGAAGACGCCGGTCTTCATTGAAGCTAATGGCATCGGCTTACATCGGCCAGAGAATATCGGACATGTCCGTTCTCTGGCCGGCCGAGCTGTGGGGCGACAGGGATCTGTCGTCCCATGTGGGCACACGCCGATAAGCGGCCGACGGCGCGAGCACGCACGCCCATCGGTCAGGTGAAAAATCGTCCGCTTATCGGCATGTGTATGCCAGTCATAACTAATGGTTTGACGAATGACCTACCAACAACTCACCTTCTTGCTTTCCTGATTTGGCCTCCTCCTCTTTTGTCCTTTTTTTCTTCTTTCCATACTCTGACATACTCTGGGCTCCTCTCATCTGCACCATAAACTGTCCATCCAGCTGGTTCGCCACATTGAATGCTCTTGCAGCCATCGTAAAACCCAGCAGCTTTCATGGAGCACACTTTAACATTAATGTGTCTCTACACTATTATATTATTACATTACACATTAGTCTTGTTCTTTTTTTTATTTGCTCTAGGAACCTGCTATGACTACAGTGGAGATGCGAAAAAATGATATAATACTGTTGGTAGCTCTTACAAAAGATGGAACTGCTCAAGGAGAATTATATTGGGATGATGGAGATAGTCTAGAAACATATGAAAGGGGAGACTATACTCTTATAACATTTTCAGCTCGAGATGTAAGTCACATTTTTAAATAATAGCTCAGATAGATTTGAGTAAATTTTCATGATATTTGAGAATAAAAAATGTGCAAGAATCGACATATTAATTAAAAAAGGTGGATACACAACTTTGAACATATTTGTGTCTGAATTAAGAACAGTAACTCTGGGATAGTCAAGATTAGGGAGTTACCATAAATCCCATAGGGGATGTGGACATTTATTAAAATTTTGTGGGACTAACCTCCAGAGTTTCATCATTGACATGGATGGAAGAACACAGACTTCTTAAACTAAGGACCTGTCTCTGTTCCATGTCAGCAGTAATCAAATTCCATCCAGTAAAGGGCCCTGTATTCCACCTATATTTCGGGGGAAAGCACATACATGCTAGGATGAAAACAGGCTGATGCATTCTCTGATTGCCACATGATTTAGTGTTCTATTTATCAAATTTTACCAATTACATACAGTGGTGAATGCTGCTCAACAACCCAGAGTACATCACTGTACTCCCCGCTGTCTACAATGGCCATGCCATTGCTTATCCGTCTAAATGATCTATGTTTAGTGATTAGATAATGATATTCATTTTTTCTTTGAGATTTTATTTATAATTTCCAGTCTATTCCAGTCTATTGAAAATGCACTTTCTTTCCTTTACAGAATACGCTTGTCAGCAAAGTAGAGAAATTAGAAAAAGAAGCAAAGAACCTAAACATTAATGTAGTCAGACTGTTTGGAATAACACATATTCCTAAGGAAATCCTGGTTAATGGCTCCCCCGCTCAAAACTATCAGTATTCACAGGATGATCAGGTAAGTCTTGTAAACATTGAATGACTAGGTCTTCGTATAAAACAAATATAAATAATGTATTTCTACGAACACCAATCTTAGCTTTTACTAAATTAGCACATCGTTGTTTAACCCAAATAAACCTACATCTGCGGATGCATCAGAAACATGCTGTTTATCAATGGGCTTGTTATATGATGAGCGCAAACCATGCCAGATGTGTTAAATGGAGAGAACAGGGCAAAATTCACCCTTAATTCTCTAAAACAGCTCCTGAACAGTGGGCAAACTGCAGACGCCCTCTATGGACACCACCCGCGGTTTCTGGAGCTTCCTAGTATCTTGCAGGTCGGTGCAGCTGGTAGACTTCTCTCAGAAGCTGTGGGGTCCTAGAGTCAACATCATAACAACAAATCGGAAAGGGAAAGCCATCAAAATACATAACTATTTTATTGCCAGATGATTATAATGTCCATTTTGGTCTTCTAAGGATGGCTAAAGGAGTACAGTACTTCAGTTAGAGCCTTGTAACATAGAACAAAACTTTCCACAGTTCAGCAGGGAAGGGCAAGGTTAATGTTGGTAATGCCCCCCACACCCCCTATGGCACAGAGCCGACTTGAATTCCCAGATGTCATACATCTTTAGTAGTACAACCCTGAAACTTCCAGGCTAAGTAACTAACCCTTGAGAGGTAAAGGATAAGGCTAAGTAAAGGATGGTCTGACAGCTGGCTTCCGATATCGGGAAAGCCGGGCAGAAGCGCAATGACATTGCGCTACTGGCGAGATCTCTCTCTTGGCTCAAATATGGAGTCATATATTCCAGCCTTTAGTAGTACAATCAGCTACTTGAAGGGTTCAAGCTTTTAAAGCATATCTTGATCAGAAAAAAGTAATACCATCCATGCAATACCATCTTTTTGCCACAATGCATACAGTCTTCCAATGCATACTGAGTATTTCTATTTGACTGGCACTTCTACAACCAAAGCCCCCAGCTTCCCCATCCAAATTAAGAGTATGTTTTCACTGCATTCTCGGCGGAGCTGATCCACATTACCTGTATGCAGCAGAAGCTTTTCTCACGGCATTCTGCCGTCCGGAAGTTCAATGTAGTGCAGTACATAAATCTCTGCTGGATTGGCAGAACAAGAACAGCCGCTGCTGCAGACAGGTAATGTGAATTGGCTCCATCGGGTCTCTGCCAAAGAAACGTGCTTAGCACAGGGGGGCCAATAGAGCCAAGAACATAGTGGAGACATACCCTTAGTGCGGGCATGCAAAGGGTGCCCGGACAATTTTTACCCAACTTTTCGGCCGTATGGCCACGCGTAATGATGTTCACGCGCATGGTCGATCGGCCAAAAAATCTAAATGTTTGAGGCTTTAGCAATGCTATAGGGGTAGAAAAATTCCTTTAAAAGGCAGGTTTATAATTAACTTTATTATATTTATAATGTATAAATAAAAAATAAATCAAATCAAGTGTACATAGAGGTATGCGGAATCTTTCCCATGACCAGATAGGATTCATCATTTTATGTCTCAAATAAATTAAATATTGAATGCCAAATGGTCACCATAGGCAACAAGTCAACTTTTGATTGTTTTCTTCTCCTGCAGTGATCAATAGGTCTTTCATTTCTTGTCTAATTGATTGTGGTCTTTATTTTCTTTTTAGAACCTAAAAATACAGCAACTCAATTTGCCACTTGGGAGAGGATTTGAAATCAAATGGTGTTTTTCTTCATCTTCAGGGAAGGTTGAACTTTAATGAGAAATGATGAAACATTGTTGAAGATAACTTCCAGGCTTAATAACTAACACTTTTACCGCCACAGCAAAATTTCCTAAATGCAAACTTGGCCAATGATGGGTCTTGTCTCAACTGTCTGTCTGTAATTCCTTGTAGCTGAATAGACCAACCTTTCATTCATTTATATTTAAAGCGCGCTTATTTGTTATTGCATAAAGCTTGTCATCTGTTCATTGTCATTCCTTGTGGTGGAAATGCTTACTACAGCCATTATCATTTAGCAAATCCATGACCACAGACTCAATAAATATATCTCTGAAAGTCTTTCCTTTCTTTCTGCTAATGATTTTTATTACACATTCATACACATTTACCTCCTTTTTTCCTTTAATTTAAGTTAAATACACATTTAACAAATCATTCCAATCATTCCAATCATTACAGTTTTTTTTACTTATAATGGGTGCAGCACATATGAGATTTATCAAGATTTATCCGTATGAACATCTTTTGTTGCGGGAAGTTTCATTGCGCAACAATCTAAATGTAAACTTGAAAAAAAATCAACATTTACTCTAAACTAGTCATGTGTTCACATTCTGAAATATCATAACTCTCGAAACCCTGGATTACTGTCATGTTCCTTGGCATTCCAGCTTATTGTAAGTCATGTGGGGTCTTTCCAAGTTCAATTCTTTTGACGGCTTGTGCTTTCCTTTTTAAAGGGTCTGTCTGTCCTGCTGTATTCTATTGTCAATTTATTAAACTTTTTTACATATACAGTGCATCCGTGCAAAATGGATTGAATAAAAGTTTTTTTACTCAGAATTCTGCATACAAGTCCCCATAAGTTTACGTGAAGTATTTGAATAAATGTGCCAAAATCTCAAGTGAACTTTTTTACGTGGCCATTATGGGATGTTGTGTGTAGAATTAAGAGAACATTTTAGAATGAGGCTGTAACATGACAAAAAGTGGATGCCCTGTAGTTCCAGATGCACTGTAGTTGCCTGGACACCTTTTAAACTTTTTTTTTTTAACTGTAGCAAGGGCTTATTGTTGGAGTAGGGATAGTATTATTTGAAGGTTCTGCAACTTTAGATTTCTCTGTCAGATATCCTTTACATCTACCAACAACTATGTAGTATAGGGTCCTCTGCGATTGAACAGGTAGACTTGATGGTTTAGAAAGTCCCTCATATTACATGGTTTTGGTAAAACAAAAAGAGATCTAAAGGAAATCTGACAGAGAAATCAAAGGGTGTATGGGAACCCTAAGCCATTTACTCTGGCATATAGATATTTTTAAGCCAAAGAATGATCATTGAGGTTCTGGTAAATCCCAGTGAGGTACAGGCCCTGAGAAGGTAACACCATTTTCCAGTAGGCCAAAATATATTTTCTTAAATATTACTATATTTAAGTGCTCTGATTTACATTAATTGGTCCCTAAGGTAGACACACAAGATTACGGTGAAAGAAACCAAAGAAGGTAATAAATAGTTTCTCACAACCGTCAGCACTGATTACACAGCTACAGTCATATCAGTGGCCAGAAAGTCCCTCAGTGGGTGTATGGCGCCTGTGCAAGGATTGCAGAGTAAAATAGGGTCAGTATGAGGGATGCGTGTAGGTGTGCAGCTCTCAAAATGGAGGAGTGTGGCCCCCTGTAACAGACAAATAAGAACAAGGACAACCTAGTACAACAAAGTAAGGTACTGTAAATGGCTAAATAATATGGAATGGAATAAAATAAAACAAAACAAAAGACAAGATACTCACATTAAAGGAGTTTTACAAGGATTGATCTCTCAGGGCCATGTGTTTTCCAGGATGATCCCACTTCCTGGTTGGGGATGAGATCACTTCCTGCTTACAGATGCTGTAGGGCTTAACAGGAACAATGGGACGTGTTTCGAGTGGAGGCGCTTTTTCAACCATGAAGTGAGGTCATCCTGGAAAACACGTTTTGTTTTATTTTATTCCATTATACTTAACCATTTACAGCACCTTACTTTGTTGTACTAGGTTGTGCACCTCTGTCCTTGTTCTTAAAGAAACCAAGGATTCCATGTGTTCAGAGTTTCTCTCAGAAAAAAAAACTTTTACTCCCTGCTAATATTTGCCAATTTTATTTTTGTATCAACATCCCTCTTCCCTACACTACAGTGGTGGAGGGGGTGGCAAGTTCTATATTCCCATGTTGTGGGGACTTTCTTTTAGGGATGCAATGTTTTTTCTTGTTAAAAACTAATAGTTAAAAAGAATGAAATAGCAATATTTTATTCTATGTGTATCAGTTTCAGCACAATAAAGGGCAATGGTCACCAAGGGAATGATTAGATTAGATTGTACAGCTTAGTATAAAATGTATCTAATCCTTTATCAAATAAACCAAAAATGTAATTACACAGTTTTTAGGGCAGGAAATCCAGAAAATAAAATATTTATCAAGTTTTCACATCAATTGTTAATGCAATGAGTTTGGGTGGCAATATTCTTTTCAGCAAGCAGGGGTCACTAGCAGCAGTGACTCAGCACACTGAACACAGCACACTGAAAACTCGGGAGGAGGAGGGAGGGGGGGAACAAATCTGCAGCGTGTCCTTTCTCCCTCTCTCTGCTCTTAACAGCTCAGCTGTGATTGTGCCCGTGTGTCAGTGTGAAGAGCCGAGTTCTTGCAATTCACACTGACACTGAGAGAGGGAAAGATGTCTATCTCTCCCTCTCTCTAGCTTTTCTGGTGGGCAATTTTACAGAACAGCTGAGAGAGCCGGCAGCAGCCGGCATCTCTCAACTGACAGTTCCCTCCAGCTCCTCCGGCTAATGTCCGTGCCGGGGGAGTTGGCGGGCAGCCAAGATGCGACCACCAGCGGCCGAGTGGCCCCGGGGGTCGCACATTCGGACCATAAGACGCAGGCACTTTTTGCCCCCAATTTTGGGGGTGAAAAAGTGCGTCTTATGGTCCGAAAAATACGGTATGTCCAATAAATGTTACATAGTAAAAAGGAATTACCATTATTCTGAAAGAATATGCATTGCTGATGCATAGCAACTACAACTGCTCTCTGCACCATTTTATGTGTAAAGGCCCCTGTACACCTTACAATCTTACTATACAATTTCTGTACAATCAACTTTTGTTCTACCAAAACTATGTAATATGAGGACCTTTCTAATCCGTCCAATCACTATGTATTCTATAGTTGTTGGTAGATCTAATGGAAATTGTATGAAGTGATCTAAATGTGTATGGGGGGCTTAACATTTAGATGTTGCTTTCCCCTACTTGACTAAAACATTTTTGACATCACTTCCTGCCTAATTAAAAGTTGGTCAGGGAAAATCTGTGCATTGATGCCAGATGGTTCTTCAAATCCAAAACTAGAAGATTGTTGAAGTGCATTAACCTCCTAGGCAGTATCATTTTTATTTCTATTTTTTTATTAATATGGACGAGTTAAATAGATTATAAAGTAATCTGTTGAATATTTTTCTGCTCTGTCACACCTCTGCTACATGCCAGGATGGGACATTTATGCCGGTTGCACCAGGGGCTGCACAGGGGGCTGTACATCCCCGCCATCATCAATGACCTAAAGTCTTGACAGTTCTGCAAGCAAACGTTTGGATAAACAAATATTAAAGCTGGTCATAGACGGGTAATTTTCCTGTCGATTCCTGAGCTGACCTAGCGGGCATGATGATGTCATCATGCATGTCCGCTAGTGCTGAGAATCTACTGGGCATCCTTTGTGTGCCGGCCATTACTTTGTCTAGGGACAGCCGTCCCCATCTGAACTTAATGGGATTGGATCTGAATTTACCGTCATGTCGGATCACTGTGCGATCCGACATGCAGCTTGGTCAATATGACCAGTTGGTGCACCCGATTCCCTGCCGACCGCCGATCAGATGTGGGAACGTGCACGGCATCCAATTGGCTGTTGAATCGGGCAGGAATCGTCCCGTCTATGCCCAGCTTTATGGATCAATGATTTTCTTGGTTAAGTTTGCACTATGCACTGCTTTTTAAAGCATGATTACGCCACAAGGTAAACATAAGGTAAGGCAATGCAATTCAGAGATAAATATGATAAAGCGATAATCATTTTGTACACACAAGGTCAGGTAAGATAAAGATGTTTAAAGCAATAAACTCACCCTCGTATCATGTAACCTAGATATGAGGATACTTCAGAGGTAACATCTTTATAAATAAATATTTATATATTCCTGCTTGATTTTTGCCCTAACCGTTTGAGAGTCCTCATCCAAAGTTACAGTGATTGACCCCCCCAAAAAATTACATGTCCAATCCCCTTTCGATCTTCTTCTACTTGTTTTTTTTCACTCTGGCATCAAATGGATATCGATGCGTGTATGGTTACTTTAAAACTTGCAAGCCACCAAAAGGAATACAATCATATCAGTGTGACAGCTGCAGCAAAGTCTTTAGAATGCAACCCCCTCCTTGTAAATGGTATCATCTCTGCATGTATTGTGTAGGTAAGAACTAGAGATGGTCGAATTTGTTATTTTTAATTCAACCATTTCGACTATTTCAAGTTAATTGCAAAGCCCCTGAACATGGTATCATCACCAAACTTGCTGTAGATGTAGAGAAGGGTTGGGTGTATACTACAAAAAAAGTATGTCTCTATCATAAATAGTTTTTGCACAAAGTAAGTTCAAAGTCAAGTCAAATTTTTGAAAATTGGAATCTACATGTGCTAGAGCAAAACATTTTTTTTCAAATGTTCCCACAACCCTTCTTTACCTCTCCAGCACTTGGTGATGATACCATGTTCAGAGGCTTTGCAATCAGCTCACAAAGTTAGCAAGTTGAAAGATTCGACCATCTCTAGTAAGAACTTCTCTGCAGCACCTCCGCTGGACCACTGGCTACTTACATGTGTGCGTTCTCTGCATTCCTTTAGTTGTAGGTGGAGATTAAAGCAGTTCCAAAAAAAAAAAATCCCAACATACATTACATACACATAATTGCTTACCTGTCGCCTGTCTACATAAAGGAAAACTTGACATCAAGAAAAATCCAACAAAAACATACTTACATTTTTCTATTTCTGGCGCCGCCCATGTTTAGTACTGGCAATGGAAACCTATTTGATCCTAATTTACTATGCTGTTGCCAATCCTGATGTCATTTGACCTGCGACAGTATTTTAAAATAGGTATTTCATTTTTTCATGTAAATTGTACACATGATTAATGTAGTTGTAATTGGAAATAGTGATTTTTAAAGAAGATGTCATCTTTATTCATTCAGCATCCAGTGTCAGCATTTAGGAGATTCTTCCTGAACTCGGCATAAGCACAATAATGCACCTACTAGAGATGGTCAATGAGATGCCACAATTTGCATTCAACTGAACCAAACAGGTACAACCACTGATGTGCTTGATTGGCTTAATTTCAGTCAGCAAACAATTTGCACAGATTTGCATTTTAATGTCGGAATTACAGCATTTTGTTGACCCTCTCTATTAACTTCTGTTACCTGTGCAGTTCTTGGATGTGCTCTCAATTCAATTATTCCCTGAGGCAGCCTCTCATATTAAGGTTTGTATTCACTGGGCGGCATGGACCAATTGCCCATGGTTTGACGGGTGCAAAGCGGAAGCCATGCTGAATGCAGGAAACACAGTGGCTTAACTTATCAGTGGGAACTTTGAAATTCTTCTTCTTGTAGCAAACAGATAGCTGGATCTTGGATAAATCCCATGAAAATGGGATTTGATAACAGCTTTTCGAAAGTATGACACTGTATTTGAATATTATTTTTGAAATGTTTTAAGCCCCCATACACCACATACAATTACCATGCAATTTCTGTGCAATCAACTTTTTCTATTACCAAAACCATGTAATATGAGGACCTTTCTACACCTTCCAATCACTATGTATTCTATCAGGGAGGTCACTATACTATATAGTTGTTGGTAGATCTGATGGAAATTGTATGGAGGAATCTGAAGGTGTATGGGGGGCTTTAGGATCTGAATATAGAATTTTTGGTCTTTTATTGAGTTTAATAATAATAAAACTGGATAGGATTTGTAGCACAGACATTTTGAGGATGCCAGAGCACATATCAGATAACAAAAACAATTACTCAGACAAAATTTTTATGCTAAGAGAACCACCTTTAAACTTTAAATGGGCCTGACCAAAAAAACTGTAATTTTTTTCATATAAAGGGTTTTATATAGAAACATAACTACCTTAGTAAACAGATGAAACCTTTGCTCCATGAGTCACTGGTAATGGACTGTAGTGTATGACCTGTATGTATTACATACTCTCTAAAACCAGAAAGCGTGTTCTCATCGCTGCACATAAAATATCAGATTCATGTTGAACAAGAGTGGTATGCTACCTAGTGGTATGCTACAGAAAGACAAATTGGTTTAGTTCATAGGGTTAAGACCTAATCCACAAACCAAATACTTTACATTGCCAAGCCTAACCAATAACCTTACAGGAAAGTGTCATTTACTTACATTTCTGGCCTAGCCCGCCTCCAACACGGTGACAGTCTGCAGGGCTAGGGTAACCCTTGACCCTTAGCTGGGGAACAAGGGTAGATGTATTAATCACATCTCCGCAATCTCATGGTCTTCGGTTTCGCAGTGATCTGTTGACTATGAAGTCGAATGTCATTTTATCATCCTATCCCTAACAAGAAGCCATCTTCAAAATAATAAAATGTCAGTTTAAATTGATCTTTTCTTACTAATATTAGTTTTACTATATAGTGTTGATTCTTAAACTTCTGGGCGTTGCGCGCCTGGCACCGTTATTTTATAACTGCGCCACGGGCAATTGTGATTTCCTTCCATATATGCCGATGCTCCCGACCCCCGGGGGAATCTGGCGGACAGGTGAGTCTCCCACTAGTTAACTCGGGCTGAGTTTCATGATTTCCAAGTAAACTCGGGCCAAACACCCAGAGGGTTAAACCAGCCATAGACACGGCAAATCCGGGGCGTAGTTGCCCTCTTACGCTAAATGATTGGTGGTGGTCTACAAATAAAGAGGTGCACTTCTTGCCGTATAGATCCGAAAAGCCCCACCAGCTGGATTGCACATCGATCCTGCCGTTATTTTTCTGGCCGATTCTGATACTTTGGATGGGGACCAGAGTCTCCAATCAAAGTATCTGACTGCAATCTTACGACAAACCCCGTGTTAGTGCCACACACATGATTTCCGTCACTTCTGCGGACGACTCATCACAGCGCGGTGATGTCACTCTGCTTTAATGAGTCGCTGGAAAAACGTCGAGGAATTGCAATGTCTATGGCCGGCTTTACTTTAAAAAAACACTTCTAGGATCAACCTTGAGTGAATAATAACATAAACAATATAGAAGGGTATTAAAGTAGGACAAAAGTTAAAAGAAAAGTGACCGATAGCATAGGAAAATGGGGTCAGTGGAGAAGCATCTTCCTAGAGAGCTTCCACCTTAAACCGAATGTATGCTCAATATGTAAAAAATATATATGTTAAATTAAAGTTTGACTAACCTCTGAGCTGGTATGATGGTGGCTTAGGGCTCCGGGATCTGCCAGGCTTTCGGGGGTTAACACAGGGTGCAATATAGCGAGTGGCCACTGGGGCATTTAAAATGGATTTCTATGGGAATTTTCATCAGTGCACTTTTAATGGAGAGCTGAGTTCACATAACCTGGCAATCACTTCACTTCCACCTGATGACATGTGGAAATGGCCACAAGTCATCAGGGCAAGGGAGAGAGGAGGGTCTGCGAGGGGTCTTCTTAAATTTATGCACTTCTCCCTATTATCAGCACTTCTAGTGTCATTCAAGGCAACAAACGTCATCCTCTTATATTACATTTTTATGTCCTTAGGTCAGATTAGAAAAATACAATTTGGGTTGATTTCATAATATGATTGAAAGGACTCAATTGAAGGGAATGTTGACAACATGGCCAGCCTACATGAGTTGCATTTTTTGAGAAGACTTGATCCAACCAGCAATAAAACAAGGGATAAAAGCAGGAGGCTCAATAAAGCTGGCTACATTGTATCTTACCCCAATAATATTATATAATCTAGTTTACCCATCCTCAGATGTTGTGACTGCATTCCTTTTAATATTCTCATCAATTCATCAATTATTTTCACCTGATGATGCAACAAGTAACAGCTTTCATCCAAGATGATGATTCTCATTTACTTTATTGTATCTATTGAGAAATGGTATTGTAAAGCTAGCCATACACAGATCAACTATTGCTCTAAGAATCTTAAGCTAGCCATACACGTGTCGGATTCCATGTCCAATCGATTCATCATCCGATCGATTCCGGCGATTCTGCCGGGAATCGCAGGTGTGATCAATTGGCCAATTAAGAGTATCCATCGCAGCATACCACCTTGTCCGAGCGGATTCCGGCACGATTCCATGTGCGATTCCACCTCCGATTCCACCTCACAAATGGCAACTCCCCCTGATCCGGGCAGAATCGGATAAGAAAGACCAACATGTTGGTTCTCCGTCGGATCAGATTCTGAGCCCCTGAACGATCGGACCTGATCGATCGGACAAGGTGGGCTGCATGCGATTCCGGCACGATCGTTTCGCGTGCACGCGCCCGGAATCATTCGTGCCGGAATCCGGTGCGAATCCGACACGTGTATGGGGGCCTTTAGATTGATCAGCTTGTGCGAATGAAATATGGACTATTAGTCTGACATTGATCGATCGTTACACCACAAATATAATTTCCTGATTGCTCCATGTCAGTGACGTATGGGTTAGGCTCAGCCCTACTACCCTCTGATAGGAACCCTTAACTATAAAGGCTTTACCCCTCCCAGTGGTCAGTGTTCATTTTTTCTCCTCGCTATCACTCTGTGGGAGGGTACCTACCTGGCAGGGCTAAAGGCTCAGCTCGACCACCAACCTGGTGTAGTCCCCGCTGTATGGCTCTAAAGGAGCCTTGGCTGGGTTCCCCTCTGCTGGTCTCTGGGGCGCTGTTCTGATATTCAGCTTAAGGCAAACCGGGGTGCGGCGGCAGTTTCCTTCCATGGCAGTAGCCTCGGCGTCCATTGTTCCATGCGCATGTGCGTTTGCGCGTGTGCACGTCAGCGTATTGGCACACGTGCGCGTCAGCGTATTGGCACACGTGCGCGTCAGCGATGTGGCGCAACGTGCACTTCCG